>OY740794.1:0-360000 GCA_963514005.1 Raja brachyura | reverse complement strand
GGGTCTGGCGGAGTGGGTATGGTCTGGCGGAGTGGGTTTTGGTCTGGCGGAGTGGGTTTGGGTCTGGCGGAGTGGGTTTGGGTCTGGCGGGGTGGGTTTGGGTCTGGCGGAGTGGGTTTTGGTCTGGCGGAGTGGGTTTGGGTCTGGCGGAGTGGGTTTGGGTCTGGCAGAGTGCGTTTGGGTCTGGCGGAGTGGGTGTGCGCCTGGCGGAGTGGGTTTGGGTCTGGCGGAGTGGGTTTGGGTCTGGCGGAGTGCGTTTGGGTCTGGCGGAGTGGGTTTGGGTCTGGCAGAGGGGGTTTGGGTCTGGCGGAGTGGGTTTGGGTCTGGCGGAGGGGGTTTGGGTCTGGCGGAGGGGGTTTGGTTGTGGCGGAGTGCTTTTGGGTCTGGCGGAGTGGGCTTAGGTCTGGCGGTGGGGGTTTGGGTCTGGCGGAGTGGGTTTGGGTCTGGCGGCGTGGGTTTGGGTCTCACGGAGTGGGTTTGGGGTCTGCCGGAGTGGGTTGGGGACTGGCGGAGTGGGTTCGGGTCTGGCGGAGTGGGTTCGTGTTTGGCGGAGTGGGTTCGGGTCTGGCGGAGTGGGTTCGGGTCTGGCGGAGTGGGTTCGGGTCTGGCGGAGTGGGTTCGGGTCTGCCGGAGTGGGTTCGGGTCTGGTGGAGTGGGTTTGGGTCTGGTGGAGTGGGTTTGGGTCTGGCGGAGTGGGTTTGGGTCTGGCGGAGTGGGTTTTGGTCTGTCGGAGTGGGTTTGGGTCTGGCGGAGTGGGTTTTGGTCTGCGGAGTGGGTTTGGGTCTGGCGGAGTGGGTTTGGGTCTGGCGGAGTGCGTTTGGGTCTGGCGGAGTGGGTGTGGGTCTGGCGGAGTGGGTTTGGGTCTGGCGGAGTGGGTTTGGGTCTGGCGGAGTGGGTTTGGGTCTGGCGGAGTGGGTTGTGGTCTGGCGGAGTGGGTTTGGGGGGTCTGGCGGAGTGGGTTCGGGTCTGGCGGAGTGGGTTCGGGTCTGGCGGCGTGGGTATGGGGGGTCTGGCGGAGTGGGTTCGTGTCTGGCGGAGTGGGTTTGGGTTTGGCGGAGTGGGTTCCGGTCTGGCTGAGTGGGTTTGGTTCTGGCGGACTGGGTTTGGGACTGGCGGAGTGGGTTTGGGTCTGGCGTAGTGGGTTTGGGTCTGGCGGAGTGGGTTTGGGTCTGGCGGAGTGGGTTTGGGTCTGGCGGAGTGGGTTAGGGTCTGGCGGAGTGGGTTCGGGTCTGGCGGAGTGGGCTCGGGTCTGGCGGAGTGGGTTCGGGTCTGGCGGAGTGGGTTTGGGTCTGGCGGAGTGGGTTTGGGTCTGGCGGAGTGGGTTTGGATCAGGCGGAGTGGGTTTGGGTCTGGCGGAGTGGATTTGGGTCTGGCGGAGTGGGTTCGGGTCTGGCGGAGTGGGTTCGGGTCTGGCGGAGTGGATTTGGGTCTGGCGGAGTGGGTTCGGGTCTGGCGGAGTGGGTTCGGGTCTGGCGGAGGGGGTTTGGGTCTGGCGGAGTGGGTTTGGGTCTGGCGTAGTGGGTTTGGGTCTGGCGGATTAGGTTTGGGTCTGGCGGAACGGGTTTGGGTCTTGAGGAGTGGGTTTGGGTCTGGCGGAGTGGGTTTGGGTCTGGCGGAGCGGGTTTGAGTCTTACGGAGTGTTTTGAATCTGGCGGAGTGGGTTTGGGGTCTGGGGGAGTGGGTTTGGGTCTGGCGGAGAGGGTTTGGGTCTGGCGGAGTGGGTTTGGGTCTGGCGGAGAGGGTTTGGGTCTGGCGGAGTGGGTTTGGGTCTGGCGGAGTGGGTTTGGGTCTGGCGGAGTGGGTTTGGGTCTGGCGGAGGGGGTTTGGGTCTGGCGTAGTGGGTTTGGGTCTGGCGGATTGGGTTTGGGTCTGGCGGAGTGGGTTTGGGTCTGGCGGAGTGGGTTTGGGTCTGGCGGCGTGGGTTTGGGTCTGACGGAGTGGGTTTGGGGTCTGCCGGAGTGGGTTTGGGACTGGCGGAGTGGGTTCGGGTCTGGCGGAGTGGGTTCGTGTTTGGCGGAGTGGGTTCGGGTCTGGCGGAGTGGGTTCGGGTCTGGCGGAGTGGGTTCGGGTCTGCCGGAGTGGGTTCGGGTCTGGCGGAGTGGGTTTGGGTCTGATGGAGTGGGTTTGGGTCTGGCGGAGTGGGTTTGGGTCTGGCGGAGTGGGTTTTGGTCTGTCGGAGTGGGTTTGGGTCTGGCGGAGTGGGTTTTGGTCTGCGGAGTGGGTTTGGGTCTGGCGGAGTGGGTTTGGGTCTGGCGGAGTGCGTTTGGGTCTGGCGGAGTGGGTGTGGGTCTGGCGGAGTGGGTTTGGGTCTGGCGGAGTGGGTTTGGGTCTGGCGGAGTGGGTTTGGGTCTGGCGGAGTGGGTTGTGGTCTGGCGGAGTGGGTTTGGGGGGTCTGGCGGAGTGGGTTCGGGTCTGGCGGTGTGGGTTCGGGTCTGGCGGCGTGGGTATGGGGGGTCTGGCGGAGTGGGTTCGTGTCTGGCGGAGTGGGTTTTGGTTTGGCGGAGTGGGTTCCGGTCTGGCTGAGTGGGTTTCGTTCTGGCGGACTGGGTTTGGGACTGGCGGAGTGGGTTTGGGTCTGGCGTAGTGGGTTTGGGTCTGGCGGAGTGGGTTTGGGTCTGGCGGAGTGGGTTTGGGTCTGGCGGAGTGGGTTAGGGTCTGGCGGAGTGGGTTCGGGTCTGGCGGAGTGGGTTCGGGTCTGGCGGAGTGGGTTCGGGTCTGGCGGAGTGGGTTTGGGTCTGGCGGAGTGGGTTTGGGTCTGGCGGAGTGGGTTTGGGTCAGGCGGAGTGGGTTTGGGTCTGGCGGAGTGGGTTTGGGTCAGGCGGAGTGGGTTTGGGTCTGGCGGAGTGGGTTTGGGTCAGGCGGAGTGGGTTTGGGTCTGGCGGAGTGGATTAGGGTCTGGCGGAGTGGGTTCGGGTCTGGCGGAGTGAGTTCGGGTCTGGCGGAGGGGGTTTGGGTCTGGCGGAGTGGGTTTGGGTCTGGCGTAGTGGGTTTGGGTCTGGCGGATTAGGTTTGGGTCTGGCGGAACGGGTTTGGGTCTTGAGGAGTGGGTTTGGGTCTGGCGGAGTGGGTATGGGTCTGGCGGAGCGGGTTTGAGACTTACGGAGTGTTTTGAATCTGGCGGAGTGGGTTTGGGGTCTGGGGGAGCGGGTTTGGGTCTGGCGGAGAGGGTTTGGGTCTGGCGGAGTGGGTTTGGGGCTGGCGGAGTGGGTTTGGGTCTGGCGGAGGGGGCTTGGGTCTGGCGGAGGGGGTTTGGGTCTGGCGCAGTGGGTTTGGGTCTGGCGGATTGGGTTTGGGTCTGGCGGAGGGGGTTTGGGTCTTGCGGAGTGGGTATGGGTCTGGCGGAGTGGGTTTGGGTCTGGCGGAGTGGGTTTGGGTCTGGCGGAGTGGGTTTGGGGTCTGGCGGAGTGGGTTTGGGTCTGGCGGAGTGGGTATGGGTCTGGCGGAGTGGGTTTGGGTCTGGCGGAGTGCGTTTGGGTCTGGCGGTGTGGGTTTGGGTCTGGCGGAGGGGGTTTGGGTCTGGCGGAGTGGGTTTCGGTCTGGCGTAGTGGGTTTGGGGTCTGGCGGAGTGGGTTTGGGTCTTGCGGAGTGGGTTTTGGTCTGGCGGAGTGGGTTTGGGCCTGCGGAGTGAGTTTGGGTCTGGCGGAGTGGGTATGGGTCTGGCGGAGTGGGTTTTGGTCTGGCGGAGTGGGTTTTGGACTGGCGGAGTGGGTTAGGGTCTGGCGGAGTGGGTTTGGGTCTGGCGGAGTGCGTTTGGGTCTGGCGGAGTGGGTGTGGGTCAGGCGGAGTGGGTTTTGGTCTGGCGGAGTTGGTTTGGGTCTGGCGGAGTGGGTTTGGGTCTGGCGGAGTGGGTTTGGGTCTGGCGGAGTGGGTTTGGGTCTGGCGGAGTGGGTTTGGGTCTGGCGGAGTGGGTTTGGGTCTGGCGGAGTGGGTTTGGGTCTGGCGGAGTGGGTTTGGGTCTGGCGGAGTGGGTTTGGGTCAGGCGGAGTGGGTTTGGTTCTGGCGGAGTGGGTTTGGGTCAGGCGGAGTGGGTTTGGGTCTGGCGGAGTGGGTTCGGGTCAGGCGGAGTGGGTTCGGGTCTGGCGGAGTGGATTCGGGTCTGGCGGAGTGGGTTCGGGTCTGGCGGAGTGGGTTTGGGTCAGGCCGAGTGGGTTTGGGTCTGGCGGTGTGGGTTTGGGTCAGGCGGAGTGGGTTTGGGTCTGGCGGAGTGGGTTTGGGTCAGGCGGAGTGGGTTTGGGTCTGGCGGAGTGGATTTGGGTCTGGCGGAGTGGGTTCGGGTCTGGCGGAGTGGGTTCGGGTCTGGCGGAGTGCGTTCGGACCTGGCGGAGAGGGTTTGGGTCTGGCGGAGGGGGTTTGGGTCTGGCGGAGTGGGTTTGGGTCTGGCGTAGTGGGTTTGGGTCTGGCGGATTAGGTTTGGGTCTGGCGGAACGGGTTTGGGTCTTGAGGAGTGGGTTTGGGTCTGGCGGAGTGGGTTTGGGTCTGGCGGAGTGGGTTTGGGTCTGCCGTAGCGGGTTTGAGTCTTGCGGAGTGGTTTTGAATCTGGCGGAGTGGGTTTGGGGTCTGGGGCAGTGGGTTTGGTTCTGGCGGAGAGGGTTTGGGTCTGGCGGAGTGGGTTTGGGGCTGGTGGAGTGGGTTTGGGTCTGGCGGAGGGGGTTTGGGTCTGGCGGAGGGGGTTTGGGTCTGGCGTAGTGGGTTTGGGTCTGGCGGATTGGGTTTGGGTCTGGCGGAGGGGGTTTGGGTCTTGCGGAGTGGGTTTGGGTCTGGCGGAGTGGGTTTGGGTCTGGCGGAGTGGGTTTGGGTCTGGCGGAGTGGGTTTGGGTCAGGCGGAGTGGGTTTGGGTCTGGCGGAGTGGGTTTGGGTCAGGCGGAGTGGGTTTGGGTCTGGCGGAGTGGGTTTGGGTCAGGCAGAGCGGGTTTGGGTCTGGCGGAGTGGATTTGGGTCTGGCGGAGTGGGTTCGGGTCTGGCGGAGTGGGTTCGGGTCTGGCGGAGTGCGTTCGGATCTGGCGGAGAGGGTTTGGGTCTGGCGGAGGGGGTTTGGGTCTGGCGGAGTGGGTTTGGGTCTGGCGTAGTGGGTTTGGGTCAGGCGGATTAGGTTTGGGTCTGGCGGAACGGGTTTGGGTCTTGAGGAGTGGGTTTGGGTCTGGCGGAGTGGGTTTGGGTCTGGCGGAGCGGGTTTGAGTCTTGCGGAGTGGTTTTGAATCTGGCGCAGTGGGTTTGGGGTCTGGGGGAGTGGGTTTGGGTCTGTCGGAGAGTGTTTGGGTCTGGCGGAGTGGCTTTGGGGCTGGCGGAGTGGGTTTGGGTCTGGCGGAGTGGGTTTGGGTCTGGCGGAGTGGGTATGGGGTCTGGCGGAGTGGGTTTGGGTCTGGCGGAGTGGGTTTGGGTCTGGCGGAGTGGGTTTGGGTCTGGCGGAGTGGGTATGGGGTCTGGCGGAGTGGGTTTGGGTCTGGCGGAGTGGGTATGGGTCTGGCGGAGTGGTTTTGGGTCTGGCGGAGTGGGTTTGGGTCTGGCGGAGTGGGTTTGGGTCTGGCGGAGGGGGTTTGGGTCTGGCGGAGCGGGTTTGGGTCTGGCGTAGTGGGTTTGGGGTCTGGCGGAGTGGGTTTGGGTCTGGCGGAGTGGGTTTTGGTCTGGCGGAGTGGGTTTGGTCTGGCGGAGTGGGTTTGGGTCTGGCGGAGTGGGTTTGGGTCTGGCGGAGTGCGTTTGGGTCTGGCAGAGTGGGTTTGGGTCTGGCAGAGGGGGTTTGGGTCTGGCGGAGTGGGTTTGGGTCTGGCGGAGGGGGTTTGGGTCTGGCGGAGGGGGTTTGGTTGTGGCGGAGTGCTTTTGGGTCTGGCGGAGTGGGCTTAGGTCTGGCGGTGGGGGTTTGGGTCTGGCGGAGTGGGATGGGTCTGACGGCGTGGGTTTGGGTCTGACGGAGTGGGTTTGGGGTCTGCCGGAGTGGGTTTGGGACTGGCGGAGTGGGTTCGGGTCTGGCGGAGTGGGTTCGTGTTTGGCGGAGTGGGTTCGGGTCTGGCGGAGTGGGTTCGGGTCTGGCGGAGTGGGTTCGGGTCTGGCGGAGTGGGTTGGGGTCTGGCCGAGTGGGTTCGGGTCTGGCGGAGTGGGTTCGGGTCTGGCGGAGTGGGTTTGGGTCTGGCGGAGTGGGTTTGGGTCTGGCGGAGTGGTTTTGGCGTCTGGCGGAGTGGGTTTGGGCTTGGCGGATTGGATTTGGGTCTGGCGGAGTGGGTTTGGGTCTGGCGGAGTGGGTTTTGGTCTGGCGGAGTGGGTTTGGGTCTGGCGGAGTGGGTTTTGGACTGGCGGAGTGGGTTTGGGTCTGGCGGAGTGGGTTTGGGTCTGGCGGAGTGCGTTTGGGTCTGGCGAAGTGGGTGTGGGTCTGGCGGAGTGGGTTTGGGTCTGGCGGAGTGGGTTTGGGTCTGGCGGAGTGGGTTTGGGTCTGGCAGAGTGGGTTTGGGTCTGGCGGAGTGGGTTTGGGTCTGGCGGAGTGAGTTTGGGTCTGGCGGAGTGGGTTTGGGTCTGGCTGAGTGGGTTTGGGTCAGGCGGAGTGGGTTTGGGTTTGGCGGAGTGGGTTTGGGTCAGGCGGAGTGGGTTTGGGTCTGGCGGAGTGGGTTTGGGTCAGGCGGAGTGGGTTTGGGTCTGGCGGAGTGGATTTGGGTATGGCGGAGTGGGTTCCGGTCTGGCGGAGTGGGTTCGGGTCTGGCGGAGTGCGTTCGGGTCTGGCGGAGAGGGTTTGGGTCTGGCGGAGGGGGTTTGGGTCTGGCGGAGTGGGTTTGGGTCTGGCGTAGTGGGTTTGCGTCTGGCGGATTGGGTTTGGGTCAGGCGGAGCGGGTTTGGGTCTCGAGGAGTGGGTTTGGGTCTGGCGGAGTGGGTTTGGGTCTGGCGGAGCGGGTTTGGGTCTTGCGGAGTGGTTTTGAATCTGGCGGAGTGGGTTTGGGGTCTGGGGGAGTGGGTTTGGGTCTGGCGGAGAGGGTTTGGGTCTGGCGGAGTGGGTTTGGGGCTGGCGGAGTGGGTTTGGGTCTGGCGGAGGGGGTTTGGGTCAGGCGGAGTGGGTTTGGGTCTGGCGGAGTGGGTTTGGGTCAGGCGGAGTGGGTTTGGGTCTGGCGGAGTGGGTTTGGGTCAGGCGGAGTGGGTTTGGGTCTGGCGGAGTGGATTGGGGTCTGGCGGAGTGGGTTCGGGTCTGGCGGAGTGGGTTCGGGTATGGCGGAGTGCGTT
The DNA here is from genome assembly GCA_963514005.1 of Raja brachyura. The sequence goes on along the minus strand of OY740794.1, from coordinate 352,803 downwards.
CGGGTCTGGCGGAGAGGGTTTGGGTCTGGCGGAGGGGGTTTGGGTCTGGCGGAGTGGGTTTGGGTCTGGCGTAGTGGGTTTGGGTCTGGCGGATTGGGTTTGGGTCTGGCGGAGCGGTTTTGGGTCTTGAGGAGTGAGTTTGGGTCTGGCGGAGTGGGTTTGGGTCTGGCGGAGCGGGTTTGGGTCTTGCGGAGTGGTTTTGAATCTGGCGGAGTGGGTTTGGGGTCTGGGGGATTGGGTTTGGGTCTGGTGGAGAGGGTTTGGATCTGGCGGAGTGGGTTTGGGGCTGGCGGAGTGGGTTGGGTCTGGCGGAGGGGGTTTGGGTCTGGCGGAGGGGGTTTGGGTCTGGCGTAGTGGGTTTGGGTCTGGCGGATTGGGTTTGGGTCTGGCGGAGGGGGTTTGGGTCTTGCGGAGTGGGTATGGGTCTGGCGGAGTGGGTTTCGGTCTGGCGGAGTGTGTTTGGGTCTGGCGGAATGGGTTTGGGGTCTGGCGGAGTGGGTTTGGGTCTGGCGGAGTGGGTATGGGTCTGGCGGAGTGGGTTTGGGTCTGGCGGTGTGGATTTGCGTCTGGCGGAGTGGGTTTGGGTCTGGCGGAGGGGGTTTGGGTCTGGCGGAGTGGGTTTGGGTCTGGCGTAGTGGGTTTGGGGTCTGGCGGAGTGGGTTTGGGTCTGGCGGAGTGGGTTTTGGTCTGGCGGAGTGGGTTTGGGCCTGCCGGAGTGGGTTTGGGTCTGGCGGAGTGGGTATGGGTCTGGCGGAGTGGGTTTTGGTCTGGCGGAGTGCGTTTGGGTCTGGCGGAGTGGGTTTGGGTCTGGCGGAGTGGGTTTGGGTCTGGCGGTGTGGGTTTTGGTCTGGCGGAGTGGGTTTGGGTCTGGCGGAGTGGGTTTGGGTCTGGCGGAGTGCGTTTGGGTCTGGCGGAGTGGGTGTGGGTCTGGCAGAGTGGGTTTGGGTCTGGGGGAGTGGGTTTGGGTCTGGCGGAGTGGGTTTGGGTAAGGCGGAGTGGATTTGGGTCTGGCGGAGTGGGTTTGGGTCTGGCGGAGTGGGTTTGGGTCTGGCGGAGTGGGTTTGGGTCTGGCGGAGTGGGTTTGGGTCTGGCGGAGTGGGTTTGGGTCTGGCGGAGTGGGTTTGGGTCAGGCGGAGTGGGTTTGGGTCTGGCGGAGTGGATTTGGGTCTGGCGGAGTGGGTTCGGGTCTGGCGGAGTGGGTTCGGGTATGGCGGAGTGCGTTCGGGTCTGGCGGAGAGGGTTTGGGTCTGGCGGAGGGGGTTTGGGTCTGGCGGAGTGGGTTTGGGTCTGGCGTAGTGGGTTTGGGTCTGGCGGATTGGGTTTGGGTCTGGCGGAGCGGTTTTGGGTCTTGAGGAGTGCGTTTGGGTCTGGCGGAGTGGGTTTGGGTCTGGCGGAGCGGGTTTGGGTCTTGCGGAGTGGTTTTGAATCTGGCGGAGTGGGTTTGGGGTCCGGGGGAGTGGGTTTGGGTCTGGCGGAGAGGGTTTGGATCTGGCGGAGTGGGTTTGGGGCTGGCGGAGTGGGTTTGGGTCTGGCGGAGTGGGTTTGGGTCAGGCGGAGTGGGTTTGGGTCTGGCGGAGTGGATTGGGGTCTGGCGGAGTGGGTTCGGGTCTGGCGGAGTGGGTTCGGGTATGGCGGAGTGCGTTCGGGTCTGGCGGAGAGGGTTTGGGTCTGGCGGAGGGGGTTTGGGTCTGGCGGAGTGGGTTTGGGTCTGGCGTAGTGGGTTTGGGTCTGGCGGATTGGGTTTGGGTCTGGCGGAGCGGTTTTGGGTCTTGAGGAGTGCGTTTGGGTCTGGCGGAGTGGGTTTGGGTCTGGCGGAGCGGGTTTGGGTCTTGCGGAGTGGTTTTGAATCTGGCGGAGTGGGTTTGGGGTCTGGGGGAGTGGGTTTGGGTCTGGCGGAGAGGGTTTGGATCTGGCGGAGTGGGTTTGGGGCTGGCGGAGTGGGTTGGGTCTGGCGGAGGGGGTTTGGGTCTGGCGGAGGGGGTTTGGGTCTGGCGTAGTGGGTTTGGGTCTGGCGGATTGGGTTTGGGTCTGGCGGAGGGGATTTGGGTCTTGCGGAGTGGGTATGGGTCTGGCGGAGTGGGTTTGGGTCTGGCGGAGTGTGTTTGGGTCTGGCGGAATGGGTTTGGGGTCTGGCGGAGTGGGTTTGGGTCTGGCGGAGTGGGTATGGGTCTGGCGGAGTGGGTTTGGGTCTGGCGGTGTGGATTTGCGTCTGGCGGAGTGGGTTTGGGTCTGGCGGAGGGGGTTTGGGTCTGGCGGAGTGGGTTTGGGTCTGGCGTAGTGGGTTTGGGGTCTGGCGGAGTGGGTTTGGGTCTGGCGGAGTGGGTTTTGGTCTGGCGGAGTGGGTTTGGGCCTGCCGGAGTGGGTTTGGGTCTGGCGGAGTGGGTATGGGTCTGGCGGAGTGGGTTTTGGTCTGGCGGAGTGCGTTTGGGTCTGGCGGAGTGGGTTTGGGTCTGGCGGAGTGGGTTTGGGTCTGGCGGTGTGGGTTTTGGTTTGGCGGAGTGGGTTTGGGTCTGGCGGAGTGGGGTTGGGTCTGGCGGAGTGCGTTTGGGTCTGGCGGAGTGGGTGTGGGTCTGGCAGAGTGGGTTTGGGTCTGGGGGAGTGGGTTTGGGTCTGGCGGAGTGGGTTTGGGTAAGGCGGAGTGGATTTGGGTCTGGCGGAGTGGGTTTGGGTCTGGCGGAGTGGGTTTGGGTCTGGCGGAGTGGGTTTGGGTCTGGCGGAGTGGGTTTGGGTCTGGCGGAGTGGGTTTGGGTCTGGCGGAGTGGGTTTGGGTCAGGCAGAGTGGGTTTGGGTCTGGCGGAGTGGATTTGGGTCTGGCGGAGTGGGTTCGGGTCTGGCGGAGTGGGTTCGGGTATGGCGGAGTGCGTTCGGGTCTGGCGGAGAGGGTTTGGGTCTGGCGGAGGGGGTTTGGGTCTGGCGGAGTGGGTTTGGGTCTGACGTAGTGGGTTTGGGTCTGGCGGATTGGGTTTGGGTCTGGCGGAGCGGTTTTGGGTCTTGAGGAGTGCGTTTGGGTCTGGCGGAGTGGGTTTGGGTCTGGCGGAGCGGGTTTGGGTCTTGCGGAGTGGTTTTGAATCTGGCGGAGTGGGTTTGGGGTCTGGGGGAGTGGGTTTGGGTCTGGCGGAGAGGGTTTGGATCTGGCGGAGTGGGTTTGGGGCTGGCGGAGTGGGTTGGGTCTGGCGGAGGGGGTTTGGGTCTGGCGGAGGGGGTTAGGGTCTGGCGTAGTGGGTTTGGGTCTGGCGGATTGGGTTTGGGTCTGGCGGAGGGGGTTTGGGTCTTGCGGAGTGGGTATGGGTCTGGCGGAGTGGGTTTGGGTCTGGCGGAGTGGGTTTGGGTCTGGCGGAGTGGGTTTGGGGTCTGGCGGAGTGGGTTTGGGTCTGGCGGAGTGGGTATGGGTCTGGCGGAGTGGGTTTGGGTCTGGCGGTGTGGATTTGGGTCTGGCGGAGTGGGTTTGGGTCTGGCGGAGGGGGTTTGGGTCTGGCGGAGTGGGTTTGGGTCTGGCGTAGTGGGTTTGGGGTCTGGCGGAGTGGGTTTGGGTCTGGCGGAGTGGGTTTTGGTCTGGCGGAGTGGGTTTGGGTCTGCCGGAGTGGGTTTGGGTCTGGCGGAGTGGGTATGGGTCTGGCGGAGTGGGTTTTGGTCTGGCGGAGTGCGTTTGGGTCTGGCGGAGTGGGTTTGGGTCTGGCGGAGTGGGTTTGGGTCTGGCGGTGTGGGTTTTGGTCTGGCGGAGTGGGTTTGGGTCTGGCGGAGTGGGTTTGGGTCTGGCGGAGTGCGTTTGGGTCTGGCGGAGTGGGTGTGGGTCTGGCGGAGTGGATTTGGGTCTGGCGGAGTGGGTTTGGGTCTGGCGGAGTGGGTTTGGGTCTGGCGGAGTGGGTTTTGGACTGGCGGAGTGGGTTTGGGTCTGGCGGAGTGCGTTTGGGTCTGGCGGAGTGCATTTGGGTCTGGCGGAGTGGGTGTGGTTCTGGCGGAGCGGGATTGGGTCTGGCGGAGTGGGTTTGGGTCTGGCGGAGTGGGATTTGGTCTGGCGGAGTGGGTTCGGGTCTGGGGGAGTGTGTTTGGGTCTGGCGGAGTGGGTTTGGGTCTGGCGGAGTGGGTTTGGGTCTGGCGGAGTGGGTTTGGGTCTGGCGGAGTGGGTTTGGGTCTGGCGGAGTGGGTTTGGGTCTGGCGGAGTGGGTTTGCGTCTGACGGAGTGGGTTTGGGTCTGGCTGAGTGGGTTTGGGTCAGGCGGAGTGGGTTTGGGTCTGGCGGAGTGGGTTTGGGTCAGGCGGAGTGGGTTTGGGTCTGGCGGAATGGGTTTGGGTCAGGCGGAGTGGGTTTGGGTCTGGCGGAGTGGATTTGGGTATGGCGGAGTGGGTTCCGGTCTGGCGGAGTGGGTTCGGGTCTGGCGGAGTGCGTTCGGGTCTGGCGGAGAGGGTTTGGGTCTGGCGGAGGGGGTTTGGGTCTGGCGGAGTGGGTTTGGGTCTGGCGTCGTGGGTTTGGGTCTGGCGGATTGGGTTTGGGTCTGGCGGAGCAGGTTTGGGTCTTGAGGAGTGGGTTTGGGTCTGGCGGAGTGGGTTTGGGTCTGGCGGAGCGGGTTTGGGTCTTGCGGAGTGGTTTTGAATATGGCGGAGTGGGTTTAGGGTGTGGGGGAGTGGGTTTGGGTCTGGCGGAGAGGGTTTGGGTCTGGCGGAGTGGGTTTGGGGCTGGCGGAGTGGGTTTGTGTCTGGCGGAGAGGGTTTGGGTCTGGCGGAGGGGGTTTGGGTCTGGCGGAGTGGGTTTGGGTCTGGCGTCGTGGGTTTGGGTCTGGCGGATTGGGTTTGGGTCTGGCGGAGCAGGTTTGGGTCTTGAGGAGTGGGTTTGGGTCTGGCGGAGTGGGTTTGGGTCTGGCGGAGCGGGTTTGGGTCTTGCGGAGTGGTTTTGAATATGGCGGAGTGGGTTTAGGGTGTGGGGGAGTGGGTTTGGGTCTGGCGGAGAGGGTTTGGGTCTGGCGGAGTGGGTTTGGGGCTGGCGGAGTGGGTTTGTGTCTGGCGGAGGGGGTTTGGGTCAGGCGGAATGGGTTTGGGTCTGGCGGAGTGGGTTTGGGTCAGGCGGAGTGGGTTTGGGTCTGGCGGAGTGGGTTTGGGTCAGGCGGAGTGGGTTTGGGTCTGGCGGAGTGGATTTGGGTCTGGCGGAGTGGGTTCGGGTCTGGCGGAGGGGTTCGGGTATGGCGGAGTGCGTTCGGGTCTGGCGGAGAGGGTTTGGGTCTGGCGGAGGAGGTTTGGGTCTGGCGGAGTGGGTTTGGGTCTGGCGTAGTGGGTTTGGGTCTGGCGGATTGGGTTTGGGTCTGGCGGAGAGGGTTTGGGTCTTGAGGAGTGCGTTTGGGTCTGGCGGAGTGGGTTTGGGTCTGGCGGAGCGGGTTTGGCTCTTGCGGAGTGGTTTTGAAGCTGGCGGAGTGGGTTTGGGGTCTGGGGGAGTGGGTTTGGGTCTGGCGGAGTGGGTTTGGGTCTGGCGGAGTGAGTTTGGGGTCTGGCGGAGTGGGTTTGGGTCTGGCGGAGTGGGTATGGGTCTGGCGGACTAGGTTTGGGTCTGGCGGAGTGGGTTTGGGTCTGGCGGAGTGGGTTTGGGTCTGGCGGAGTGGGTTTTGGTCTGGCGGAGTGGGTTTGGGTCTGGCGGAGTGGGTTTGGGTCTGGCGGAGTGGGTTTGGGTCTGGCTGAGTGGGTTTTGGTCTGGCGGAGTGGGTTTGGGTCTGGCGGAGTGGGTTTGGGTCTGGCGGAGTGCGTTTGGGTCTGGAGGAGTGGGTTTGGGTCTGGCAGAGGGGGTTTGGGTCTGGCGGAGTGGGTTTGTGTCTGGCGGAGTGGGTTTGGGTCTGGCGGAGTGGGTTTGGGTCTGGCGGAGTGGGTTTGGGTCTGGCGGAGTGGATTTGGGTCTGGCGGAGTGGGTTCGGGTCTGGCGGAGTGGGTTCGGGTATGGCGGAGTGCGTTCGGGTCTGGCGCAGAGGGTTTGGGTCTGGCGGAGGAGGTTTGGGTCTGGCGGAGTGGGTTTGGGTCTGGCGTAGTGGGTTTGGGTCTGGCGGATTGGGTTTGGGTCTGGCGGAGCGGGTTTGGGTCTTGAGGAGTGCGTTTGGGTCTGGCGGAGTGGGTTTGGGTCTGGCGGAGCGGGTTTGGGTCTTGCGGAGTGGTTTTGAATCTGGCGGAGTGGGTTTGGTCGGAGTGGGTTCGGGTCTGGCGGAGTGGGTTCGGGTCTGGCGGAGTGGGTTTGGGTCTCGCGCAGGGGGTTTGGGTCTGGCGGAGTGGATTCGGGTCTGGCGGAGTGGGTTTGGGTCTCGCGCAAGGGGTTTGGGTCTGGCGGAGTTGGTTTGGGTCTGGCGGAGTGGGTTTGGGTCTGGCGGAGTGGGGTGGGGTCTGGCGGAGTGGGTTCGGGTCTGGCGGAGTGGGTTCGGGTCTGGCGGAGTGGGTTCGGGTCTGGCGAAGTGGGTTTGGGTCTGGCCGAGTGGGTTCTGGTCTGGCTGAGTGGTTCGGGTCTGGCGGAGTTGGTTTGGGTCTGGCGGAGTGGGTTTGGGTCTGGCAGAGTGGGTTTCGGGTCTGGCGGAGTGGGTTCGGGCTTGCGGATGTGTTCGGGCTGGCGGAGTGGGTTTGGGTCTGGCGGAGCGGGTTTGGGTCTGGCGGAGTGGGTTGGGGTCTGGCGGAGTGGGTTCCGGTCTGGCGGAGTGGGTTGTGGTCTGGCGGAGTGGGTTGGGGTCTGGCGGAGTGGGTTCGGGTCTGGCGGAGTGGGTTTGGGTATGGCGGAGTGGGTTCCGGTCTGGCGGAGTGGGTTCGGGTCTGGCGGAGTGCGTTCGGGTCTGGCGGAGAGGGTTTGGGTCTGGCGGAGGGGGTTTGGGTCTGGCGGAGTGGGTTTGGGTCTGGCGTCGTGGGTTTGGGTCTGGCGGATTGGGTTTGGGTCTGGCGGAGCAGGTTTGGGTCTTGAGGAGTGGGTTTGGGTCTGGCGGAGTGGGTTTGGGTCTGGCGGAGCGGGTTTGGGTCTTGCGGAGTGGTTTTGAATATGGCGGAGTGGGTTTAGGGTGTGGGGGAGTGGGTTTGGGTCTGGCGGAGAGGGTTTGGGTCTGGCGGAGTGGGTTTGGGGCTGGCGGAGTGGGTTTGTGTCTGGCGGAGGGGGTTTGGGTCAGGCGGAATGGGTTTGGGTCTGGCGGAGTGGGTTTGGGTCAGGCGGAGTGGGTTTGGGTCTGGCGGAGTGGGTTTGGGTCAGGCGGAGTGGGTTTGGGTCTGGCGGAGTGGATTTGGGTCTGGCGGAGTGGGTTCGGGTCTGGCGGAGGGGTTCGGGTATGGCGGAGTGCGTTCGGGTCTGGCGGAGAGGGTTTGGGTCTGGCGGAGGAGGTTTGGGTCTGGCGGAGTGGGTTTGGGTCTGGCGTAGTGGGTTTGGGTCTGGCGGATTGGGTTTGGGTCTGGCGGAGAGGGTTTGGGTCTTGAGGAGTGCGTTTGGGTCTGGCGGAGTGGGTTTGGGTCTGGCGGAGCGGGTTTGGCTCTTGCGGAGTGGTTTTGAAGCTGGCGGAGTGGGTTTGGGGTCTGGGGGAGTGGGTTTGGGTCTGGCGGAGTGGGTTTGGGTCTGGCGGAGTGGGTTTGGGGTCTGGCGGAGTGGGTTTGGGTCTGGCGGAGTGGGTATGGGTCTGGCGGACTAGGTTTGGGTCTGGCGGAGTGGGTTTGGGTCTGGCGGAGTGGGTTTGGGTCTGGCGGAGTGGGTTTTGGTCTGGCGGAGTGGGTTTGGGTCTGGCGGAGTGGGTTTGGGTCTGGCGGAGTGGGTTTGGGTCTGGCTGAGTGGGTTTTGGTCTGGCGGAGTGGGTTTGGGTCTGGCGGAGTGGGTTTGGGTCTGGCGGAGTGCGTTTGGGTCTGGAGGAGTGGGTTTGGGTCTGGCAGAGGGGGTTTGGGTCTGGCGGAGTGGGTTTGTGTCTGGCGGAGTGGGTTTGGGTCTGGCGGAGTGGGTTTGGGTCTGGCGGAGTGGGTTTGGGTCTGGCGGAGTGGATTTGGGTCTGGCGGAGTGGGTTCGGGTCTGGCGGAGTGGGTTCGGGTATGGCGGAGTGCGTTCGGGTCTGGCGCAGAGGGTTTGGGTCTGGCGGAGGAGGTTTGGGTCTGGCGGATTGGGTTTGGGTCTGGCGGAGCGGGTTTGGGTCTTGAGGAGTGCGTTTGGGTCTGGCGGAGTGGGTTTGGGTCTGGCGGAGCGGGTTTGGGTCTTGCGGAGTGGTTTTGAATCTGGCGGAGTGGGTTTGGTCGGAGTGGGTTCGGGTCTGGCGGAGTGGGTTCGGGTCTGGCGGAGTGGGTTTGGGTCTCGCGCAGGGGGTTTGGGTCTGGCGGAGTGGATTCGGGTCTGGCGGAGTGGGTTTGGGTCTCGCGCAAGGGGTTTGGGTCTGGCGGAGTTGGTTTGGGTCTGGCGGAGTGGGTTTGGGTCTGGCGGAGTGGGGTGGGGTCTGGCGGAGTGGGTTCGGGTCTGGCGGAGTGGGTTCGGGTCTGGCGGAGTGGGTTCGGGTCTGGCGAAGTGGGTTTGGGTCTGGCCGAGTGGGTTCTGGTCTGGCTGAGTGGTTCGGGTCTGGCGGAGTTGGTTTGGGTCTGGCGGAGTGGGTTTGGGTCTGGCAGAGTGGGTTTCGGGTCTGGCGGAGTGGGTTCGGGCTTGCGGATGTGTTCGGGCTGGCGGAGTGGGTTTGGGTCTGGCGGAGCGGGTTTGGGTCTGGCGGAGTGGGTTGGGGTCTGGCGGAGTGGGTTCCGGTCTGGCGGAGTGGGTTGTGGTCTGGCGGAGTGGGTTGGGGTCTGGCGGAGTGGGTTCGGGTCTGGCGGAGTGGGTTTGGGTCTGGCCGAGTGGGTTCGGGTCTGGCGGAGTGGGTTTTGGTCTGGCGGAGTGGGTTTGGGTCTGGCGGAGTGGGTTTGGGTCTGGCGGAGTGGGTTTGGGTCTGGCTGAGTGGGTTTTGGTCTGGCGGAGTGGGTTTGGGTCTGGCGGAGTGGGTTTGGGTCTGGCGGAGTGCGTTTGGGTCTGGAGGAGTGGGTTTGGGTCTGGCAGAGGGGGTTTGGGTCTGGCGGAGTGGGTTTGTGTCTGGCGGAGTGGGTTTGGGTCTGGCGGAGTGGGTTTGGGTCTGGCGGAGTGGGTTTGGGTCTGGCGGAGTGGATTTGGGTCTGGCGGAGTGGGTTCGGGTCTGGCGGAGTGGGTTCGGGTATGGCGGAGTGCGTTCGGGTCTGGCGGAGAGGGTTTGGGTCTGGCGGAGGAGGTTTGGGTCTGGCGGAGTGGGTTTGGGTCTGGCGTAGTGGGTTTGGGTCTGGCGGATTGGGTTTGGGTCTGGCGGAGCGGGTTTGGGTCTTGAGGAGTGCGTTTGGGTCTGGCGGAGTGGGTTTGGGTCTGGCGGAGCGGGTTTGGGTCTTGCGGAGTGGTTTTGAATCTGGCGGAGTGGGTTTGGTCGGAGTGGGTTCGGGTCTGGCGGAGTGGGTTCGGGTCTGGCGGAGTGGGTTTGGGTCTCGCGCAGGGGGTTTGGGTCTGGCGGAGTGGATTCGGGTCTGGCGGAGTGGGTTTGGGTCTCGCGCAAGGGGTTTGGGTCTGGCGGAGTTGGTTTGGGTCTGGCGGAGTGGGTTTGGGTCTGGCGGAGTGGGGTGGGGTCTGGCGGAGTGGGTTCGTGTCTGGCGGAGTGGGTTCGGGTCTGGCGGAGTGGGTTCGGGTCTGGCGAAGTGGGTTTGGGTCTGGCCGAGTGGGTTCTGGTCTGGCTGAGTGGTTCGGGTCTGGCGGAGTTGGTTTGGGTCTGGCGGAGTGGGTTTGGGTCTGGCAGAGTGGGTTTCGGGTCTGGCGGAGTGGGTTCGGGCTTGCGGATGTGTTCGGGCTGGCGGAGTGGGTTTGGGTCTGGCGGAGTGGGTTTGGGTCTGGCGTCGTGGGTTTGGGTCTGGCGGATTGGGTTTGGGTCTGGCGGAGCAGGTTTGGGTCTTGAGGAGTGGGTTTGGGTCTGGCGGAGTGGGTTTGGGTCTGGCGGAGCGGGTTTGGGTCCTGCGGAGTGGTTTTGAATATGGCGGAGTGGGTTTAGGGTGTGGGGGAGTGGGTTTGGGTCTGGCGGAGAGGGTTTGGGTCTGGCGGAGTGGGTTTGGGGCTGGCGGAGTGGGTTTGTGTCTGGCGGAGGGGGTTTGGGTCAGGCGGAATGGGTTTGGGTCTGGCGGAGTGGGTTTGGGTCAGGCGGAGTGGGTTTGGGTCTGGCGGAGTGGGTTTGGGTCAGGCGGAGTGGGTTTGGGTCTGGCGGAGTGGATTTGGGTCTGGCGGAGTGGGTTCGGGTCTGGCGGAGGGGTTCGGGTATGGCGGAGTGCGTTCGGGTCTGGCGGAGAGGGTTTGGGTCTGGCGGAGGAGGTTTGGGTCTGGCGGAGTGGGTTTGGGTCTGGCGTAGTGGGTTTGGGTCTGGCGGATTGGGTTTGGGTCTGGCGGAGAGGGTTTGGGTCTTGAGGAGTGCGTTTGGGTCTGGCGGAGTGGGTTTGGGTCTGGCGGAGCGGGTTTGGCTCTTGCGGAGTGGTTTTGAAGCTGGCGGAGTGGGTTTGGGGTCTGGGGGAGTGGGTTTGGGTCTGGCGGAGTGGGTTTGGGTCTGGCGGAGTGGGTTTGGGGTCTGGCGGAGTGGGTTTGGGTCTGGCGGAGTGGGTATGGGTCTGGCGGACTAGGTTTGGGTCTGGCGGAGTGGGTTTGGGTCTGGCGGAGTGGGTTTGGGTCTGGCGGAGTGGGTTTTGGTCTGGCGGAGTGGGTTTGGGTCTGGCGGAGTGGGTTTGGGTCTGGCGGAGTGGGTTTGGGTCTGGCTGAGTGGGTTTTGGTCTGGCGGAGTGGGTTTGGGTCTGGCGGAGTGGGTTTGGGTCTGGCGGAGTGCGTTTGGGTCTGGAGGAGTGGGTTTGGGTCTGGCAGAGGGGGTTTGGGTCTGGCGGAGTGGGTTTGTGTCTGGCGGAGTGGGTTTGGGTCTGGCGGAGTGGGTTTGGGTCTGGCGGAGTGGGTTTGGGTCTGGCGGAGTGGATTTGGGTCTGGCGGAGTGGGTTCGGGTCTGGCGGAGTGGGTTCGGGTATGGCGGAGTGCGTTCGGGTCTGGCGCAGAGGGTTTGGGTCTGGCGGAGGAGGTTTGGGTCTGGCGGAGTGGGTTTGGGTCTGGCGTAGTGGGTTTGGGTCTGGCGGATTGGGTTTGGGTCTGGCGGAGCGGGTTTGGGTCTTGAGGAGTGCGTTTGGGTCTGGCGGAGTGGGTTTGGGTCTGGCGGAGCGGGTTTGGGTCTTGCGGAGTGGTTTTGAATCTGGCGGAGTGGGTTTGGTCGGAGTGGGTTCGGGTCTGGCGGAGTGGGTTCGGGTCTGGCGGAGTGGGTTTGGGTCTCGCGCAGGGGGTTTGGGTCTGGCGGAGTGGATTCGGGTCTGGCGGAGTGGGTTTGGGTCTCGCGCAAGGGGTTTGGGTCTGGCGGAGTTGGTTTGGGTCTGGCGGAGTGGGTTTGGGTCTGGCGGAGTGGGGTGGGGTCTGGCGGAGTGGGTTCGGGTCTGGCGGAGTGGGTTCGGGTCTGGCGGAGTGGGTTCGGGTCTGGCGAAGTGGGTTTGGGTCTGGCCGAGTGGGTTCTGGTCTGGCTGAGTGGTTCGGGTCTGGCGGAGTTGGTTTGGGTCTGGCGGAGTGGGTTTGGGTCTGGCAGAGTGGGTTTCGGGTCTGGCGGAGTGGGTTCGGGCTTGCGGATGTGTTCGGGCTGGCGGAGTGGGTTTGGGTCTGGCGGAGTGGGTTTGGGTCTGGCGGAGTGGGTTGGGGTCTGGCGGAGTGGGTTCCGGTCTGGCGGAGTGGGTTGGGGTCTGGCGGAGTGGGTTGGGGTCTGGCGGAGTGGGTTCGGGTCTGGCGGAGTGGGTTTGGGTCTGGCCGAGTGGGTTCGGGTCTGGCGGAGTGGGTTTTGGTCTGGCGGAGTGGGTTTGGGTCTGGCGGAGTGGGTTTGGGTCTGGCGGAGTGGGTTTGGGTCTGGCTGAGTGGGTTTTGGTCTGGCGGAGTGGGTTTGGGTCTTGCGGAGTGGGTTTGGGTCTGGCGGAGTGCGTTTGGGTCTGGAGGAGTGGGTTTGGGTCTGGCAGAGGGGGTTTGGGTCTGGCGGAGTGGGTTTGTGTCTGGCGGAGTGGGTTTGGGTCTGGCGGAGTGGGTTTGGGTCTGGCGGAGTGGGTTTGGGTCTGGCGGAGTGGATTTGGGTCTGGCGGAGTGGGTTCGGGTCTGGCGGAGTGGGTTCGGGTATGGCGGAGTGCGTTCGGGTCTGGCGGAGAGGGTTTGGGTCTGGCGGAGGAGGTTTGGGTCTGGCGGAGTGGGTTTGGGTCTGGCGTAGTGGGTTTGGGTCTGGCGGATTGGGTTTGGGTCTGGCGGAGCGGGTTTGGGTCTTGAGGAGTGCGTTTGGGTCTGGCGGAGTGGGTTTGGGTCTGGCGGAGCGGGTTTGGGTCTTGCGGAGTGGTTTTGAATCTGGCGGAGTGGGTTTGGTCGGAGTGGGTTCGGGTCTGGCGGAGTGGGTTCGGGTCTGGCGGAGTGGGTTTGGGTCTCGCGCAGGGGGTTTGGGTCTGGCGGAGTGGATTCGGGTCTGGCGGAGTGGGTTTGGGTCTCGCGCAAGGGGTTTGGGTCTGGCGGAGTTGGTTTGGGTCTGGCGGAGTGGGTTTGGGTCTGGCGGAGTGGGGTGGGGTCTGGCGGAGTGGGTTCGGGTCTGGCGGAGTGGGTTCGGGTCTGGCGGAGTGGGTTTGGGTCTGGCCGAGTGGGTTCTGGTCTGGCTGAGTGGTTCGGGTCTGGCGGAGTTGGTTTGGGTCTGGCGGAGTGGGTTTGGGTCTGGCGGAGTGGGTTTCGGGTCTGGCGGAGTGGGTTTCGGGTCTGGCGGAGTGGGTTCGGGCTTGCGGATGTGTTCGGGCTGGCGGAGTGGGTTTGGGTCTGGCGGAGTGGGTTTGGGTCTGGCGGAGTGGGTTGGGGTCTGGCGGAGTGGGTTCCGGTCTGGCGGAGTGGGTTGGGGTCTGGCGGAGTGGGTTGGGGTCTGGCGGAGTGGGTTCGGGTCTGGCGGAGTGGGTTTGGGTCTGGCCGAGTGGGTTCGGGTCTGGCCGAGTGGGTTCGGGTGTGGCGGAGTGGGTTCGGGTCTGGCGGTGCGGGTTCGGGTCTGGCGGAGTGGGTTCGGAAATGGCGGAGTGGGTTTGGGTCTGGCGGAGTGGGGTTGGGTCTGGCGGAGTGGGCTTGGGTCTGTCGTAGTGGGTTCGGGTCTGGCGGAGTGGGTTCGGGTCTGGCCGAGTGGGTTCGGGTGTGGCGGAGTGGGTTCGGGTGTGGCGGAGTTGGTTCGGGTCTGGCGGAGTGGGTTCGGGTCTGGCGGAGTGGGTTCGGGTCTGGCGGAGTGGGTTTGGGTCTGGCGGAGTGGGTTTGGGGTCTGGCGGAGTGGGTTTGTGTCTGGCGGAGTGGGTTTGGGTTTGGGTCTGGCGGAGTAAGTTTGGGTCTGGAGGAGTGGGTTTGGGTGTGGCGGAGTGGGTTTGGGTCTGGCGGAGTGGGTTTGTGTCTGGCGGAGTGGGTTTGGGTCTGGCGGAGTGGGTTTGGGTCTGGCTGAGTGGATTTGGGTCTCGCGCAGGGGGTTTGGGTCTGGCGGAGTGGGTTTGGGTCTGGCGGAGTGGGTTTGGGGTCTGGCGGAGTGGGTTTGGGTCTGGCGGAGTGGGTTTGGGTCTGGCGGAGTGGGTTTGGGTCTGGCGGAGTGGGTTTGGATCTGTCGGAATGGGTATGGATCTGGCGGAGTGGGTTCGGGTCTGGCGGAGTGGTTTCGTGTCTGGCGGAGTGGGTTCGGGTCTGGCGGAGTGGGTTCGGGTCTGGCGGAGTGGGTTTCGGTCTCGCGCAGGTGGTTTGGGTCTGGCGGAGTGGATTCGGGTCTGGCGGAGTGGGTTTGGGTCTGTCGGAATGGGTATGGATCTGGCGGAGTGGGTTCGGGTCTGGCGGAGTGGTTTCATGTCTGGCGGAGTGGGTTCGGGTCTGGCGGAGTGGGTTCGGGTCTGGCGTAGTGGGTTTGGGTCTCGCGCAGGGGGTTTGGGTCTGGCGGAGTGGATTCGGGTCTGGCGGAGTGGGTTTGGGTCTCGCGCAAGGGGTTTGGGTCTGGCGGAGTGGGTTTGGGTCTGGCGGAGTGGTTTTGGGGTCTGGCGGAGTGGGTTTGGGTCTGGCGGAGTGGGTTTCGGTCTGGCGGAGTGGGTTCGGGTCTGGCGGAGTGGGTTCGGGTCTGGCGGAATGGGTTCGGGTCTGGAGGAGCGGGTTCGGGTCTGGCGGAGTGGGTTCGGGTCTGGCGGAGTGGGTTCGGGCTGGCGGAGTGGGTTTGGATCTGGCGGTGTGGGCTTGGGTCTGGCGGAATGGGTTTGGGGCTGGCGGAGTGGGTTGGGGTCTGGCGGAGTGGGTTTGGGGTCTGGCGGAGTGGGTTCGGGTCTGGCGGAGTGGGTTCGGGTCTGGCGGAGTGGGTTCGGGTCTGGCGGAGTGGGTTAGGGTCTGGCGGACTGGGTTCGGGTCTGGCGGAGGGGGTTTGGGACTGGCGGAGTGGGTTTGGGTCTGGCGGAGTAAGTTTGGGTCTGGCGGAGTGGGGTTGGGTCTCGCGGAGGGAGTTTGGGTCTGGCGGAGTGGGTTAGGGTCTGGCGGAGTGGGTTTGGGTCTGGCGGAGTGGGTTTGGGTCTGGCGGAGTGGGTTCGGGCTTGCGGATGTGTTCGGGCTGGCGGCGTGGGTTTGGGTCTGGCGGAGTGGGTTTGGGTCTGGCGGAGTGGGTTGGGGTCTGGCGGAGTGGGTTCCGGTCTGGCGGAGTGGGTTGGGGTCTGGCGGAATGGGTTGGGGTCTGGCGGAGTGGGTTCGGGTCTGGCGGAGTGGGTTTGGGTCTGGCCGAGTGGGTTCGGGTCTGGCCGAGTGGGTTCGGGTGTGGCGGAGTGGGTTCGGGTCTGGCGGTGTGGGTTCGGGTCTGGCGGAGTGGGTTCGGGTCTGGTGGAGTGGGTTTGGGTCTGGCGGAGTGGGGTTGGGTCTGGCGGAGTGGGCTTGGGTCTGTCGTAGTGGGTTCGGGTCTGGCGGAGTGGGTTCGGGTCTGGCGGAGGGGGTTTGGGTCTGGCGGAGTGGGTTTGGGTCTGGAGGAGTGGGTTTGGGTCTGGCGGAGTGGGTTTGGGGCTGGCGGAGTTGGTTGGGGTCTGCCGGAGTGGGTTGGGTCTGGCGGAGTGGGTTTGGGTCTGGCGGAGTGGGGTTGGGTCTGGCGGAGTGGGTTCGGGTCTCGCGGTGTGGGTTCGGGTCTGGCGGAGTGGGTTGGGGTCTGGCGGAATGGGTTTGGGTCTGGCGGAGTGGGGTTGGGTCTGGCGGAGTGGGTTCGGCTCTGGCGGAGTGGGTTCGGGTCTGACGGAGTGGGTTCGCGTCTGGCGGAGTGGGTTCGGGTCTGGAGGAGCGGGTTTGGTTCTGGCGGACTGGGTTTGGGTCTGGCCGAGTGGGTTTGGGTCTGGTGCAGTGGGTTTGGGTCTGGCGTAGTGGGTTTGGGTCTGGCGGAGCGGGTTTGGGTCTGGCGGAGTGGGTTGTGGTCTGGCGGAGTGGGTTCGTGTCTGGCCGAGTGGGTTCGGGTCTCGCGGTGTGTGTTCGGGTCTGGCGGAGTGGGTTCGGCTCTGGCGGAGTGGGTTCGGGTCTGGAGGAGCGGGTTTGGTTCTGGCGGACTGGGTTTGGGTCTGGCCGAGTGGGTTTGGGTCTGGCGTAGTGGGTTTGGGTCTGGCGGAGTGGGTTTGGGTCTGGCCGAGTGGGTTTTGGTCTGGCGGAGTGGGTTTGGGTCTGGCGGAGTGGGTTTGGGTCTGGCGGAGTGGGTTTGGGTCTGGCGGAGTGGGTTGGGGTCTGGCGGAGTGGGTTCCGGTCTGGCGGAGTGGGTTTGGGTCTGGCGGAGTGGGTTTGGGTCTGGCAGAGTGTGTTCTCATCTGCCGGAGTGGGTTCGGGTCTGGCGGAGGGGGTTTGGGTCTGGCGGAGTGGGTTTGGGTCTGGAGGAGTGGGTTTGGGTCTGGCGGAGTGGGTTTGGGGCTGGCGGAGTGGGTTGGAGTCTGCCGGAGTGGGTTGGGTCTGGCGGAGTGGGTTTGGGTCTGGCGGAGTGGGGTTGGGTCTGGCGGAGTGGGTTCGGGTCTCGCGGTGTGGGTTCGGGTCTGGCGGAGTGGGTTGGGGTCTGGCGGAATGGGTTTGGGTCTGGCGGAGTGGGGTTGGGTCTGGCGGAGTGGGTTCGGCTCTGGCGGAGTGGGTTCGGGTCTGACAGAGTGGGTTCGCGCCTGGCGGAGTGGGTTCGGGTCTGGAGGAGCGGGTTTGGTTCTGGTGGACTGGGTTTGGGTCTGGCCGAGTGGGTTTGGGTCTGGCGCAGTGGGTTTGGGTCTGGCGTAGTGGGTTTGGGTCTGGCGGTGTGGGTTTGGGTCTGGCGAGTGGGTTTGGGGTCTGGCGGAGTGGGTTTGAGTCTGGCGGAATGGGTTTGGGTCTGGCGTAGTATGTTTGGGTCTGGCGGAGTGGGTTTGGGTCTGGCGGAGTGGGTTCGGGTCTGGCTGAGTGGGTTTGGTTCTGGCGGACTGGGTTTGGGTCTGGCGGAGTGGGTTCGGGTCTGACGGAGTGGGTTCGGGTCTGGCGGAGTGGGTTCGGGTCTGGCGGAGTGGGTTCGTGTCTGGCGGAGTGGGTTTTGGTCTGGAGGAGTGGGTTTGGGTCTGGCGGAGTGGGTTTGGGTCTGGCGGAGTGGGTTTGGGTCTGGCGGAGTGGGTTTGGGTCTGGCGGAGTGGGTAAGGGTCTGGCGGAGTGGGTTTTAGTTTGGCGGAGTGGGTTTGGGTCTGGCGGAGTGGGTTTGGGTCTGGCGGAGTGGGTTTGGGTCTGGCGGTGGGTTTGGGTCAGGCGGAGTGGGTTTGGGTCTGGCGGAGTGGGGTTTGGGTCTGGCGGAGTGGGTTTGGGTCCGGCGGAGGGGGTTTGGGTCTGGCGGAGTGGGTTTGTGTCTGGCGGAGTGGGTTTGGTTCTGGCGGACTGGGTTTGTGTCTGGCGGAGTGGGTTTGGGTCTGGCGGAGTGGGTTTGGGTCTGGCGGAGTGGGTTTCGGTCTGGCGTAGTGGGTTTGGGTCTGGCGGAGTGGGTTTGGGACTGGCGGAGTGGGTTTGGGTCTGGCGGAGTGGGTTTGGGTCTGGCTGAGTGGGTTTTGGTCTGGCGGAGTGGGTTTGGGTCTGGCGGAGTGGGTTTGGGTCTGGCGGAGTGGGTTTGGGGTCCGGCGGAGTGGGTTTGGGTCTGGCGGAGAGGCTTTGGGTCTGGCGGAGTATGTTTGGGTCTGGCGGATTGGGTTCCGATCTGGCAGAATGGGTTTGGGTCTGGCGGAGTGGGTTCGGGTGTGGCAGAGTGGGTTTGGTTCTGGCGGACTGGGTTTGGAACTGGCGGAGTGGGTGTGGGACTGGCGGAGTGGGTTTGGGTCTGGCGTAGTGGGTTTGGGTCTGGCGGAGTGGGTTTGGGTCTGGCGGAGTGGGTTTGTGTCTGGCGGAGTGGGTTTGGGTATGGCGGAGTGGGTTTGGGTCTGGCGGAGTGGGTTGTGGTCTGGCGGAGTGGGTTTGGGTCTGGCGGAGTGGGTTTGGGTCTGGCGGAGTGGGTTCGTGTCTGGCGGAGTGGGTTCGGGTCTGGCGGAGTGGGTTCGTGTCTCGCGGATTGGGTTTGGGTCTGGCGGACTGGGTTAGGGTCTGGCGGAGTGGGTTTGGGTCTGGCGGAGTGGGTTGGGGTCTGGCGGAGTGGGTTCGGGTCTGGCGGAGTGGGTTCGGGTCTGGCGGAGTGGGTTCGGGTCTGGCGGAGTGGGTTCGGGTCTGGCGGAGTGGGTTTGGGTCTGGCGGAGTGGGTTTGGGCCTGGCGGAGTGGGTTTGGGTCTGGCGGAGTGGGTTTTGTCTGGCGGAGTGGGTTCGGGTCTGGTGAAGTGCGTTTGGTGTATGGCGGAGTGGGTTTGGGTCTGGCGGAATGGGTTTGGGTCTGGCGGAGTGGGTTTGGGTCAGGCGGAGTGGGTTTGGGTCTGGCGGAGTGGGTTTGGGTCTGGCGGAGTGGGTTTTGGTCTGGCGGAGTGGGTTTGGGTCTGGCGGAGAGGGTTTGGGTCTGGCGGAGTGGGTTTGGGGTCTGGTGGAGTGGGTTTGGGTCTGGCGGAGTGGCTTTGGGTCTGGCGGAGTATGTTTGTGTCTGGCGGAGTGGGTTTGGGTCTGGCGGAGTGGGTTTGGGTCTGGCGGAGTGGGTTCGGGTCTGGCTGTGTGGGTTTGGTTCTGGCGGACTGGGTTTGGGACTGGCGGAGTGGGTTTGGGTCTGGCGTAGTGGGTTTGGGTCTGGCGGAGTGGGTTCGGGTCTGGCGGAGTGGGTTCGGGTCTGGCGGAGTGGGTTCGGGTCTGGCGGAGTGGGTTTGGGTCTGGCGGAGTGGGTTGGGGTCTGGCGGAGTGGGTTCGGGTCTGGCGGAGTGGGTTCGGGTCTGCCGGAGTGGGTTCGGGTCTGGCGGAGTGGGTTTGGGTCTGGGGGAGTGGGTTTGGGTCTGGCGGAGTGGGTTTGGGTCTGGCGGAGTGGGTTTTGGTCTGTCGGAGTGGGTTTGGGTATGGCGGAGTAGGTTTTGGTCTGCGGAGTGGGTTTGGGTCTGGCGGAGTGGGTTTGGGTCTGGCGGAGTGCGTTTGGGTCTGGCGGAGTGGGTGTGGGTCTGGCGGAGTGGGTTTGGGTCTGGCGGAGTGGGTTTGGGTCTGGCGGAGTGGGTTTGGGTCTGGCGGAGAGGGTTGTGGTCTGGCGGAGTGGGTTTGGGGGGTCTGGCGGAGTGGGTTTGCATCTGGCGGAGTGGGTTCGGGTCTGGCGGCGTGGGTATGGGGGGTCTGGCGGAGTGGGTTTGTGTCTGGCGGAGTGGGTTTGGGTTTGGCGGAGTGGGTTCCGGTCTGGCTGAGTGGGTTTGGTTCTGGCGGACTGGGTTTGGGACTGGCGGAGTGGGTTTGGGTCTGGCGTAGTGGGTTTGGGTCTGGCGGAGTGGGTTTGGGTCTGGCGGAGTGGGTTTGGGTCTGGCGGAGTGGGTTAGGGTCTGGCGGAGTGGGTTCGGGTCTGGCGGAGTGGGTTCGGGTCTGGCGGAGTGGGTTCGGGTCTGGCGGAGTGGGTTCGGGTCTGGCGGAGTGGGTTCGGGTCTGCCGGAGTGGGTTTGGGTCTGGCGGAGTGGGTTTGGGTCTGGCGGAGTGGGTTTGGGTCTGGCGGAGTGGGTTTGGGTCTGGCGGAGTGGGTTTTTGTCTGGCGGAGTGGGTTTGGGTCTGGCGGAGTGGGTTTTGGACTGGCGGAGTGGGTTTGGGTCTGGCGGAGTGGGTTTGGGTCTGGCGGAGTGGGTTTGGGTCTGGCGGAGTGGGTTTGGGTCTGGCGGAGTGGGTTTGGGTCTGGCCGAGTGGGTTTGGGTCAGGCGGAGTGTTTTGAATCTGGCGGAGTGGGTTTGGGGTCTGGGGGAGTGGGTTTGGGTCTGGCGGAGAGGGTTTGGGTCTGGCGGAGTGGGTTTGGGTCTTGCGGAGTGGGTTTTGGTCAAGCGGAGGGGGTTTGGGTCTCGCGGAGTGGGTTTGGGTCTGGCGTAGTGGGTTTGGGGTCTGGCGGAGTGGGTTTGGGTCTTGCGGAGTGGGTTTTGGTCTGGCGGAGTGGGTTTCGGTCTGGCGGAGTGGGTTTGGGTCTGGCGGAGTGGGTATGGGTCTGGCGGAGTGGGTTTTGGTCTGGCGGAGTGGGTTTTGGACTGGCGGAGTGGGTTTGGGTCTGGCGGAGTGGGTTTGGGTCTGGCGGAGTGCGTTTGGGTCTGGCGGAGTGGGTGTGGGTCTGGCGGAGTGGGTTTGGGTCTGGCGGAGTGGGTTTGGGTCAGGGGGAGTGGGTTTTGGTCTGGCGGAGTGGGTTTGGGTCTGGCGGAGTGGGTTTGGGTCTGGCGGAGTGGGTTTGGGTCAGGCGGAGTGGGTTGGGGTCTGGCGGAGTGGATTCGGGTCTGGCGGAGTGGGTTCGGGTCTGGCGGAGTGGGTTTGGGTCAGGCGGAGTGGGTTTGGGTCTGGCGGAGTGGGTTTGGGTCAGGCGGAGTGGGTTTGGGTCTGGCGGAGTGGGTTTGGGTCTGGCGGAGTGGGTTTTGGTCTGCGGAGTGGGTTTGGGTCTGGCGGAGTGGGTTTGGGTCTGGCGGAGTGCGTTTGGGTCTGGAGGAGTGGGTGTGGGTCTGGCGGAGTGGGTTTGGGTCTGGCGGAGTGGGTTTGGGTCTGGCGGAGTGGGTTTTGGGGCTGGCGGAGTGGGTTGTGGTCTGGCGGAGTGGGTTTGGGGGGTCTGGCGGAGTGGGTTCGGGTCTGGCGGAGTGGGTTCGGGTCTGGCGGCGTGGGTATGCGGGGTCTGGCGGAGTGGGTTCGTGTCTGGCGGAGTGGGTTTGGGTTTGGCGGAGTGGGTTCCGGTCTGGCTGAGTGGGTTTGGTTCTGACGGACTGGGTTTGGGACTGGCGGAGTGGGTTTGGGTCTGGCGTAGTGGGTTTGGGTCTGGCGGAGTGGGTTTGGGTCTGGCGGAGTGGGTTTGGGTCTGGCGGAGTGGGTTAGGGTCTGGGGGAGTGGGTTCGGGTCTGGCGGAGTGGGTTCGGGTCTGGCGGAGTGGGTTCGGGTCTGGCGGAGTGGGTTCGGGTCTGGCGGAGTGGGTTCGGGTCTGCCGGAGTGGGTTCGGGTCTGGCGGAGTGGGTTTGGGTCTGGCGGAGTGGGTTTGGGTCTGGCGGAGTGGGTTTGGGTCTGGTGGAGTGGGTTTTGGTCTGGCGGAGTGGGTTTGGGTCTGGCGGAGTGGGTTTTGGACTGGCGGAGTGGGTTTGGGTCTGGCGGAGTGGGTTTGGGTCTGGCGGAGTGGGTTTGGGTCTGGCGGAGTGGGTTTGGGTCTGGCGGAGTGGGTTTGGGTCAGGCGGAGTGGGTTTGGGTCTGGCGGAGTGGGTTTGGGTCAGGCGGAGTGGGTTTGGGTCTGGCGGAGTGGGTTTGGGTCAGGCGGAGTGGGTTTGGGTCTGGCGGAGTGGATTTGGGTCTGGCGGAGTGGGTTCGGGTCTGGCGGAGTGGGTTCGGGTCTGGCAGAGGGGGTTTGGGTCTGGCGGAGTGGGTATGGGTCTGGCGGAGTGGGTTTTGGACTGGCGGAGTGGGTTTGGGTCTGGCGGAGTGGGTTTGGGTCTGGCGGAGTGCGTTTAGGTCTGGCGGAGTGGGTGTGGGTCTGGCGGAGTGGGTTTTGTTCTGGCGGAGTGGGTTTGGGTCAGGCGGAGTGGATTTTGGTCTGGCGGAGTGGGTTTGGGTCTGGCGGAGTGGGTTTGGGTCTGGCGGAGTGGGTTTGGGTCTGGCGGAGTGGGTTTGGGTCAGGCGGAGTGGGTTTGGGTCTGGCGGAGTGGATTCGGGTCTGGCGGAGTGGGTTTGGGTCTGGCGGAGTGGGTTTTGGTCTGCGGAGTGGGTTTGGGTCTGGCGGAGTGGGTTTGGGTCTGGCGGAGTGCGTTTGGGTCTGGCGGAGTGGGTGTGGGTCTGGCGGAGTGGGTTTGGGTCTGGCGGAGTGGGTTTGGGTCTGGCGGAGTGGGTTTGGGTCAGGCGGAGTGGGTTGTTGTCTGGCGGAGTGGGTTTGGGGGGTCTGGCGGAGTGGGTTCGGGTCTGGCCGCGTGGGTATGGGGGGTCTGGCGGAGTGGGTTCGTGTCTGGCGGAGTGGGTTTGGGTTTGGCGGAGTGGGTTCCGGTCTGGCTGAGTGGGTTTGGTTCTGGCGGACTGGGTTTGGGACTGGCGGAGTGGGTTTGGGTCTGGCGTAGTGGGTTTGGGTCTGGCGGAGTGGGTTTGGGTCTGGCGGAGTGGGTTTGGGTCTGGCGGAGTGGGTTAGGGACTGGCGGAGTGGGTTCGGGTCTGGCGGAGTGGGTTCGGGTCTGGCGGAGTGGGTTCGGGTCTGGCGGAGTGGGTTTGGGTCTGGCGTGGTGGGTTTGGGTCTGGCGGATTAGGTTTGGGTCTGGCGGAACGGGTTTGTGTCTTGAGGAGTGGGTTTGGGTCTGGCGGAGTGGGTTTGGGTCTGGCGGAGCGGGTTTGAGTCTTACGGAGTGTTTTGAATCTGGCGGAGTGGGTTTGGGGTCTGGGGGAGTGGGTTTGGGTCTGGCGGAGAGGGTTTGGGTCTGGCGGAGTGGGTTTGGGGCTGGCGGAGTGGGTTTGGGTCTGGCGGAGGGGATTTGGGTCTGGCGGAGGGGGTTTGGGTCTGGCGTAGTGGGTTTGGGTCTGGCGGATTGGGTTTGGGTCTGGCGGAGGGGGTTTGGGTCTTGCGGAGTGGGTATGGGTCTGGCGGAGTGGGTTTGGGTCTGGCGGAGTGGGTTTGGGTCTGGCGGAGTGGGTTTGGGGTCTGGCGGAGTTGGTGTGGGTCTGGCGGAGTGGGTATGGGTCTGGCGGAGTGGGTTTGGGTCTGGCGGAGTGGGTTTGGGTCTGGCGGAGTGGGTTTGGGTCTGGCGGAGAGGGTTTGGGTCTCGCGGAGTGGGTTTGGGTCTGGCGTAGTGGGTTTGGGGTCTGGCGGAGTGGGTTTGGGTCTTGCGGAGTGGGTTTTGGTCTGGCGGAGTGGGTTTGGGTCTGGCGGAGTGGGTTTGGGTCTGGCGGAGTGGGTATGGGTCTGGCGGAGTGGGTTTTGGTCTGGCGGAGTGGGTTTTGGACTGGCGGAGTGGGTTTGGGTCTGGCGGAGTGGGTTTGGGTCTGGCGGAGTGCGTTTGGGTCTGGCGGAGTGGGTTTGGTTCTGGCGGAGTGGGTTTGGGTTAGGCGGAGTGGGTTTGCGTCTGGCGGAGTGGGTTTTGGTCTGGCGGAGTGGGTTTGGGTCTGGCGGAGTGGATTCGGGTCTGGCGGAGTGGGTTCGGGTCTGGCGGAGTGGGTTTGGGTCAGGCGGAGAGGGTTTTGGTCTGGCGGAGTGGATTTGGGTCTGGCGGAGTGGGTTCGGGTCTGGCGGAGTGGGTTCGGGTCTGGCGGAGTGCGTTCGGGTCTGGCGGAGAGGGTTTGGGTCTGGCGGAGGGGGTTTGGGTCTGGCGGAGTGAGTTTGGGTCTGGCGTAGTGGGTTTGGGTCTGGCGGATTAGGGTTGGGTCTGGCGGAACGGGTTTGGGTCTTGAGGAGTGGGTTTGGGTCTGGCGGAGTGGGTTTGGGTCTGGCGGAGCGGGTTTGAGTCTTGCGGAGTGGTTTTGAATCTGGCGGAGTGGGTTTGGGGTCTGGGGGAGTGGGTTTGGGTCTGGCGGAGAGGGTTTGGGTCTGGCGGAGTGGGTTTGGGGCTGGTGGAGTGGGTTTGGGTCTGGCAGAGGGGGTTTGGGTCTGGCGGAGGGGGTTTGGGTCTGGCGTAGTGGGTTTGGGTCTGGCGGATTGGGTTTGGGTCTGGCGGAGGGGGTTTGGGTCTTGCGGAGTGGGTTTGGGTCTGGCGGAGTGGGTTTGGGTCTGGCGGAGTGGGTTTGGGTCTGGCGGAGTGGGTTTGGGTCAGGCGGAGTGGGTTTGGGTCTGGCGGAGTGGGTTTGGGTCAGGCGGAGTGGCTTTGGGTCTGGCGGAGTGGGTTTGGGTCAGGCGGAGTGGGTGTGGGTCTGGCGGAATGGATTTGGGTCTGGCGGAGTGGGTTCGGGTCTGGCGGAGTGGGTTCGGGTCTGGCGGAGTGTGTTCGGGTCTGGCGGAGAGGGTTTGGGTCTGGCGGAGGGGGTTTGGGTCTGGCGGAGTGGGTTTGGGTCTGGCGTAGTGGGTTTGGGTCTGGCGGATTAGGTTTGGGTCTGGCGGAACGGGTTTGGGTCTTGAGGAGTGGGTTTGGGTCTGGCGGAGTGGGTTTGGGTCTGGCGGAGCGGGTTTGGGGCTGGCGGAGTGGGTTTGGGTCTGGCGGAGGGGGTTTGGGTCTGGCGGAGGGGGTTTGGGTCTGGCGTAGTGGGTTTGGGTCTGGCGGAGGGGGTTTGGGTCTGGCGGAGGGGGTTTGGGTCTGGCGTAGTGGGTTTGGGTCTGGCGGATTGGGTTTGGGTCTGGCGGAGGGGGTTTGGGTCTTGCGGAGTGGGTATGGGTCTGGCGGAGTGGGTTTGGGTCTGGCGGAGTGGGTTTGGGTCTGGCGGAGTGGGTTTGGGGTCTGGCGGAGTGGGTTTGGGTCTGGCAGAGGGGGTTTGGGTCTGGCGGAGTGGGTTTGGGTCTGGCGGAGGGGGTTTGGGTCTGGCGGAGGGGGTTTGGTTGTGGCGGAGTGCTTTTGGGTCTGGCGGAGTGGGCTTAGGTCTGGCGGTGGGGGTTTGGGTCTGGCGGAGTGGGTTTGGGTCTGGCGGCGTGGGTTTGGGTCTGACGGAGTGGGTTTGGGGTCTGCCGGAGTGGGTTTGGGACTGGCGGAGTGGGTTCGGGTCTGGCGGAGTGGGTTCGTGTCTGGCGGAGTGGGTTCGGGTCTGGCGGAGTGGGTTCGGGTCTGGCGGAGTGGGTTCGGGTCTGGCGGAGTGGGTTGGGGTCTGGCCGAGTGGGTTGGGGTCTGGCCGAGTCGGTTCGGGTCTGGCGGAGTGGGTTCGGGTCTGGCGGAGTGGGTTCAGGTCTGCCGGAGTGGGTTCGGGTCTGGCGGAGTGGGTTCGGGTATGGCGGAGTGGGTTTGGGTCTGGCGGAGTGGGTTTGGGTCTGGCGGAGTGGGTTTGGCGTCTGGCGGAGTGGGTTTGGTTTTGGCGGATTGGATTTGGGTCTGGCGGAGTGGGTTTGGGTCTGGCGGAGTGGGTTTTGGTCTGGCGGAGTGGGTTTGGGTCTGGCGGAGTGGGTTTTGGACTGGCGGAGTGGGTTTGGGTCTGGCGGAGTGGGTTTGGGTAACGCGGAGTGCGTTTGGGTCTGGTGAAGTGGGTGTGGGTCTGGCGGAGTGGGTTTGGGTCTGGCGGAGTGGGTTTGGGTCTGGCGGAGTGGGTTTTGGTCTGGCGGAGTGGGTTTGGGTCTGGCGGAGTGGGTTTGGGTCTGGCGGAGTGGGTTTGGGTCTGGCGGAGTGGGTTTGGGTCTGGCGGAGTGGGTTTGGGTCTGGCGGAGTGGGTTTGGGTCTGGCGGAGTGGGTTTGGGTCTGGCGTAGTGGGTTTGGGTCTGGCGGAGTGGGTTTGGGTCTGGCTGAGTGGGTTTGCGTCAGGCGGAGTGGGTTTGGGTCTGGCGGAGTGGGTTTGGGTCAGGCGGAGTGGGTTTGGGTCTGGCGGAGTGGGTTTGGGTCTGGCGGAGTGGGTTTGGGTCTGGCGGAGTGGGTTTGGGTCTGGCGGAGTGGGTTTGGGTCTGGCGGAGTGGGTTTGGGTCTGGCGGAGTGGGTTTGGGTCTGGCGGAGTGGGTTTGGGTCTGGCGGAGTGGGTTTGGGTCTGGCGGAGTGGGTTTGGGTCAGGCGGAGTGGGTTTGGGTCTGGCGGAGTGGGTTTGGGTCAGGCGGAGTGGGTTTGCGTCTGGCGGAGTGGATTTGGGTATGGCGGAGTGGGTTCCGGTCTGGCGGAGTGGGTTCGGGTCTGGCGGAGTGCGTTCGGGTCTGGCGGAGAGGGTTTGGGTCTGGCGGACGGGTTTGGGTCTGGCGGAGTGGGTTTGGGTCTGGCGTAGTGGGTTTGCGTCTGGCGGTTTGGGTTTGGGTCTGGCGGAGCGGGTTTGGGTCTCGAGGAGTGGGTTTGGGTCTGGCGGAGTGGGTTTGGGTCTGGCGGAGCGGGTTTGGGTCTTGCGGAGTGGTTTTGAATCTGGCGGAGTGGGTTTGGGGTCTGGGGGAGTGGGTTTGGGTCTGGCGGAGAGGGTTTGGGTCAGGCGGAGTGGGTTTGGGTCTGGCGGAGTGGGTTTGGGTCTGGCGGAGTGGGTTTTGGTCTGGCGGAGTGGGTTTGGGTCTGGCGGAGAGGGTTTGGGTCTGGCGGAGTGGGTTTGGGGTCTGGTGGAGTGGGTTTGGGTCTGGCGGAGTGGCTTTGGGTCTGGCGGAGTATGTTTGGGTCTGGCGGAGTGGGTTTGGGTCTGGCGGAGTGGGTTTGGGTCTGGCGGAGTGGGTTCGGGTCTGGCTGAGTGGGTTTGGTTCTGGCGGACTGGGTTTGGGACTGGCGGAGTGGGTTTGGGTCTGGCGGAGTGGGTTCGGGTCTGCCGGAGTGGGTTCGGGTCTGGCGGAGTGGGTTTGGGTCTGGTGGAGTGGGTTTGGGTCTGGCGGAGTGGGTTTGGGTCTGGCGGAGTGGGTTTTGGTCTGTCGGAGTGGGTTTGGGTCTGGCGGAGTGGGTTTTGGTCTGCGGAGTGGGTTTGGGTCTGGCGGAGTGGGTTTGGGTCTGGCGGAGTGCGTTTGGGTCTGGCGGAGTGGGTGTGGGTGTGGCGGAGTGGGTTTGGGTCTGGCGGAGTGGGTTTGGGTCTGGCGGAGTGGGTTTGGGTCTGGCGGAGTGGGTTGTGGTCTGGCGAAGTGGGTTTGGGGGGTCTGGCGGAGTGGGTTCGGGTCTGGCGGAGTGGGTTCGGGTCTGGCGGCGTGGGTATGGGGGGTCTGGCGGAGTGGGTTCGTGTCTGGCGGAGTGGGTTTGGGTTTGGCGGAGTGGGTTCCGGTCTGGCTGAGTGGGTTTGGTTGTGGCGGACTGGGTTTGGGACTGGCGGAGTGGGTTTGGGTCTGGCGTAGTGGGTTTGGGTCTGGCGGAGTGGGTTTTGGTCTGGCGGAGTGGGTTTGGGTCTGGCGGAGTGGGTTAGGGTCTGGCGGAGTGGGTTCGGGTCTGGCGGAGTGGGTTCGGGTCTGGCGGAGTGGGTTCGGGTCTGGCGGAGTGGGTTTGGGTCTGGCGGAGTGGGTTTGGGTCAGGCGGAGTGGGTTTGGGTCAGGCGGAGTGGGTTTGGGTCTGGCGGAGTGGATTTGGGTCTGGCGGAGTGGGTTCGGGTCTGGCGGAGTGGGTTCGGGTCTGGCGGAGGGGGTTTGGGTCTGGCGGAGTGGGTTTGGGTCTGGCGTAGTGGGTTTGGGTCTGGCGGATTAGGTTTGGGTCTGGCGGAACGGGTTTGGGTCTTGAGGAGTGGGTTTGGGTCTGGCGGAGTGGGTTTGGGTCTGGCGGAGCGGGTTTGAGTCTTATGGAGTGTTTTGAATCTGGCGGAGTGGGTTTGGGGTCTGGGGGCGTGGGTTTGGGTCTGGCGGAGAGGGTTTGGGTCTGGCGGAGTGGGTTTGGGGCTGGCGGAGTTTGTTTGGGTCTGGCGGAGGGGGTTTGGGTCTGGCGGAGGGGGTTTGGGTCTGGCGTAGTGGGTTTGGGTCTGGCGGATTGGGTTTGGGTCTGGCGGAGGGGGTTTGGGTCTTGCGGAGTGGGTATGGGTCTGGCGGAGTGGGTTTGGGTCTGGCGGAGTGGGTTTGGGTCTGACGGAGTGGGTTTGGGGTCTGGCGGAGTGGGTTTGGGTCTGGCGGAGTGGGTATGGGTCTGGCGGAGTGGGTTTGGGTCTGGCGGAGTGGGTTTGGGTCTGGCGGAGTGGGTTTGGGTCTGGCGGAGGGGGTTTGGGTCTGGCGGAGTGGGTTTGGGTCTGGCGTAGTGGGTTTGGGGTCTGGCGGAGTGGGTTTGGGTCTTGCGGAGTGGGTTTTGGTCTGGCGGAGTGGGTTTAGAAACATAGAAACATAGAAAATAGGTGCAGGAGTAGGCCATTCGGCCCTTCGAGCCTGCACCGCCATTCAATGTGATCATGGCTGATCATCCAACTCAGTATCCCGTACCTGCCTTCTCTCCATACCCCCTGATCCCTTTAGCCACAAGTGCCACATCTAACGCCCTCTTAAATATAGCCAATGAACTGGCCTCAACTACCTTCTGTGGCAGAGAATTCCAGAGACTCACCACTCTCTGTGTAAAGAATGTTTTCCTCATTTCGGTCCTAAAGGAATTCCCCCTTATCCTTAGACTGTGACCCCTTGTTCTGGACTCCCCCAACATCGGGAACAATCTTCCAGCATCTAGCTTGTCCAACCCCTTAAGAATTTTGTAGGTTTCTATAAGATCCCCCCTCAATCTTCTAAATTCCATCGAGTACAAACCGAGTCTATCCAATCTTTCCTCATATGAAAGTCCTGACATCCCAGGAATCAGTCTGGTCAATCTTCTCTGTACCCCCTCTATGGCAAGGATGTCTTTCCTCAGATTTGGAGACCAAAACTGTACGCAGTACTCCAGGTGTGGCCTCACCAAAACCCTGTACAACTGCAGTAGAACCTCCCTGCTCCTATACTCAAATCCTTTTGCTACGAATGCTAACATATGGGTATGCGGAGTGGGTTTGGTTCTGGCGGAGTGGGTTTGGGTCTGGCGGAGTGGGTATGGGTCTGGCGGAGTGGGTTTTGGTCTGGCGGAGTGGGTTTTGGACTGGCGGAGTGGGTTTGGGTCTGGCGGAGTGGGTTTGGGTCTGGCGGAGTGCGTTTGGGTCTGGCGGAGTGGGTGTGGGTCTGGCGGAGTGGGTTTGAGTCTGGCGGAGTGGGTTTGGGTCAGGCGGAGTGGGTTTTGGTCTGGCGGAGTTGGTTTGGGTCTGGCGGAGTGGGTTTGGGTCTGGCGGAGTGGGTTTGGGTCTGGCGGAGTGGGTTTGGGTCTGGCGGAGTGGGTTTGGGTCTGGCGGAGTGGGTTTGGGTCTGGCGGAGTGGGTTTGGGTCTGGCGGAGTGGGTTTGGGTCAGGCGGAGTGGGTTTGGTTCTGGCGGAGTGGGTTTGGGTCAGGCGGAGTGGGTTTGGGTCTGGCGGAGTGGGTTTGGGTCAGGCGGACTGGGTTTGGGTCTGGCGGAGTGGATTCGGGTCTGGCGGAGTGGGTTCGGGTCTGGCGGAGTGGGTTTGGGTCAGGCGGAGTGGGTTTGGGTCTGGCGGAGTGGGTTTGGGGCTGGTGGAGTGGGTTTGGGTCTGGCGGAGCGGGTTTGGGTCTGGCGGAGGGGGTTTAGGTCTGGCGTAGTGGGTTTGGGTCTGGCGGATTGGGTTTGGGTCTGGCGGAGGGGGTTTGGGTCTTGCGGAGTGGGTTTGGGTCTGGCGGAGTGGGTTTTGGTCTGGCGGAGTTGGTTTGGGTCTGGCGGAGTGGGTTTGGGTCTGGCGGAGTGGGTTTGGGTCTGGCGGAGTGGGTTTGGGTCTGGCGGAGTGGGTTTGGGTCTGGCGGAGTGGGTTTGGGTCTGGCGGAGTGGGTTTGGGTCTGGCGGAGTGGGTTTGGGTCAGGCGGAGTGGGTTTGGTTCTGGCGGAGTGGGTTTGGGTCAGGCGGAGTGGGTTTGGGTCTGGCGGAGTGGGTTTGGGTCAGGCGGACTGGGTTTGGGTCTGGCGGAGTGGATTCGGGTCTGGCGGAGTGGGTTCGGGTCTGGCGGAGTGGGTTTGGGTCAGGCGGAGTGGGTTTGGGTCTGGCGGAGTGGGTTTGGGGCTGGTGGAGTGGGTTTGGGTCTGGCGGAGCGGGTTTGGGTCTGGCGGAGGGGGTTTAGGTCTGGCGTAGTGGGTTTGGGTCTGGCGGATTGGGTTTGGGTCTGGCGGAGGGGGTTTGGGTCTTGCGGAGTGGGTTTGGGTCTGGCGGAGTGGGTTTGGGTCTGGCGGAGTGGGTTTCGGTCTGGCGGAGTGCGTTTGGGTCTGGCGGAGTGGGTGTGGGTCTGGCGGAGTGGGTTTGGGTCTGGCGGAGTGGGTTTGGGTCAGGCGGAGTGGGTTTTGGTCTGGCGGAGTTGGTTTGGGTCTGGCGGAGTGGGTTTGGGTCTGGCGGAGTGGGTTTGGGTCTGGCGGAGTGGGTTTGGGTCTGGCGGAGTGGATTTGGGTCTGGCGGAGTGGGTTCGGGTCTGGCGGAGTGGGTTTGGGTCTGGCGGAGTGGATTTGGGTCTGGCGGAGTGGGTTCGGGTCTGGCGGAGTGGGTTCGGGTCTGGCGGAGGGGGTTTGGGTCTGGCGGAGTGGGTTTGGGTCTGGCGTAGTGGGTTTGGGTCTGGCGGATTAGGTTTGGGTCTGGCGGAATGGGTTTGGGTCTGGCGGAGTGGGTTTGGGTCTGGCGGAGGGGGTTTGGGTCTGGCGTAGTGGGTTTGGGTCTGGCGGATTGGGTTTGGGTCTGGCGGAGGGGGTTTGGGTCTGGCGGAGTGGGTTTGGGTCTGGCGGCGTGGGTTTGGGTCTGATGGAGTGGGTTTGGGGTCTGCCGGAGTGGGTTTGGGACTGGCGGAGTGGGTTCGGGTCTGGCGGAGTGGGTTCGTGTTTGGCGGAGTGGGTTCGGGTCTGGCGGAGTGGGTTCGGGTCTGGCGGAGTGGGTTTGGGTCTGCCGGAGTGGGTTCGGGTCTGGCGGAGTGGGTTTGGGTCTGGCGGAGTGGGTTTGGGTCTGGCGGAGTGGGTTTGGGTCTGGCGGAGTGGGTTTTGGTCTGTCGGAGTGGGTTTGGGTCTGGCGGAGTGGGTTTTGGTCTGCGGAGTGGGTTTGGGTCTGGCGGAGTGGGTTTGGGTCTGGCGGAGTGCGTTTGGGTCTGGCGGAGTGGGTGTGGGTCTGGCGGAGTGGGTTTGGGTCTGGCGGAGTGGGTTTGGGTCTGGCGGAGTGGGTTTGGGTCTGGCGGAGTGGGTTTGGGTCAGGCGGAGTGGGTTTGGGGGGTCTGGCGGAGTGGGTTCGGGTCTGGCGGAGTGGGTACGGGTCTGGCGGCGTGGGTATGGGGGGTCTGGCGGAGTGGGTTCGTGTCTGGCGGAGTGGGTTTTGGTTTGGCGGAGTGGGTTCCGGTCTGGCTGAGTGGGTTTGGTTCTGGCGGACTGGGTTTGGGACTGGCGGAGTGGGTTTGGGTCTGGCGTAGTGGGTTTGGGTCTGGCGGAGTGGGTTTGTGTCTGGCGGAGTGGGTTTGGGTCTGGCGGAGTGGGTTAGGGTCTGGCGGAGTGGGTTTTGGTCTGGCGGAGTGGGTTTGGGTCTGGCGGAGTGGGTTTGGGTCTGGCGGAGTGGGTTTGGGTCTGGCGGAGTGGGTTTTGGTCTGGCAGAGTGGGTTTGGGTCTGGCGGAGTGGGTTTGGGTCTGGCGGAGTGCGTTTGGGTCTGGCGGAGTGGGTGTGGGTCTGGCGGACTGGGTTTCGGTCTGGCGGAGTGGGTTTGGGTCTGGCGGAGTGCGTTTGGGTCTGGCGGAGTGGGTTTGGGTCTGGCAGAGGGGGTTTGGGTCTGGCGGAGTGGGTTTGGGTCTGGCGGAGGGGGTTTGGGTCTGGCGGAGGGGGTTTGGTTGTGGCGGAGTGCTTTTGGGTCTGGCGGAGTGGGCTTAGGTCTGGCGGTGGGGGTTTGGGTCTGGCGGAGTGGGTTTGGGTCTGGCGGCGTGGGTTTGGGTCTGACGGAGTGGGTTTGGGGTCTGCCGGAGTGGGTTTGGGACTGGCGGAGTGGGTTCGGGTCTGGCGGAGTGGGTTCGTGTCTGGCGGAGTGGGTTCGGGTCTGGCGGAGTGGGTTCGGGTCTGGCGGAGTGGGTTCGGGTCTGGCGGAGTGGGTTCGGGTCTGCCGGAGTGGGTTCGGGTCTGGCGGAGTGGGTTTGGGTCTGGTGGAGTGGGTTTGGGTCTGGCGGAGTGGGTTTGGGTCTGGCGGAGTGGGTTTTGGTCTGTCGGAGTGGGTTTGGGTCTGGCGGAGTGGGTTTTGGTCTGCGGAGTGGGCTTGGGTCTGGCGGAGTGGGTTTGGGTCTGGCGGAGTGCGTTTGGGTCTGGCGGAGTGGGTGTGGGTCTGGCGGAGTGGGTTTGGGTCTGGCGGAGTGGGTTTGGGTCTGGCGGAGTGGGTTTGGGTCTGGCGGAGTGGTTTGTGGTCTGGCGGAGTGGGTTTGGGGGGTCTGGCGGAGTGGGTTCGGGTCTGGCGGAGTGGGTTCGGGTCTGGCGGCGTGGGTATGGGGGGTCTGGCGGAGTGGGTTCGTGTCTGGCGGAGTGGGTTTGGGTTTGGCGGAGTGGGTTCCGGTCTGGCTGAGTGGGTTTGGTTCTGGCGGACTGGGTTTGGGACTGGCGGAGTGGGTTTGGGTCTGGCGTAGTGGGTTTGGGTCTGGCGGAGTGGGTTTGGGTCTGGCGGAGTGGGTTTGGGTCTGGAGGAGTGGGTTAGGGTCTGGCGGAGTGGGTTCGGGTCTGGCGGAGTGGGCTCGGGTCTGGCGGAGTGGGTTCGGGTCTGGCGGAGTGGGTTTGGGTCTGGCGGAGTGGGTTTGGGTCTGGCAGAGTGGGTTTGGGTCAGGCGGAGTGGGTTTGGGTCTGGCGGAGTGGATTTGGGTCTGGCGGAGTGGGTTCGGGTCTGGCGGAGTGGGTTCGGGTCTGGCGGAGTGGATTTGGGTCTGGCGGAGTGGGTTCGGGTCTGGCGGAGTGGGTTCGGGTCTGGCGGAGGGGGTTTGGGTCTGGCGGAGTGGGTTTGGGTCTGGCGTAGTGGGTTTGGGTCTGGCGGATTAGGTTTGGGTCTGGCGGAACGGGTTTGGGTCTGGCGGAGTGGGTTTGGGTCTGGCGGAGGGGGTTTGGGTCTGGCGTAGTGGGTTTGGGTCTGGCGGATTGGGTTTGGGTCTGGCGGAGGGGGTTTGGGTCTGGCGGAGTGGGTTTGGGTCTGGCGGCGTGGGTTTGGGTCTGACGGAGTGGGTTTGGGGTCTGCCGGAGTGGGTTTGGGACTGGCGGAGTGGGTTCGGGTCTGGCGGAGTGGGTTCGTGTTTGGCGGAGTGGGTTCGGGTCTGGCGGAGTGGGTTCGGGTCTGGCGGAGTGGGTTCGGGTCTGCCGGAGTGGGTTCGGGTCTGGCGGAGTGGGTTTGGGTCTGGTGGAGTGGGTTTGGGTCTGGCGGAGTGGGTTTGGGTCTGGCGGAGTGGGTTTTGGTCTGTCGGAGTGGGTTTGGGTCTGGCGGAGTGGGTTTTGGTCTGCGGAGTGGGTTTGGGTCTGGCGGAGTGGGTTTGGGTCTGGCGGAGTGCGTTTGGGTCTGGCGGAGTGGGTGTGGGTCTGGCGGAGTGGGTTTGGGTCTGGCGGAGTGGGTTTGGGTCTGGCGGAGTGGGTTTGGGTCTGGCGGAGTGGGTTTGGGTCAGGCGGAGTGGGTTTGGGGGGTCTGGCGGAGTGGGTTCGGGTCTGGCGGAGTGGGTTCGGGTCTGGCGGCGTGGGTATGGGGGGTCTGGCGGAGTGGGTTCGTGTCTGGCGGAGTGGGTTTTGGTTTGGCGGTGTGGGTTCCGGTCTGGCTGAGTGGGTTTGGTTCTGGCGGACTGGGTTTGGGACTGGCGGAGTGGGTTTGGGTCTGGCGTAGTGGGTTTGGGTCTGGCGGAGTGGGTTTGTGTCTGGCGGAGTGGGTTTGGGTCTGGCGGAGTGGGTTAGGGTCTGGCGGAGTGGGTTCGGGTCTGGCGGAGTGGGTTCGGGTCTGGCGGAGTGGGTTCGGGTCTGGCGGAGTGGGTTTGGGTCTGGCGGAGTGGGTTTGGGTCTGGCGGAGTGGGTTTGGGTCAGGCGGAGTGGGTTTGGGTCTGGCGGAGTGGGTTTGGGTCAGGCGGAGTGGGTTTGGGTCTGGCGGAGTGGGTTTGGGTCTGGCGGAGTGGGTTTGGGTCTGGCGGAGTGGATTTGGGTCTGGCGGAGTGGGTTCGGGTCTGGCGGAGTGGGTTTGGGTCTGGCGGAGTGGGTTTGGGTCTGGCGGAGTGGGTTTGGGTCTGGCGGAGTGGGTTGTGGTCTGGCGGAGTGGGTTTGGGGGGTCTGGCGGAGTGGGTTCGGGTCTGGCGGAGTGGGTTCGGGTCTGGCGGCGTGGGTATGGGGGGTCTGGCGGAGTGGGTTCGTGTCTGGCGGAGTGGGTTTTGGTTTGGCGGTGTGGGTTCCGGTCTGGCTGAGTGGGTTTGGTTCTGGCGGACTGGGTTTGGGACTGGCGGAGTGTGTTTGGGTCTGGCGTAGTGGGTTTGGGTCTGGCGGAGTGGGTTTGTGTCTGGCGGAGTGGGTTTGGGTCTGGCGGAGTGGGTTAGGGTCTGGCGGAGTGGGTTCGGGTCTGGCGGAGTGGGTTCGGGTCTGGCGGAGTGGGTTCGGGTCTGGCGGAGTGGGTTTGGGTCTGGCGGAGTGGGTTTGGGTCTGGCAGAGTGGGTTTGGGTCAGGCGGAGTGGGTTTGGGTCTGGCGGAGTGGGTTTGGGTCAGGCGGAGTGGGTTTGGGTCTGGCGGAGTGGGTTTGGGTCAGGCGGAGTGGGTTTGGGTCTGGCGGAGTGGATTTGGGTCTGGCGGAGTGGGTTCGGGTCTGGCGGAGTGGGTTTGGGGTCTGGCGGAGTGGGTTTGGGTCTGGCGGAGTGGGTATGGGTCTGGCGGAGTGGGTTTGGGTCTGGCGGAGTGGGTTTGGGTCTGGCGGAGTGGGTTTGGGTCTGGCGGAGGGGGTTTGGGTCTGGCGGAGTGGGTTTGGGTCTGGCGTAGTGGGTTTGGGGTCTGGCGGAGTGGGTTTGGGTCTTGCGGAGTGGGTTTTGGTCTGGCGGAGTGGGTTTAGAAACATAGAAACATAGAAAATAGGTGCAGGAGTAGGCCATTCGGCCCTTCGAGCCTGCACCGCCATTCAATGTGATCATGGCTGATCATCCAACTCAGTATCCCGTACCTGCCTTCTCTCCATACCCCCTGATCCCTTTAGCCACAAGTGCCACATCTAACGCCCTCTTAAATATAGCCAATGAACTGGCCTCAACTACCTTCTGTGGCAGAGAATTCCAGAGACTCACCACTCTCTGTGTAAAGAATGTTTTCCTCATTTCGGTCCTAAAGGAATTCCCCCTTATCCTTAGACTGTGACCCCTTGTTCTGGACTCCCCCAACATCGGGAACAATCTTCCAGCATCTAGCTTGTCCAACCCCTTAAGAATTTTGTAGGTTTCTATAAGATCCCCCCTCAATCTTCCAAATTCCATCGAGTACAAACCGAGTCTATCCAATCTTTCCTCATATGGAAGTCCTGACATCCCAGGAATCAGTCTGGTCAATCTTCTCTGTACCCCCTCTATGGCAAGGATGTCTTTCCTCAGATTTGGAGACCAAAACTGTACGCAGTACTCCAGGTGTGGCCTCACCAAAACCCTGTACAACTGCAGTAGAACCTGCCTGCTCCTATACTCAAATCCTTTTGCTGCGAATGCTAACATATGGGTATGCGGAGTGGGTTTGGTTCTGGCGGAGTGGGTTTGGGTCTGGCGGAGTGGGTATGGGTCTGGCGGAGTGGGTTTTAGTCTGGCGGAGTGGGTTTTGGACTGGCGGAGTGGGTTTGGGTCTGGCGGAGTGGGTTTGGGTCTGGCGGAGTGCGTTTGGGACTGGCGGAGTGGGTGTGGGTCTGGCGGAGTGGGTTTGGGTCTGGCGGAGTGGGTTTGGGTCAGGCGGAGTGGGTTTTGGTCTGGCGGAGTTGGTTTGGGTCTGGCGGAGTGGGTTTGGGTCTGGCGGAGTGGGTTTGGGTCTGGCGGAGTGGGTTTGGGTCTGGCGGAGTGGGTTTGGGTCTGGCGGAGTGGGTTTGGGTCTGGCGGAGTGGGTTTGGGTCTGGCGGAGTGGGTTTGGGTCTGGCGGAGTGGGTTTGGGTCAGGCGGAGTGGGTTTGGTTCTGGCGGAGTGGGTTTGGGTCAGGCGGAGTGGGTTTGGGTCTGGCGGAGTGGGTTTGGGTCAGGCGGACTGGGTTTGGGTCTGGCGGAGTGGATTCGGGTCTGGCTGAGTGGGTTTGGGTCTGGCGGAGTGGGTTTGGGTCAGGCGGAGTGGGTTTGGGTCTGGCGGAGTGGGTTTGGGGCTGGTGGAGTGGGTTTGGGTCTGGCGGAGCGGGTTTGGGTCTGGCGGAGGGGGTTTGGGTCTGGCGTAGTGGGTTTGGGTCTGGCGGATTGGGTTTGGGTCTGGCGGAGGGGGTTTGGGTCTGGCGGAGTGGATTCGGGTCTGGCTGAGTGGGTTTGGGTCTGGCGGAGTGGGTTTGGGTCAGGCGGAGTGGGTTTGGGTCTGGCGGAGTGGGTTTGGGGCTGGTGGAGTGGGTTTGGGTCTGGCGGAGCGGGTTTGGGTCTGGCGGAGGGGGTTTGGGTCTGGCGTAGTGGGTTTGGGTCTGGCGGATTGGGTTTGGGTCTGGCGGAGGGGGTTTGGGTCTTGCGGAGTGGGTTTGGGTCTGGCGGAGTGGGTTTGGCTCTGGCGGAGTGGGTTTGGGTCTGGCGGAGTGGGTTTGGGTCAGGCGGAGTGGGTTTGTGTCTGGCGGAGTGGGTTTGGGTCAGGCGGAGTGCGTTTGGGTCTGGCGGAGTGGGTTTGGGTCAGGCGGAGTGGGTTTGGGTCTGCCGGAGTGGATTTGGGTCTGGCGGAGTGGGTTCGGGTCTGGCGGAGTGGGTTCGGGACTGGCGGAGTGCGTTCGGGTCTGGCGGAGAGGGTTTGGGTCTGGCGGAGGGGGTTTGGGTCTGGCGGAGTGGGTTTGGGTCTGGCGTAGTGGGTTTGGGTCTGGCGGATTAGGTTTGGGTCTGGCGGAACGGTTTGGGTCTTGAGGAGTGGGTTTGGGTCTGGCGGAGTGGGTTTGGGTCTGGCGGAGCGGGTTTGAGTCTTGCGGAGTGGTTTTGAATCTGGCGGAGTGGGTTTGGGGTCTGGGGGAGTGGGTTTGGGTCTGGCGGTGAGTGTTTGGGTCTGGCGGAGTGGGTTTGGGGCTGGCGGAGTGGGTTTGGGTCTGGCGGAGGGGGTTTGGGTCTGGCGGAGGGGGTTTGGGTCTGGCGTAGTGGGTTTGGGTCTGGCGGATTGGGTTTGGGTGTGGCGGAGGGGGTTTGGGTCTTGCGGAGTGGGCATGGGTCTGGCGGAGTGGGTTTGGGTCTGGCGGAGTGGGTTTGGGTCTGGCGGAGTGGGTTTGGGGTCTGGCGGAGTGGGTTTGGGTCTGGCGGAGTGGGTATGGGTCTGGCGGAGTGGTTTTGGGTCTGGCGGAGTGGGTTTGGTTCTGGCGGAGTGGGTTTGGGTCTGGCGGAGGGGGTTTGGGTCTGGCGGAGTGGGTTTGGGTCTGGCGTAGTGGGTTTGGGTCTGGCGGAGTGGGTTTGGGTCTGGCAGAGGGGGTTTGGGTCTGGCGGAGTGGGTTTGGGTCTGGCGGAGGGGGTTTGGGTCTGGCGGAGGGGGTTTGGTTGTGGCGGAGTGCTTTTGGGTCTGGCGGAGTGGGCTTAGGTCTGGCGGTGGGGGTTCGGGTCTGCCGGAGTGGGTTCGGGTCTGGCGGAGTGGGTTTGGGTCTGGCGGAGTGGGTTTGGGTCTGGCGGAGTGGGTTTGGGTCTGGCGGAGTGGGTTTTGGTCTGTCGGAGTGGGTTTGGGTCTGGCGGAGTGGGTTTTGGTCTGCGGAGTGGGTTTGGGTCTGGCGGAGTGGGTTTGGGTCTGGCGGAGTGCGTTTGGGTCTGGCGGAGTGGGTGTGGGTCTGGCGGAGTGGGTTTGGGTCTGGCGGAGTGGGTTTGGGTCTGGCGGAGTGGTTTTGGGGTCTGGCGGAGTGGGTTTGGGTCTGGCGGAGTGGGTTTGGGTCTGGCGGAGTGGGTTCGGGTCTGGCGGAGTGGGTTCGGGTCTGGCGGAATGGGTTCGGGTCTGGAGGAGTGGGTTCGGGTCTGGCGGAGTGGGTTCGGGTCTGGCGGAGTGGGTTCGGGCTGGCGGAGTGGGTTTGGGTCTGGCGGAGTGGGTTTGGGTCTGCCGGAGTGTGTTTGGGTCTGGCGGAGTGTGTTTGGGTCTGGCGGAGTGGGTTTGGATCTGGCGGTGTGGGCTTGGGTCTGGCGGAATGGGTTTGGGGCTGGCGGAGTGGGTTGGGGTCTGGCGGAGTGGGTTTGGGGTCTGGCGGAGTGGGTTCGGGTCTGGCGGAGTGGGTTCGGGTCTGGCGGAGTGGGTTCGGGTCTGGCGGAGTGGGTTCGGGTCTGGCGGACTGGGTTCGGGTCTGGCGGAGGGGGTTTGGGTCTGGCGGAGTGGGTTTGGGTCTGGCGGAGTGGGTTCGGGCTTGCGGATGTGTTCGGGCTGGCGGCGTGGGTTTGGGTCTGGCGGAGTGGGTTTGGGTCTGGCGGAGTGGGTTGGGGTCTGGCGGAGTGGGTTCCGGTCTGGCGGAGTGGGTTGGGGTCTGGCGGAATGGGTTGGGGTCTGGCGGAGTGGGTTCGGGTCTGGCGGAGTGGGTTTGGGTCTGGCCGAGTGGGTTCGGGTCTGGCCGAGTGGGTTCGGGTGTGGCGGAGTGGGTTCGGGTCTGGCGGTGTGGGTTCGGGTCTGGCGGAGTGGGTTCGGGTCTGGCGGAGTGGGTTTGGGTCTGGCGGAGTGGGGTTGGGTCTGGCGGAGTGGGCTTGGGTCTGTCGTAGTGGGTTCGGGTCTGGCGGAGTGGGTTCGGGTCTGGCCGAGTGGGTTCGGGTGTGGCGGAGTGGGTTCGGGTGTGGCGGAGTGGGTTCGGGTCTGGCGGAGTGGGTTCGGGTCTGGCGGAGTGGGTTCGGGTCTGGCGGAGTGGGTTCGGGTCTGGCGGAGTGGGTTTGGGGTCTGGCGGAGTGGGTTTGTGTCTGGCGGAGTGGGTTTGGGTTTGGGTCTCGCGGAGTAAGTTTGGGTCTGGAGGAGTGGGTTTGGGTGTGGCGGAGTGGGTTTGGGTCTGGCGGAGTGGGTTTGTGTCTGGCGGAGTGGGTTTGGGTCTGGCGGAGTGGGTTTGGGTCTGGCGGAGTGGGTTTGGGTCTCGCGCAGGGGGTTTGGGTCTGGCGGAGTGGGTTTGGGTCTGGCGGAGTGGGTTTGGGGTCTGGCGGAGTGGGTTTGGGTCTGGCGGAGTGGGTTCGGGTCTGGCGGAGTGGGTTTGGGTCTGGCGGAGTGGGTTTGGGTCTGTCGGAATGGGTATGGATCTGGCGGAGTGGGTTCGGGTCTGGCGGAGTGGTTTCGTGTCTGGC
This sequence comes from Raja brachyura, assembly GCA_963514005.1. Next base: position 314,292 of record OY740794.1, on the reverse strand, counting down.
GGAGTGGGTTCGGGTCTGGCGGAGTGGGTTCGGGTCTGGCGGAGTGGGTTTGGGTCTCGCGCAGGTGGTTTGGGTCTGGCGGAGTGGATTCGGGTCTGGCGGAGTGGGTTTGGGTCTGTCGGAATGGGTATGGATCTGGCGGAGTGGGTTCGGGTCTGGCGGAGTGGGTTTGGGTCTGGCGGAGTGGGTTTGGGTCTGTCGGAGTGGGTTTGGGTCTGGCGGAGTGGGTTGTGGTCTGGTGGAGTGGGTTCCGGTCTGGCGGAGTGGGTTGGGGTCTGGCGGAGGGGGTTGGGATCTGGCGGAGTGGGTTTGGGTCTGGCGGAGTGGGTTTGGGTCTGCCGGAGTGTGTTTGGGTCTGGCGGAGTGTGTTTGGGTCTGGCGGAGTGGGTTTGGATCTGGCGGTGTGGGCTTGGGTCTGGCGGAGTGGGTTTGGGGCTGGCGGAGTGGGTTGGGGTCTGGCGGAGTGGGTTTGGGGTCTGGCGGAGTGGGTTCGGGTCTGGCGGAGTGGGTTCGGGTCTGGCGGAGTGGGTTTGGGTCTCGCACAGGGGGTTTGGGTCTGGCGGAGTGGATTCGGGTCTGGCGGAGTGGGTTTGGGTCTCGCGCAAGGGGTTTGGGTCTGGCGGAGTGGATTTGGGTCTGGCGGAGTGGTTCTGGGGTCTGGCGGAGTGGGTTTGGGTCTGGCGGAGTGGGTTTGGGTCTGGCGGAGTGGGTTCGGGTCTGGCGGAGTGGGTTCGGGTCTGGCGGAATGGGTTCGGGTCTGGCGGAGTGGGTTCGGGTCTGGCGGAGTGGGTTCGGATCTGGCGGAGTGGGTTCGGGCTGGCGGAGTGGGTTTGGGTCTGGCGGAGTGGGTTTGGGTCTGCCGGAGTGTGCTTGGGTCTGGCGGAGTGTGTTTGGGTCTGGCGGAGTGGGTTTGGATCTGGCGTTGTGGGCTTGGGTCTGGCGGAGTGGGTTTGGGCTGGCGGAGTGGGTTGGGGTCTGGTGGAGTGGGTTTGGGGTCTGGCGGACTGGGTTCGGGTCTGGCGGAGTGGGTTCGGGTCTGGCGGAGTGGGTTTGGGTCTGGCGGAGTGGGTTCGGGTCTGGCGGAGTGGGTTCGGGTCTGGCGGAGGGGGTTTGGGTCTGGCGGAGTGGGTTTGGGTCTGGCGGAGTAAGTTTGGGTCTGGCGGAGTGGGGTTGGGTCTCGCGGAGGGGGTTTGGGTCTGGCGGAGTGGGTTAGGGTCTGGCGGAGTGGGTTTGGGTCTGGCGGAGTGGGTTTGGGCCTGGCGGAGTGGGTTTGGGTCTGGCGGAGTGGGTTTGGGTCTGGATGAGTGGGTTTGGGTCTGGCGGAGTGGGTTTGGGTCTGGCGGAGTGGGTTTCAGGTCTGGCGGAGTGGGTTTGGGTCTGGCGGAGTGGGTTTGGGTCTGGCGGAGTGGGTTTGGGTCTGGATGAGTGGGTTTGGGTCTGGCGGAGTGGGTTTGGGTCTGGCGGAGTGGGTTCGGGTCTGGCAGAGTGGGTTTGGGTCTGGCGGAGTGGGTTTGGGTCTGGCGGAGTGGATTTGGGTCTGGCGGAGTGGGTTTGGGTCTGTCGGAGTGGGTTTGGGTCTGGCGGAGTGGGTTGTGGTCTGGTGGAGTGGGTTCCGGTCTGGCGGAGTGGGTTGGGGTCTGGCGGAGGGGGTTGGGATCTGGCGGAGTGGGTTTGGGTCTGGCGGAGTGGGTTTGGGTCTGCCGGAGTGTGTTTGGGTCTGGCGGAGTGTGTTTGGGTCTGGCGGAGTGGGTTTGGATCTGGCGGTGTGGGCTTGGGTCTGGCGGAGTGGGTTTGGGGCTGGCGGAGTGGGTTGGGGTCTGGCGGAGTGGGTTTGGGGTCTGGCGGAGTGGGTTCGGGTCTGGCGGAGTGGGTTCGGGTCTGGCGGAGTGGGTTCGGGTCTGGCGGAGTGGGTTCGGGTCTGGCGGACTGGGTTCGGGTCTGGCGGAGGGGGTTTGGGTCTGGCGGAGTGGGTTTGGGTCTGGCGGAGTAAGTTTGGGTCTGGCGGAGTGGGGTTGGGTCTCGCGGAGGGAGTTTGGGTCTGGCGGAGTGGGTTAGGGTCTGGCGGAGTGGGTTTGGGTCTGGCGGAGTGGGTTTGGGTCTGGCGGAGTGGGTTCGGGCTTGCGGATGTGTTCGGGCTGGCGGCGTGGGTTTGGGTCTGGCGGAGTGGGTTTGGGTCTGGCGGAGTGGGTTGGGGTCTGGCGGAGTGGGTTCCGGTCTGGCGGAGTGGGTTGGGGTCTGGCGGAATGGGTTGGGGTCTGGCGGAGTGGGTTCGGGTCTGGCGGAGTGGGTTTGGGTCTGGCCGAGTGGGTTCGGGTCTGGCCGAGTGGGTTCGGGTGTGGCGGAGTGGGTTCGGGTCTGGCGGTGTGGGTTCGGGTCTGGCGGAGTGGGTTCGGGTCTGGCGGAGTGGGTTTGGGTCTGGCAGAGTGGGGTTGGGTCTGGCGGAGTGGGCTTGGGTCTGTCGTAGTGGGTTCGGGTCTGGCGGAGTGGGTTCGGGTCTGGCCGAGTGGGTTTGGGTGTGGCGGAGTGGGTTCGGGTGTGGCGGAGTGGGTTCGGGTCTGGCGGAGTGGGTTCGGGTCTGGCGGAGTGGGTTCGGGTCTGGCGGAGTGGGTTTGGGTCTGTCGGAGTGGGTTTGCGGTCTGGCGGAGTGGGTTTGTGTCTGGCGGAGTGGGTTTGGGTTTGGGTCTGGCGGAGTAAGTTTGGGTCTGGAGGAGTGGGTTTGGGTCTGGCGGAGTGGGTTTGGGTCTGGATGAGTGGGTTTGGGTCTGGCGGAGTGGGTTTGGGTCTGGCGGAGTGGGTTCGGGTCTGGCAGAGTGGGTTTGGGTCTGGCGGAGTGGGTTTGGGTCTGGCGGAGTGGATTTGGGTCTGGCGGAGTGGGTTTGGGTCTGTCGGAGTGGGTTTGGGTCTGGCGGAGTGGGTTGTGGTCTGGTGGAGTGGAATCGATATGGGTAGAGCTGCGAAACTCTAAGGGGCAGAAAACGCTAGTGGGAACTGTGTACAGGCCACCTAACAGTAGTATTGGAGTTGGGGATGGCATCAAACAGGAAATTAGAAATGCGTGCAACAAGGGTAACACGGTTATAATGGGTGACTTCAATCTGCATGTAGATTGGGTGAATCAAATTGGCAGGGGTGCTGAGGAAGAGGATTTCCTGGAATGTATGCGGGATAGTTTTCTCAACCAACATGTGGAGGAACCAACGAGAGAGCAGGCTATTCTAGACTGGGTATTGAGTAATGAGGAAGGGTTAGTTAGCAGTCTTGTTGTGCGTGGCCCCTTGGGCAAGAGTGACCATAATATGGTTGAGTTCTTCATTAGGATGGAGAGTGACAAAATTAAGTCAGAAACAAGGGTTCTGAACTTGAACAAAGGTAACTTTGAAGGTATGAGATGTGAATTGGCCAAGATAGACTGGCAGGTGATTCTTAAAGGGTTGACAGTGGATGTGCAATGGAAGGTATTTAAAGACTGCATGGATGAAGTACAAAAGTTGTTCATACCAGTTTGGCAAAAGAATAAATCGGGGAAGGTGGTGCATCCATGGATAACAAGGGAAATCAGGGATAGTATAAAAACAAAAGATGAGGCATACAAATTTGCCAGAAAAAGCAGCCTACCGGAGGACTGGGAGAAATTCAGAATCCAGCAGAGGAGGACAAAGGGCTTAATTAGGAAAGGGAAAATAGATTATGAAAGGAAACTGGCAGGGAACATAAAAACTGACTGCAAAAGTTTTTATAGATATGTAAAGAGAAAGAGACTAGTTAAAACAAATGTTGGTCCCTTGCAGTCAGAAACAGGTGAATTGATCATGGGGAACAAGGACATGGCAGACCAATTGAATAACTACTTTGGTTCTGTCTTCACTAAGGAAGACATAAATAATCTGCCGGAAATAGCAGTGGAACGGGGGTCAAATAAGATGGAGGAACTGAGTGAAATCCAGGTTAGCCGGGAGGTGGTGTTGGGTAAATTGAACGGATTGAAGGCCGATAAATCCCCAGGGCCAGATAGTCTGCATCCCAGAGTACTCAAGGAGGTAGCCACAGAAATAGTGGATGCATTAGTGATAATTTTTCAAAATTCCTTAGATTCTGGAGTAGTTCCTGAGGATTGGAGGGTAGCTAATGTAACCCCACTTTTTAAAAAAGGAGGGAGAGAGAAAGCGGGGAATTACAGACCAGTTAGTCTAACATCGGTAGTGGGGAAACTGCTAGAGTCAGTTATTAAAGATGGGATAGCAGCGCATTTGGAAAGTGGTGAAATCATTGGACAAAGTCAGCATGGATTTACGAAAGGTAAATCATGTCTGACAAATCTGATAGAATTTTTCGAGGATGTAACTAGTAGAGTGGATAAGGGAGAACCAGTGGATGTGTTATATCTAGACTTTCAGAAGGCTTTCGACAAGGTCCCGCATAAGAGATTAGCATACAAACTTAAAGCACACGGTATTGGGGGTTCAGTATTGATGTGGATAGAGAACTGGCTAGCAGACAGGAGGCAAAGGGTAGGAGTAAACGGGTCCTTTTCAGAATGGCAGGCAGTGACTAGTGGGGTGCCGCAAGGCTCAGTGCTGGGACCCCAGCTATTTACAATATATATTAATGATTTGGACGAGGGAATTCAATGCAACATCTCCAAATTTGCAGATGATACCAAGCTGGGGGGTATAGTTAGGTGTGAGGAGGATGCTTGGAGGCTGCAGGGTGATTTGGATAGGCTGAGTGAATGGGCAGATGCATGGCAGATGCAGTACAATGTGGATAAATGTGAGGTTATCCACTTTGGTGGCAAAAACATGAGGGTAGACTATTATCTGAATGGTGGCAGATTAGGTAAGGGGGAGATGCAACGAGACCTGGGTGTCATGGTACACCAGTCATTGAAAGTAGGCATGCAGGTGCAGCAGGCAGTGAAGAAAGCAAATGGTATGTTAGCATTCATAGCGAAAGGATTTGAGTATAGGAGCAGGGAGGTTCTACTGCAGTTGTACAGGGTTTTGGTGAGGCCACACCTGGAGTACTGCGTACAGTTTTGGTCTCCAAATCTGAGGAAAGACATCCTTGCCATAGAGGGGGTACAGAGAAGATTCACCAGACTGATTCCTGGGATGTCAGGACTTTCATATGAGGAAAGATTGGATAGACTCGGTTTGTACTCGATGGAATTTAGAAGATTGAGGGGGGATCTTATAGAAACCTACAAAATTCTTAAGGGGTTGGACAAGCTAGATGCTGGAAGATTGTTCCCGATGTTGGGGGAGTCCAGAACAAGGGGTCACAGTCTAAGGATAAGGGGGAATTCCTTTAGGACCGAAATGAGGAAAACATTCTTTACACAGAGAGTGGTGAGTCTCTGGAATTCTCTGCCACAGAAGGTAGTTGAGGCCAGTTCATTGGCTATATTTAAGAGGGCGTTAGATGTGGCACTTGTGGCTAAAGGGATCAGGGGGTATGGAGAGAAGGCAGGTACGGGATACTGAGTTGGATGATCAGCCATGATCACATTGAATGGCGGTGCAGGATCGAAGGGCCGAATGGCCTACTCCTGCACCTATTTTCTATGTTTCTATGTTTCTATGTTCCGGTCTGGCGGAGTGGGTTGGGGTCTGGCGGAGGGGGTTGGGATCTGGCGGAGTGGGTTCGGGTCTGGCGGAGTGGGTTTGGGTCTGGCCGAGTGGGTTCGGGTCTGGCCGAGTGGGTTCGGGTGTGGCGGAGTGGGTTCGCGCCTGGAGGTGTGGGTTCGGGTCTGGCGGAGTGGGTTCGGGTCTGGCGGAGTGGGTTTGGGTCTGGCGGAGTGGGTTGGGGTCTGGCGGATTGGGTTGGGTCTGGCGGAGTGGGTTTGGGTCTGGCGGAGTGGGGTTGGGTCTGGCAGAGTGGGCTGGGGTCTGTCGGAGTGGGTTCGGGTCTGGCGGAGTGGGTTCGGGTCTGGCCGAGTGGGTTCGGGTGTGGCGGAGTGGGTTCGGGTGTGGCGGAGTGGGTTCGGGTGTGGCGGAGTGGGTTCGGGTCTGGCGGAGTGGGTTCGGGTCTGGCGGAGTGGGTTTGGGTCTGGCGGAGTGGGTTTGGGGTCTGGCGGAGTGGGTTTGTGTCTGGCGGAGTGGGTTTGGGTTTGGGTCTGGCGGAGTAAGTTTGGGTCTGGAGGAGTGGGTTTGGGTCTGGCGGAGTGGGTTTGGGTCTGGCGGAGTGGGTTTGTGTCTGGCGGAGTGGGTTTGGGTCTGGCGGAGTGGGTTTGGGTCTGGCGGAGTGTGTTTGGGTCTCGCGCAGGGGGTTTGGGTCTGGCGGAGTGGGTTTGGGTCTGGCGGAGTGGGTTTGGGGTCTGGCGGCGTGGGTTTGGGTCTGGCGGAGTGGGTTTGGTTCTGGCGGAATGGGTTTGGGTCTGGCGGAGTGGGTTCGGGTCTGGCAGAGTGGGTTCGGGTCTGGCGGAGTGGGTTCGGGTCTGGCGGACTGGGTTCGGGTCTGGCGGAGGGGGTTTGGGTCTGGCGGAGTGGGTTTGGGTCTGGCGGAGTAAGTTTGGGTCTGGCGGAGTGGGGTTGGGTCTTGCGGAGGGAGTTTGGGTCTGGCGGAGTGGGTTAGGGTCTGGCGGAGTGGGTTTGGGTCTGGCGGAGTGGGTTTGGGTCTGGCGGAGTGGGTTCGGGCTTGCGGAGTGGGTTTGGGTCTGGATGAGTGGGTTTGGGTCTGGCGGAGTGGGTTTGGGTCTGGCGGAGTGGGTTCGGGTCTGGCAGAGTGGGTTTGTGTCTGGCGGAGTGGGTTTGGGTCTGGCGGAGTGGATTTGGGTCTGGCGGAGTGGGTTTGGGTCTGTCGGAGTGGGTTTGGGTCTGGCGGAGTGGGTTGTGGTCTGGTGGAGTGGGTTCCGGTCTGGCGGAGTGGGTTGGGGTCTGGCGGAGGGGGTTGGGATCTGGCGGAGTGGGTTCGGGTCTGGCGGAGTGGGTTTGGGTCTGGCCGAGTGGGTTCGTGTCTGCCCGAGTGGGTTCGGGTGTGGCGGAGTGGGTTCGGGCCTGGAGGTGTGGGTTCGGGTCTGGCGGAGTGGGTTCGGGTCTGGCGGAGTGGGTTTGGGTCTGCCGGAGTGGGTTGGGGTCTGGCGGATTGGGATGGGTCTGGCGGAGTGGGTTTGGGTCTGGCGGAGTGGGGTTGGGTCTGGCAGAGTGGGCTGGGGTATGTCGGAGTGGGTTCGGGTCTGGCGGAGTGGGTTCGGGTGTGGCGGAGTGGGTTCGGGTGTGGCGGAGTGGGTTCGGGTGTGGCGGAGTGGGTTCGGGTGTGGCGGAGTGGGTTCGGGTCTGGCGGAGTGGGTTCGGGTCTGGCGGAGTGGGTTTGGGTCTGGCGGAGTGGGTTTGGGGTCTGGCGGAGTGGGTTTGTGTCTGGCGGAGTGGGTTTGGGTTTGGGTCTGGCGGAGTAAGTTTGGGTCTGGAGGTGTGGGTTTGGGTCTGGCGGAGTGGGTTTGGGTCTGGCGGAGTGGGTTTGTGTCTGGCGGAGTGGGTTTGGGTCTGGCGGAGTGGGTTTGGGTCTGGCGGAGTGTGTTTGGGTCTCGCGCAGGGGGTTTGGGTCTGGCGGAGTGGGTTTGGGTCTGGCGGAGTGGGTTTGGGGTCTGGCGGCGTGGGTTTGGGTCTGGCGGAGTGGGTTTGGTTCTGGCGGAGTGGGTTTGGGTCTGGCGGAGTGGGTTTGGGTCTGTCGGAATGGGTATGGATCTGGCAGAGTGGGTTCGGGTCTGGCGGAGTGGTTTCGGGTCTGGCGGAGTGGGTTCGGGTCTGGCGGAGTGGGTTCAGGTCTGGCGGAGTGGGTTTGGGTCTCGCGCAGGGGGTTTGGGTCTGGCGGAGTGGATTTGGGTCTGGCGGAGTGGGTGTGGGTCTCGCGCAGGGGGTTTGGGTCTGGCGGGGTGGGTTTGGGTCTGGCGGAGTGGGTTTGGGGTCTGGAGGAGTGGGTTTGGGTCTGGCGGAGTGGGTTTGGGTCTGGCGGAGTGGGTTCGGGTCTGGCGGAGTGGGTTCGGGTCTGGCGGAATGGGTTCGGGTCTGGCGGAGTGGGTTCGGGTCTGGCGGAGTGGGTTCGGGTCTGGCGGAGTGGGTTCGGGTCTGGCGGAGGGGGTTTGGGTCTGGCGGAGTGGGTTTGGGTCTGGCGGAGTAAGTTTGGATCTGGCGGAGTGCGGTTGGGTCTGGCAGAGGGGGTTTGGGTCTGGCGGAGTGGGTTTGGGTCTGGCGGAGTGGGTTTGGGTCTGGCGGAGTGGATTTAGGTCTGGCGGAGTGGGTTTGGGTCTGGCGGAGTGGGTTTGGGTGTGGCGGAGTGGGTTTGAGTCAGGCGGAGTGGGTTTGGGTCTGGAGGAGTGGGTTTGTGTCTGGCGGAGTGGGTTTGGGTCTGGCGGAGTGGGTTTATGTCTGGCGGAGTGGGTTTGGGTCTGGCGGAGTGGGTTTGGGTCTGGCGGAGTGGGTTTGGGTCTGGCGGAGTGGGTTTGGGTCTGGCGGAGTGGGTTTGGGTCTGGCGGAGTGGGTTTGGGTCTGGCGGAGTGGGTTTGGGTCTGGCGGAGTGCGTTTGGGTCTGGCGGAGTGGGTTCGGGTCAGGATGAGTGGGTTCGGGTCTGGCGGAGTGGGTTTGGGTCTGGCGGAGTGAGTTTGGGTCTGGCGGAGTGGGTTAGGGTCTGGCGGAGTGGGATCCGGTCTGGCGGAGTGGGTTGGGGTCTGGAGGAGTGGGTTCGGGTCATGCGGAGTGGGTTCGGGTCTGGCGGAGTGGGTTTGTGTCTGGCGGGGTGAGTTTGGGTCTGGCTGAGTGGGTTTGTGTCTGGCGGAGTGAGTTTGGGTCTGGCGGAGTGGGTTCGGGTCTGGCGGAGTGTGTTTGGGTCTGGCGGAGTGGGTTTGGGTCTGGCGGAGTGGGTTTGGGTCTGGCGGAGTGGGTTTGGGTCTGGCGGAGTGGGTTTGGGTCTGGCGGAGTGAGTTTGGGTCTGGCGGAGTGGGTTTGGGTCTGGATGAGTGGGTTCGGGTCTGGCGGAGTGGGTTTGGGTTGGCGGAGTGGGTTTGGGTCTGGCGGAGTGGGTTGGGGTCTGGCGGAGTGGGATCCGGTCTGGCGGAGTGGGTTGGGGTCTGGAGGAGTGGGTTCGGGTCATGCGGAGTGGGTTGGGGTCTGGCGGAGTGGCTTTGTGTCCGGCGGAGTGGATTTTGGTCTGGCGAAGTGGGTTTGGGTCTGGCGGAGTGGGTTTGGGTCTGGCGGAGTGGGTTTGGGTCTGGCGGAGTGGGTTGGGGTCTGGCGGAATGGGTTTGGGTCTGGCGGAGTGGGGTTGGGTCTGGCGGAGTGGGCTGGGGTCTGTCGGAGTGGGTTCGGGTCTGGCGGAGTGGGTTCGGGTCTGGCGGAGTGGGTTCGGATCTGGCGGAGTGGGTTTGGGTCTGGCGGAGTGGGTTCGGGTCTGGCGGAGAGGGTTCGGGTCTGGCGGAGTGGGTTTGGGTCTGGCCGAGTGGGTTCTGGTCTGGCCGAGTGGGTTTGGGTCTGGCGGAGTTTGTTTGGGTCTGGCGGAGTGGGTTCGGGTCTGGCGGCGTGGGTTTGGGTCTGACGGAGTGGGTTCGGCTCTGGCGGAGTGGGTTCGGGTCCGGCGGAGTGGGTTTGGGTCTGTCGGAGTGGGTTTGGGTCTGGCGGAGTGGGTTGGGGTCTGGCGGAGTGGGTTCCGGTCTGGCGGAGTGTGTTGGGGTCTGGCGGAGTGGGTTGGGGTCTGGCGGAGTGGGTTTGGGTCTGGCCGAGTGGGTTCGGGTCTGGCCGAGTGGGTTCGGGTCTGGCGGAGTGGGTTCGGGCTGGCGGAGTAGGTTTGGGACTGGCGGAGTGGGTTTGGGTCTGGCGGAGTGGGTTCGGGTCTGGCGGAGTGGGTTTGGGTCTGGCGGAGTGGGTTGGGGTCTGGCGGAGTGGGTTGGGTCTGGCGGAGTGGGTTTGGGTCTGGCGGAGTGGGGTTGGGTCTGGCGGAGTGGGCTGGGGTCTGTCGGAGTGGGTTCGGGTCTGGCGGAGTGGGTTCGGGTCTGGCGGAGTGGGTTCGGGTGTGGCGGAGTGGGTTCGGGTGTGGCGGAGTGGGTTCGGGTCTGGCGGAGTGGGTTCGGGTCTGGCGGAGTGGGTTCGGGTCTGGCGGAGTGGGTTTGGGTCTGGCGGAGTGGGTTTGGGTCTGGCGGAGTGGGTTTGTGTCTGGCGGAGTGGGTTTGTGTCTGGCGGAGTGGGTTTGGGTTTTGGTCTGGCGGAGTAAGTTTGGGTCTGGAGGAGTGGGTTTGGGTCTGGCGGAGTGGGTTTGGTTCTGGCGGAGTGGGTTTGTGTCTGGCGGAGTGGTTTTGGGTCTGGCGGAGTGGGTTTGGGTCTGGCGGATTGGGTTTGGGTCTCGCGCAGGGGGTTTGGGTCTGGCGGAGTGGGTTTGGGTCTGGCGGAGTGGGTTTGGGGTCTGGCGGCGTGGGTTTGGGTCTGGTGGAGTGGATTTGGGTCTGGCGGAGTGGGTTTGGGTCTGGCGGAGTGGGTTTGGGTCTGTCGGAATGGGTATGGATCTGGCGGAGTGGGTTCGGGTCTGACGGATTGGTTTCGGGTCTGGCGGAGTGGGTTCGGGTGTGCCGGAGTGGGTTCGGGTCTGGCGGACTGGGTTTGGGTCTCGCGCAGGGGGTTTAGGTCTGGCGGAGTGGATTTGGGTCTGGCGGAGTGGGTGTGGGTCTCGCGCAGGGCGTTTGGGTCTGGCGGGGTGGGTTTGGGTCTGGCGGAGTGGGTTTGTGGTCTGGCGGAGTGGGTTTGGGTCTGGCGGAGTGGGTTGGGGTCTGGCGGAGTGGGTTCGGGTCTGGCGGAGTGGGTTCGGGTCTGGCGGAATGGGTTCGGGTCTGGCGGAGTGGGTTCGGGTCTGGCGGAGTGGGTTCGGGTCTGGCGGAGTGGGTTCGGGTATGGCGGAGGGGGTTTGGGTCTGGCGGAGTGGGTTTGGGTCTGGCGGAGTAGGTTTGGGTCTGGCGGAGTGGGGTTGGGTCTCGCGGAGGGGGTTTGGGTCTGGCGGAGTGGGTTCGGGTCTGGCGGAGTGGGTTTGGGTCTGGCGGAGTGGGTTGGGGTCTGGCGGAGTGGGTTGGGTCTGGCGGAGTGGGTTTGGGTCTGGCGGAGTGGGGTTGGGTCTGGCGGAGTGGGCTGGGGTCTGTCGGAGTGGGTTCGGGTCTGGCGGAGTGGGTTCGGGTCTGGCGGAGTGGGTTCGGGTGTGGCGGAGTGGGTTCGGGTGTGGCGGAGTGGGTTCGGGTCTGGCGGAGTGGGTTCGGGTCTGGCGGAGTGGGTTCGGGTCTGGCGGAGTGGGTTTGGGTCTGGCGGAGTGGGTTTGGGTCTGGCGGAGTGGGTTTGTGTCTGGCGGAGTGGGTTTGTGTCTGGCGGAGTGGGTTTGGGTTTTGGTCTGGCGGAGTAAGTTTGGGTCTGGAGGAGTGGGTTTGGGTCTGGCGGAGTGGGTTTGGTTCTGGCGGAGTGGGTTTGTGTCTGGCGGAGTGGTTTTGGGTCTGGCGGAGTGGGTTTGGGTCTGGCGGATTGGGTTTGGGTCTCGCGCAGGGGGTTTGGGTCTGGCGGAGTGGGTTTGGGTCTGGCGGAGTGGGTTTGGGGTCTGGCGGCGTGGGTTTGGGTCTGGTGGAGTGGATTTGGGTCTGGCGGAGTGGGTTTGGGTCTGGCGGAGTGGGTTTGGGTCTGTCGGAATGGGTATGGATCTGGCGGAGTGGGTTCGGGTCTGGCGGATTGGTTTCGGGTCTGGCGGAGTGGGTTCGGGTGTGCCGGAGTGGGTTCGGGTCTGGCGGACTGGGTTTGGGTCTCGCGCAGGGGGTTTAGGTCTGGCGGAGTGGATTTGGGTCTGGCGGAGTGGGTGTGGGTCTCGCGCAGGGCGTTTGGGTCTGGCGGGGTGGGTTTGGGTCTGGCGGAGTGGGTTTGTGGTCTGGCGGAGTGGGTTTGGGTCTGGCGGAGTGGGTTGGGGTCTGGCGGAGTGGGTTCGGGTCTGGCGGAGTGGGTTCGGGTCTGGCGGAATGGGTTCGGGTCTGGCGGAGTGGGTTCGGGTCTGGCGGAGTGGGTTCGGGTCTGGCGGAGTGGGTTCGGGTATGGCGGAGGGGGTTTGGGTCTGGCGGAGTGGGTTTGGGTCTGGCGGAGTAGGTTTGGGTCTGGCGGAGTGGGGTTGGGTCTCGCGGAGGGGGTTTGGGTCTGGCGGAGTGGGTTTGGGTCTGTCCGAGTGGGTTTGGGTCTGGCGGAGTGGATTTGGGTCTGGCGGAGCAGGTTTGGGTCTGGCGGAGCGGCTTTGGGTCTGGCGGAGTGGGTTTGGGTCTGGCGGAGTGGGTTTGGGTCTCGCGGAGGGGGTTTGGGTCTGGCGGAGTGGGTTTGGGTCTGTCGGAATGGGTATGGATCTGGCGGAGTGGGTTCGGGTCTGGCGGATTGGTTTCGGGTCTGGCGGAGTGGGTTCGGGTGTGCCGGAGTGGGTTCGGGTCTGGCGGACTGGGTTTGGGTCTCGCGCAGGGGGTTTAGGTCTGGCGGAGTGGATTTGGGTCTGGCGGAGTGGGTGTGGGTCTCGCGCAGGGCGTTTGGGTCTGGCGGGGTGGGTTTGGGTCTGGCGGAGTGGGTTTGTGGTCTGGCGGAGTGGGTTTGGGTCTGGCGGAGTGGGTTGGGGTCTGGCGGAGTGGGTTCGGGTCTGGCGGAGTGGGTTCGGGTCTGGCGGAATGGGTTCGGGTCTGGCGGAGTGGGTTCGGGTCTGGCGGAGTGGGTTCGGGTCTGGCGGAGTGGGTTCGGGTATGGCGGAGGGGGTTTGGGTCTGGCGGAGTGGGTTTGGGTCTGGCGGAGTAGGTTTGGGTCTGGCGGAGTGGGGTTGGGTCTCGCGGAGGGGGTTTGGGTCTGGCGGAGTGGGTTTGGGTCTGTCCGAGTGGGTTTGGGTCTGGCGGAGTGGATTTGGGTCTGGCGGAGCAGGTTTGGGTCTGGCGGAGCGGCTTTGGGTCTGGCGGAGTGGGTTTGGGTCTGGCGGAGTGGGTTTGGGTCTCGCGGAGGGGGTTTGGGTCTGGCGGAGTGGGTTTGGGGTCTGGCGGAGTGGGTTTGGGGTCTGGCGGAGTGGTTTTGGGTCTGGCGGAGTGGGTTTGGGTCTGGCGGAGTGGGTTTGGGGTCTGGCGGAGTGGGTTTGTGTCTGGCGGAGTGGGTTTGGGTTTTGGTCTGGCGGAGTAAGTTTGGGTCTGGAGGAGTGGGTTTGGGTCTGGCGGAGTGGGTTTGGTTCTGGCGGAGTGGGTTTGTGTCTGGCGGAGTGGTTTTGGGTCTGGCGGAGTGGGTTTGGGTCTGGCGGAGTGGGTTTGGGTCTCGCGCAGGGGGTTTGGGTCTGGCGGAGTGGGTTTGGGTCTGACGGAGTGGGTTTGGGGTCTGGCGGCGTGGGTTTGGGTCTGGCGGAGTGGATTTGGGTCTGGCGGAGTGGGTTTGGGTCTGGCGGAGTGGGTTTGGGTCTGTCGGAATGGGTATGGATCTGGCGGAGTGGTTTCGGGTCTGGCGGATTGGTTTCGGGTCTGGCGGAGTGGGTTCAGGTCTGGCGGAGTGGGTTTCGGTCTCGCGCAGGGGGTTTGGGTCTGGCGGAGTGGATTTGGGTCTGGCGGAGTGGGTGTGGGTCTCGCGCAGGGGGTTTGGGTCTGGCGGGGTGGGTTTGGGTCTGGCGGAGTGGGTTTGTGGTCTGGCGGAGTGGGTTTGGGTCTGGCGGAGTGGGTTGGGGTCTGGCGGAGTGGGTTTGGGGTCTGGCGGAGTGGGTTTGGGTCTGGCGGAGTGGGTTGGGGTCTGGCGGAGTGGGTTCGGGTCTGGCGGAGTGGGTTCGGGTCTGGCGGAATGGGTTCGGGTCTGGCGGAGTGGGTTCGGGTCTGGCGGAGTGGGTTCGGGTCTGGCGGAGTGGGTTCGGGTATGGCGGAGGGGGTTTGGGTCTGGCGGAGTGGGTTTGGGTCTGGCGGAGTAGGTTTGGGTCTGGCGGAGTGGGGTTGGGTCTCGCGGAGGGGGTTTGGGTCTGGCGGAGTGGGTTTGCGTCTGTCGGAGTGGGTTTGGGTCTGGCGGAGTGGATTTGGGTCTGGCGGAGCGGGTTTGGGTCTGGCGGAGCGGCTTTGGGTCTGGCGGAGTGGGTTTGGGTCTGGCGGAGTGGGTTTGGGTCTCGCGGAGGGGGTTTGGGTCTGGCGGAGTGGGTTTGGGGTCTGGCGGAGTGGGTTTGGGGTCTGGCGGAGTGGTTTTGGGTCTGGCGGAGTGGGTTTGGGTCTGGCGGAGTGGGTTTGGGGTCTGGCGGAGTGGGTTTGTGTCTGGCGGAGTGGGTTTGGGTTTTGGTCTGGCGGAGTAAGTTTGGGTCTGGAGGAGTGGGTTTGGGTCTGGCGGAGTGGGTTTGGTTCTGGCGGAGTGGGTTTGTGTCTGGCGGAGTGGTTTTGGGTCTGGCGGAGTGGGTTTGGGTCTGGCGGAGTGGGTTTGGGTCTCGCGCAGGGGGTTTGGGTCTGGCGGAGTGGGTTTGGGTCTGACGGAGTGGGTTTGGGGTCTGGCGGCGTGGGTTTGGGTCTGGCGGAGTGGATTTGGGTCTGGCGGAGTGGGTTTGGGTCTGGCGGAGTGGGTTTGGGTCTGTCGGAATGGGTATGGATCTGGCGGAGTGGTTTCGGGTCTGGCGGATTGGTTTCGGGTCTGGCGGAGTGGGTTCGGGTCTGGCGGAGTGGGTTTCGGTCTCGCGCAGGGGGTTTGGGTCTGGCGGAGTGGATTTGGGTCTGGCGGAGTGGGTGTGGGTCTCGCGCAGGGGGTTTGGGTCTGGCGGGGTGGGTTTGGGTCTGGCGGAGTGGGTTTGTGGTCTGGCGGAGTGGGTTTGGGTCTGGCGGAGTGGGTTGGGGTCTGGCGGAGTGGGTTCGGGTCTGGCGGAGTGGGTTCGGGTCTGGCGGAATGGGTTCGGGTCTGGCGGAGTGGGTTCGGGTCTGGCGGAGTGGGTTCGGGTCTGGCGGAGTGGGTTCGGGTCTGGCGGAGGGGGTTTGGGTCTGGCGGAGTGGGTTTGGGTCTGGCGGAGTAAGTTTGGGTCTGGCGGAGTGGGGTTGGGTCTCGCGGAGGGGGTTTGGGTCTGGCGGAGTGGGTTTGGGTCTGGCGGAGTGGGTTTGGGTCTGGCGGAGTGGATTTGGGTCTGGCGGAGTGGGTTTGGGTCTGGCGGAGTGGGTTTGGGTCTGGTGGAGAGGGTTTGGGTCTGGGGGAGTGGGTTTGGGTCTGGCGGAGTGGGTTTGGGGTCTGGCGGAGTGGGTTTGTGTCTGGCGGAGTGGGTTTGGGTCTGGCGGAGTGGGTTTGGGTCTGGCGGAGAGGGTTTGGGTCTGGAGGAGAGGGTTTGGGTCTGGCGGAGTGGGTTTGGGTCTAGCGGCGTGGGTTTGGGTCTGGCGGAGTGGGTTTGGGTCTGGCGGAGTGGGTTTGGGTCTGGCGGAGTGGGTTTCGGTCTCGCGCAGGGGGTTTGGGTCTGGCGGAGTGGATTTGGGTCTGGCGGAGTGGGTGTGGGTCTCGCGCAGGGGGTTTGGGTCTGGCGGGGTGGGTTTGGGTCTGGCGGAGTGGGTTTGTGGTCTGGCGGAGTGGGTTTGGGTCTGGCGGAGTGGGTTGGGGTCTGGCGGAGTGGGTTCGGGTCTGGCGGAGAGGGTTCAGGTCTGGCGGAATGGGTTCGGGTCTGGCGGAGTGGGTTCGGGTCTGGCGGAGTAAGTTTGGGTCTGGCGGAGTGGGGTTGGGTCTCGCGGAGGGGGTTTGGGTCTGGCGGAGTGGGTTTGGGTCTGGCGGAGTGGGTTTGGGTCTGGCGGAGTGGATTTGGGTCTGGCGGAGTGGGTTTGGGTCTGGCGGAGTGGGTTTGGGTCTGGTGGAGAGGGTTTGGGTCTGGGGGAGTGGGTTTGGGTCTGGCGGAGTGGGTTTGGGGTCTGGCGGAGTGGGTTTGTGTCTGGCGGAGTGGGTTTGGGTCTGGCGGAGTGGGTTTGGGTCTGGCGGAGAGGGTTTGGGTCTGGAGGAGAGGGTTTGGGTCTGGCGGAGTGGGTTTGGGTGTAGCGGCGTGGGTTTGGGTCTGGCGGAGTGGGTTTGGGTCTGGCGGAGTGGGTTTGGGTCTGGCGGAGTGGGTTTGGGTCTGGCGGAGTGGGTTTGGGTCTGGCGGAGTGAGTTTGGGTCTGGCGGAGTGGGTTTGGGTCTGGATGAGTGGGTTCGGGTCTGGCGGAGTGGGTTTGGGTCTGGCGGAATGGGTTTGGGTCTGCCGGAGTGGGTTGTGGTCTGGCGGACTGGGTTCCGGTCTGGCAGAGTGGGTTGGGGTCTGGAGGAGTGGGTACGGGTCATGCGGAGTGGGTTTGGGTCTGGCGGAGTGGGTTTGTGTCTGGCGGAGTGGATTTGGGTCTGGCGAAGTGGGTTTGGGTCTGGCGGAGTGGGTTTGGGTCTGGCGGAGTGGGTTTGGTTCTGGCGGAGTGGGTTTGGGTCTGGCGGAGTGCGTTTGGGTCTGGCGGAGTGGGTTCGGGTCAGGATGAGTGGGTTCGGGTCTGGCGGAGTGGGTTTGGGTCTGGCGGAGTGGGTTTGGGTCTGGCGGAGTGGGTTAGGGTCTGGCGGAGTGGGATCCGGTCTGGCGGAGTGGGTTGGGGTCTGGAGGAGTGGGTTCGGGTCATGCGGAGTGGGTTCGGGACTGGCGGAGTGGGTTTGTGTCTGGCGGAGTGAGTTTGGGTCTGGCGGAGTGGGTTTGTGTCTGGCGGAGTGAGTTTGGGTCTGGCGGAGTGGGTTCGGGTCTGGCGGAGTGTGTTTGGGTCTGGCGGAGTGGGTTTGGGTCTGGCGGAGTGGGTTTGGGTCTGGCGGAGTGGGTTTGGGTCTGGCGGAGTGGGTTTGGGTCTGGCGGAGTGAGTTTGGGTCTGGCGGAGTGGGTTTGGGTCTGGATGAGTGGGTTCGGGTCTGGCGGAGTGGGTTTGGGTTGGCGGAGTGGGTTTGGGTCTGGCGGAGTGGGTTGTGGTCTGGCGGAGTGGGATCCGGTCTGGCGGAGTGGGTTGGGGTCTGGAGGAGTGGGTTCGGGTCATGCGGAGTGGGTTGGGGTCTGGCGGAGTGGGTTTGTGTCCGGCGGAGTGGATTTGGGTCTGGCGAAGTGGGTTTGGGTCTGGCGGAGTGGGTTTGGGTCTGGCGGAGTGGGTTTGGGTCTGGCGGAGTGGGTTGGGGTCTGGCGGAATGGGTTTGGGTCTGGCGGAGTGGGGTTGGGTCTGGCGGAGTGGGCTGGGGTCTGTCGGAGTGGGTTCGGGTCTGGCGGAGTTGGTTCGGGTCTGGCGGAGTGGGTTCGGGTCTGGCGGAGTGGGTTTGGGTCTGGCGGAGTGGGTTTGGGTCTGGCGGAGAGGGTTCGGGTCTGGCGGAGTGGGTTTGGGACTGGCCGAGTGGGTTCTGGTCTGGCCGAGTGGGTTTGGGTCTGGCGGAGTTTGTTTGGGTCTGGCGGAGTGGGTTCGGGTCTGGCGGCGTGGGTTTGGGTCTGACGGAGTGGGTTCGGCTCTGGCGGAGTGGGTTCGGGTCTGGCGGAGTGGGTTTGGGTCTGTCGGAGTGGGTTTGGGTCTGGCGGAGTGGGTTGGGGTCTGGCGGAGTGGGTTCCGGTCTGGCGGAGTGTGTTTGGGTCTGGCGGAGTGGGTTGGGGTCTGGCGGAGTGGGTTTGGGTCTGGCCGAGTGGGTTCGGGTCTGGCCGAGTGGGTTCGGGTCTGGCGGAGTGGGTTCGGGCTGGCGGAGTAGGTTTGGGACTGGCGGAGTGGGTTTGGGTCTGGCGGAGTGGGTTCGGGTCTGGCGGAGTGGGTTTGGGTCTGGCGGAGTGGGTTGGGGTCTGGCGGAGTGGGTTGGGTCTGGCGGAGTGGGTTTGGGTCTGGCGGAGTGGGGTTGGGTCTGGCGGAGTGGGCTGGGGTCTGTCGGAGTGGGTTCGGGTCTGGCGGAGTGGGTTCGGGTCTGGCCGAGTGGGTTCGGGTGTGGCGGAGTGGGTTCGAGTGTGGCGGAGTGGGTTCGGGTCTGGCGGAGTGGGTTCGGGTCTGGCGGAGTGGGTTCGGGTCTGGCGGAGTGGGTTTGGGTCTGGCGGAGTGGGTTTGGGTCTGGCGGAGAGGGTTCGGGTCTGGCGGAGTGGGTTTGGGTCTGGCCGAGTGGGTTCTGGTCTGGCCGAGTGGGTTTGGGTCTGGCGGAGTTTGTTTGGGTCTGGCGGAGTGGGTTCGGGTCTGGCGGCGTGGGTTTGGGTCTGACGGAGTGGGTTCGGCTCTGGCGGAGTGGGTTCGGGTCTGGCGGAGTGGGTTTGGGTCTGTCGGAGTGGGTTTGGGTCTGGCGGAGTGGGTTGGGGTCTGGCGGAGTGGGTTCCGGTCTGGCGGAGTGTGTTGGGGTCTGGCGGAGTGGGTTGGGGTCTGGCGGAGTGGGTTTGGGTCTGGCCGAGTGGGTTCGGGTCTGGCCGAGTGGGTTCGGTCTGGCGGAGTGGGTTCGGGCTGGCGGAGTAGGTTTGGGACTGGCGGAGTGGGTTTGGGTCTGGCGGAGTGGGTTCGGGTCTGGCGGAGTGGGTTTGGGTCTGGCGGAGTGGGTTGGGGTCTGGCGGAGTGGGTTGGGTCTGGCGGAGTGGGTTTGGGTCTGGCGGAGTGGGGTTGGGTCTGGCGGAGTGGGCTGGGGTCTGTCGGAGTGGGTTCGGGTCTGGCGGAGTGGGTTCGGGTCTGGCCGAGTGGGTTCGGGTGTGGCGGAGTGGGTTCGAGTGTGGCGGAGTGGGTTCGGGTCTGGCGGAGTGGGTTCGGGTCTGGCGGAGTGGGTTCGGGTCTGGCGGAGTGGGTTTGGGTCTGGCGGAGTGGGTTTGGGTCTGGCGGAGTGGGTTTGTGTCTGGCGGAGTGGGTTTGTGTCTGGCGGAGTGGGTTTGGGTTTTGGTCTGGCGGAGTAAGTTTGGGTCTGGAGGAGTGGGTTTGGGTCTGGCGGAGTGGGTTTGGTTCTGGCGGAGTGGGTTTGTGTCTGGCGGAGTGGTTTTGGGTCTGGCGGAGTGGGTTTTGGTCTGGCGGAGTGGGTTTGGGTCTCGCGCAGGGGGTTTGGGTCTGGCGGAGTGGGTTTGGATCTGGCGGAGTGGGTTTGGGGTCTGGCGGCGTGGGTTTGGGTCTGGTGGAGTGGATTTGGGTCTGGCGGAGTGGGTTTGGGTCTGGCGGAGTGGGTTTGGGTCTGTCGGAATGGGTATGGATCTGGCGGAGTGGGTTCGGGTCTGGCGGATTGGTTTCGGGTCTGGCGGAGTGGGTTCGGGTGTGCCGGAGTGGGTTCGGGTCTGGCGGACTGGGTTTGGGTCTCGCGCAGGGGGTTTAGGTCTGGCGGAGTGGATTTGGGTCTGGCGGAGTGGGTGTGGGTCTCGCGCAGGGGGTTTGGGACTGGCGGGGTGGGTTTGGGTCTGGCGGAGTGGGTTTGTGGTCTGGCGGAGTGGGTTTGGGCCTGGCGGAGTGGGTTGGGGTCTGGCGGAGTGGGTTCGGGTCTGGCGGAGTGGGTTCGGGTCTGGCGGAGTGGGTTCGGGTCTGGCGGAGTGGGTTCGGGTCTGGCGGAGTGGGTTCGGGTCTGGCGGAGTGGGTTCGGGTCTGGCGGAGGGGGTTTGGGTCTGGCGGAGTGGGTTTGGGTCTGGCGGAGTAGGTTTGGGTCTGGCGGAGTGGGGTTGGGTCTCGCGGAGGGGGTTTGGGTCTCGCGGAGTGGGTTTGGGTCTGTCGGAGGGGGTTTGGGTCTGGCGGAGTGGATTTGGGTCTGGCGGAGCGGGTTTGGGTCTGGCGGAGCGGCTTTGGGTCTGGCGGAGTGGGTTTGGGTCTGGCGGAGTGGGTTTGGGTCTCGCGGAGGGGGTTTGGGTCTGGCGGAGTGGGTTTGGGGTCTGGCGGAGTGGGTTTGGGGTCTGGCGGAGTGGTTTTGGGTCTGGCGGAGTGGGTTTGGGTCTGGCGGAGTGGGTTTGGGGTCTGGCAGAGTGGGTTTGTGTCTTGGCGGAGTGGGTTTGGGTTTTGGTCTGGCGGAGTAAGTTTGGGTCTGGAGGAGTGGGTTTGGGTCTGGCGGAGTGGGTTTGGTTCTGGCGGAGTGGGTTTGTGTCTGGCGGAGTGGTTTTGGGTCTGGCGGAGTGGGTTTGGGTCTGGCGGAGTGGGTTTGGGTCTCGCGCAGGGGGTTTGGGTCTGGCGGAGTGGGTTTGGGTCTGACGGAGTGGGTTTGGGGTCTGGCGGCGTGGGTTTGGGTCTGGCCGAGTGGATTTGGGTCTGGCGGAGTGGGTTTGGGTCTGGCGGAGTGGGTTTGGGTCTGTCGGAATGGGTATGGATCTGGCGGAGTGGTTTCGGGTCTGGCGGATTGGTTTCGGGTCTGGCGGAGTGGGTTCGGGTCTGGCGGAGTGGGTTTCGGTCTCGCGCAGGGGGTTTGGGTCTGGCGGAGTGGATTTGGGTCTGGCGGAGTGGGTGTGGGTCTCGCGCAGGGGGTTTGGGTCTGGCGGGGTGGGTTTGGGTCTGGCGGAGTGGGTTTGTGGTCTGGTGGAGTGGGTTTGGGTCTGGCGGAGTGGGTTGGGGTCTGGCGGAGTGGGTTCGGGTCTGGCGGAGTGGGTTCGGGTCTGGCGGAATGGGTTCGGGTCTGGCGGAGTGGGTTCGGGTCTGGCGGAGTGGGTTCGGGTCTGGCGGAGTGGGTTTGGGTCTGGCGGAGGGGGTTTGGGTCTGGCGGAGTGGGTTTGGGTCTGGCGGAGTAAGTTTGGGTCTGGCGGAGTGGGGTTGGGTCTCGCGGAGGGGGTTTGGGTCTGGCGGAGTGGGTTTGGGTCTGGCGGAGTGGGTTTGGGTCTGGCGGAGTGGATTTGGGTCTGGCGGAGTGGGTTTGGGTCTGGCGGAGTGGGTTTGGGTCTGGTGGAGAGGGTTTGGGTCTGGGGGAGTGGGTTTGGGTCTGGCGGAGTGGGTTTGGGGTCTGGCGGAGTGGGTTTGTGTCTGGCGGAGTGGGTTTGGGTCTGGCGGAGTGGGTTTGGGTCTGGCGGAGAGGGTTTGGGTCTGGAGGAGAGGGTTTGGGTCTGGCGGAGTGGGTTTGGGTCTAGCGGCGTGGGTTTGGGTCTGGCGGAGTGGGTTTGGGTCTGGCGGAGTGGGTTTGGGTCTGGCGGAGTGGGTTTGGGTCTGGCGGAGTGGGTTTGGGTCTGGCGGAGTGAGTTTGGGTCTGGCGGAGCGGGTTTGGGTCTGGATGAGTGGGTTCGGGTCTGGCGGAGTGGGTTTGGGTCTGGCGGAATGGGTTTGGGTCTGCCGGAGTGGGTTGGGGTCTGGCGGACTGGGTTCCGGTCTGGCAGAGTGGGTTGGGGTCTGGAGGAGTGGGTACGGGTCATGCGGAGTGGGTTTGGGTCTGGCGGAGTGGGTTTGTGTCTGGCGGAGTGGATTTGGGTCTGGCGAAGTGGGTTTGGGTCTGGCGGAGTGGGTTTGGGTCTGGCGGAGTGGGTTAGGGTCTGGCGGAGTGGGTTGGGGTCTGGCGGAATGGGTTTGGGTCTGGCGGAGTGGGGTTGGGTCTGGCGGATTGGGCTTGGGTCTGTCGGAGTGGGTTCGGGTCTGGCGGAGTGGGTTCGGGTCTGGCGGAGTGGGTTTGGGTCTGGCGGAGTGGGTTCGGGTCTGGCGGAGTGGGTTCGGGTCTGGCGGAGAGGGTTCGGGTCTGGCGGAGTGGGTTTGGGTCTGGCCGAGTGGGTTCTGGTCTGGCCGAGTGGGTTTGGGTCTGGCGGAGTTGGTTTGGGTCTGGCGGAGTGGGTTCGGGTCTGGCGGAGTGGGTTTGGGTCTGGCGGAGTGGGTTCGGCTCTGGCGGATTGGGTTCGGGCTGGCGGAGTGGGTTCGGGCTGGCGGAGTGGGTTTAAGTCTGGCGGAGTGGGTTTGGGTCTGGCGGAGTGGGTTTGGGTCTGGCGGAGTGGGTTTGGGTCTGGATGAGTGGGATTGGGTCTGGCGGAGTGGGTTCGCGTCTGGCGGAGTGGGTTTGGGTTTGGCGGAGTGGGTTTGCGTCTGGCGGAGTGGGTTTGGGTCTGGCGGAGTGGGTTTGGGTCTGTCAGAGTGGGTTTGGGTCTGGCGGAGTGGGTTGGGGTCTGGCGGATTGGGATCCGGTCTGGCGGAGTGTGTTGGGGTCTGGCGGTGGGTTGGGGTCTGGCGGAGTGGGTTTGGGTCTGGCCGAGTGTGTTCGGGGCTGGCCGAGTGGGTTCGGGTGTGGCGGAGTGGGTTCGGGTCTGGCGGAGTGGGTTCGGGTCTGGCGGAGTGGGTTTGGGTCTGGCGGAGTGGGGTTGGGTCTGGCAGAGTGGGCTGGGGTCTGGCGGAGAGGGTTTGGGTCTGGAGGAGAGGGTTTGGGTCTGGCGGAGTGGGTTTGGGTCTAGCGGCGTGGGTTTGGGTCTGGCGGAGTGGGTTTGGGTCTGGCGGAGTGGGTTTGGGTCTGGCGGAGTGGGTTTGGGTCTGGCGGAGTGGGTTTGGGTCTGGCGGAGTGAGTTTGGGTCTGGCGGAGCGGGTTTGGGTCTGGATGAGTGGGTTCGGGTCTGGCGGAGTGGGTTTGGGTCTGGCGGAATGGGTTTGGGTCTGCCGGAGTGGGTTGGGGTCTGGCGGACTGGGTTCCGGTCTGGCAGAGTGGGTTGGGGTCTGGAGGAGTGGGTACGGGTCATGCGGAGTGGGTTTGGGTCTGGCGGAGTGGGTTTGTGTCTGGCGGAGTGGATTTGGGTCTGGCGAAGTGGGTTTGGGTCTGGCGGAGTGGGTTTGGGTCTGGCGGAGTGGGTTAGGGTCTGGCGGAGTGGGTTGGGGTCTGGCGGAATGGGTTTGGGTCTGGCGGAGTGGGGTTGGGTCTGGCGGATTGGGCTTGGGTCTGTCGGAGTGGGTTCGGGTCTGGCGGAGTGGGTTCGGGTCTGGCGGAGTGGGTTTGGGTCTGGCGGAGTGGGTTCGGGTCTGGCGGAGTGGGTTCGGGTCTGGCGGAGAGGGTTCGGGTCTGGCGGAGTGGGTTTGGGTCTGGCCGAGTGGGTTCTGGTCTGGCCGAGTGGGTTTGGGTCTGGCGGAGTTGGTTTGGGTCTGGCGGAGTGGGTTCGGGTCTGGCGGAGTGGGTTTGGGTCTGGCGGAGTGGGTTCGGCTCTGGCGGATTGGGTTCGGGCTGGCGGAGTGGGTTCGGGCTGGCGGAGTGGGTTTAAGTCTGGCGGAGTGGGTTTGGGTCTGGCGGAGTGGGTTTGGGTCTGGCGGAGTGGGTTTGGGTCTGGATGAGTGGGATTGGGTCTGGCGGAGTGGGTTCGCGTCTGGCGGAGTGGGTTTGGGTTTGGCGGAGTGGGTTTGCGTCTGGCGGAGTGGGTTTGGGTCTGGCGGAGTGGGTTTGGGTCTGTCAGAGTGGGTTTGGGTCTGGCGGAGTGGGTTGGGGTCTGGCGGATTGGGATCCGGTCTGGCGGAGTGTGTTGGGGTCTGGCGGTGGGTTGGGGTCTGGCGGAGTGGGTTTGGGTCTGGCCGAGTGTGTTCGGGGCTGGCCGAGTGGGTTCGGGTGTGGCGGAGTGGGTTCGGGTCTGGCGGAGTGGGTTCGGGTCTGGCGGAGTGGGTTTGGGTCTGGCGGAGTGGGGTTGGGTCTGGCAGAGTGGGCTGGGGTCTGTCGGAGTGGGTTCGGGTCTGGCGGAGTGGGTTCGGGTCTGGCCGAGTGGGTTTGGGTGTGGCGGAGTGGGTTCGGGTCTGGCGGAGTGGGTTCGGGTCTGGCGGAGTGGGTTCGGGTCTGGCGGAGTGGGTTTGGGTCTGGCGGAGTGGGTTTGGGGTCTGGCGGAGTGGGTTTGTGTTTGGCGGAGTTGGTTTGGGTTTGGGTCTGGCGGAGTAAGTTTGGGTCTGGAGGAGTGGGTTTGGGTGTGGCGGAGTGGGTTTGGGTCTGGCGGAGTGGGTTTGTGTCTGGCGGAGTGGGTTTGGGTGTGGCGGAGTGGGTTTGGGTCTGGCGGAGTGGGTTTGGGTCTCGCGCAGGGGGTTTGGGTCTGGCGGAGTGGGTTTGGGTCTGGCGGAGTGGGTTTGGGGTCTGGCGGAGTGGGTTTGGGTCTGGCGGAGTGGGTTTGGGTCTGGCGGAGTGGGTTTGGGTCTGGCGGAGTGGGTTTGGGTCTGTCGGAATGGGTATGGATCTGGCGGAGTGGGTTCGGGTCTGGCGGAGTAGTTTCGTGTCTGGCGGAGTGGGTTCGGGTCTGGCGGAGTGGGTTCGGGTCTGGCGGAGTGGGTTTGGGTCTCGCGCAGGTAGTTTGGGTCTGGCGGAGTGGATTCGGGTCTGGCGGAGTGGGTTTGGGTCTGTCGGAATGGGTATGGATCTGGCGGAGTGGGTTCGGGTCTGGCGGAGTGGTTTCATGTCTGGCGGAGTGGGTTCGGGTCTGGCGGAGTGGGTTCGGGTCTGGCGGAGTGGGTTTGGGTCTCGCGCAGGGGGTTTGGGTCTGGCGGAGTGGATTCGGGTCTGGCGGAGTGGGTTTGGGTCTCGCGCAAGGGGTTTTGGTCTGGCGGAGTAAGTTTGGGTCTGGAGGAGTGGGTTTGGGTCTGGCGGAGTGGGTTTGGTTCTGGCGGAGTGGGTTTGTGTCTGGCGGAGTGGTTTTGGGTCTGGCGGAGTGGGTTTGGGTCTGGCGGAGTGGGTTTGGGTCTCGCGCAGGGGGTTTGGGTCTGGCGGAGTGGGTTTGGGTCTGACGGAGTGGGTTTGGGGTCTGGCGGCGTGGGTTTGGGTCTGGCCGAGTGGATTTGGGTCTGCCGGAGTGGGTTTGGGTCTGGCGGAGTGGGTTTGGGTCTGTCGGAATGGGTATGGATCTGGCGGAGTGGTTTCGGGTCTGGCGGATTGGTTTCGGGTCTGGCGGAGTGGGTTCGGGTCTGGCGGAGTGGGTTTCGGTCTCGCGCAGGGGGTTTGGGTCTGGCGGAGTGGATTTGGGTCTGGCGGAGTGGGTGTGGGTCTCGCGCAGGGGGTTTGGGTCTGGCGGGGTGGGTTTGGGTCTGGCGGAGTGGGTTTGTGGTCTGGTGGAGTGGGTTTGGGTCTGGCGGAGTGGGTTGGGGTCTGGCGGAGTGGGTTCGGGTCTGGCGGAGTGGGTTCGGGTCTGGTGGAATGGGTTCGGGTCTGGCGGAGTGGGTTCGGGTCTGGCGGAGTGGGTTCGGGTCTGGCGGAGTGGGTTCGGGTCTGGCGGAGGGGGTTTGGGTCTGGCGGAGTGGGTTTGGGTCTGGCGGAGTAAGTTTGGGTCTGGCGGAGTGGGGTTGGGTCTCGCGGAGGGGGTTTGGGTCTGGCGGAGTGGGTTTGGGTCTGGCGGAGTGGGTTTGGGTCTGGCGGAGTGGGTTTTGGTCTGGCGGAGTGGGTTTGGGTCTGGCGGAGTGGTTTTGGACTGGCGGAGTGGGTTTGGGTCTGGCGGAGTGGGTTTGGGTCTGGCGGAGTGCGTTTGGGTCTGGCGAAGTGGGTGTGGGTCTGGCGGAGTGGGTTTGGGTCTGGTGGAGTGGGTTTGGGTCTGGCGGAGTGGGTTTTGGTCTGGCGGAGTGGGTTTGGGTCTGGCGGAGTGGGTTTGGGTCTGGCGGAGTGGGTTTGGGTCTGGCGGAGTGGGTTTGGGTCTGGCGGAGTGGGTTTGGGTCTGGCGGAGTGGGTTTGGGTCTGGCGGAGTGGGTTTGGGTCTGGCGGAGTGAGTTTGGGTCTGGCGGAGTGGGTTTGGGTCTGGCTGAGTGGGTTTGGGTCAGGCGGAGTGGGTTTGGGTCTGGCGGAGTGGGTTTGGGTCAGGCGGAGTGGGTTTGGGTCTGGCGGAGTGGGTTTGGGTCAGGCGGAGTGGGTTTGGGTCTGGCGGAGTGGATTGGGGTATGGCGGAGTGGGTTCCGGTCTGGCGGAGTGGGTTCCGGTCTGGCGGAGTGCGTTCGGGTCTGGCGGAGAGGGTTTGGGTCTGGCGGAGGGGGTTTGGGTCTGGCGGAGTGGGTTTGGGTCTGGCGTAGTGGGTTTGCGTCTGGCGGATTGGGTTTGGGTCTGGCGGAGCGGGTTTGGGTCTCGAGGAGTGGGTTTGGGTCTGGCGGAGTGGGTTTGGGTCTGGCGGAGCGGGTTTGGGTCTTGCGGAGTGGTTTTGAATCTGGCGGAGTGGGTTTGGGGTCTGGGGGAGTGGGTTTGGGTCTGGCGGAGAGGGTTTGGGTCTGGCGGAGTGGGTTTGGGGCTGGCGGAGTGGGTTTGGGTCTGGCGGAGGGGGTTTGGGTCAGGCGGAGTGGGTTTGGGTCTGGCGGTGTGGATTTGCGTCTGGCGGAGTGGGTTTGGGTCTGGCGGAGGGGGTTTGGGTCTGGCGGAGTGGGTTTGGGTCTGGCGTAGTGGGTTTGGGGTCTGGCGGAGTGGGTTTGAGTCTGGCGGAGTGGGTTTTGGTCTGGCGGAGTGGGTTTGGGCCTGCCGGAGTGGGTTTGGGTCTGGCGGAGTGGGTATGGGTCTGGCGGAGTGGGTTTTGGTCTGGCGGAGTGCGTTTGGGTCTGGCGGAGCGGGTTTGGGTCTGGCGGAGTGGGTTTGGGTCTGGCGGTGTGGGTTTTGGTCTGGCGGAGTGGGTTTGGGTCTGGCGGAGTGGGTTTGGGTCTGGCGGAGTGCGTTTGGGTCAGGCGGAGTGGGTGTGGGTCTGGCAGAGTGGGTTTGGGTCTGGGGGAGTGGGTTTGGGTCTGGCGGAGTGGGTTTGGGTAAGGCGGAGTGGATTTGGGTCTGGCGGAGTGGGTTTGGGTCTGGCGGAGTGGGTTTGGGTCTGGCGGAGTGGGTTTGGGTCTGGCGGAGTGGGTTTGGGTCTGGCGGAGTGGGTTTGGGTCTGGCGGAGTGGGTTTGGGTCAGGCGGAGTGGGTTTGGGTCTGGCGGAGTGGATTTGGGTCTGGCGGAGTGGGTTCGGGTCTGGCGGAGTGGGTTCGGGTATGGCGGAGTGCGTTCGGGTCTGGCGGAGAGGGTTTGGGTCTGGCGGAGGGGGTTTGGGTCTGGCGGAGTGGGTTTGGGTCTGGCGTAGTGGGTTTGGGTCTGGCGGATTGGGTTTGGGTCTGGCGGAGCGGTTTTGGGTCTTGAGGAGTGCGTTTGGGTCTGGCGGAGTGGGTTTGGGTCTGGCGGAGCGGGTTTGTGTCTTGCGGAGTGGTTTTGAATCTGGCGGAGTGGGTTTGGGGTCTGGGGGAGTGGGTTTGGGTCTGGCGGAGAGGGTTTGGATCTGGCGGAGTGGGTTTGGGGCTGGCGGAGTGGGTTGGGTCTGGCGGAGGGGGTTTGGGTCTGGCGGAGGGGGTTAGGGTCTGGCGTAGTGGGTTTGGGTCTGGCGGATTGGGTTTGGGTCTGGCGGAGGGGGTTTGGGTCTTGCGGAGTGGGTATGGGTCTGGCGGAGTGGGTTTGGGTCTGGCGGAGTGGGTTTGGGTCTGGCGGAGTGGGTTTGGGGTCTGGCGGAGTGGTTTGGGTCTGGCGGAGTGGGTATGGGTCTGGCGGAGTGGGTTTGGGTCTGGCGGTGTGGATTTGGGTCTGGCGGAGTGGGTTTGGGTCTGGCGGAGGGGGTTTGGGTCTGGCGGAGTGGGTTTGGGTCTGGCGTAGTGGGTTTGGGGTCTGGCGGAGTGGGTTTGGGTCTGGCGGAGTGGGTTTTGGTCTGGCGGAGTGGGTTTGGGTCTGCCGGAGTGGGTTTGGGTCTGGCGGAGTGGGTATGGGTCTGGCGGAGTGGGTTTTGGTCTGGCGGAGTGCGTTTGGGTCTGCCGGAGTGGGTTTGGGTCTGGCGGAGTGGGTTTGGGTCTGGCGGTGTGGGTTTTGGTCTGGCGGAGTGGGTTTGGGTCTGGCGGAGTGGGTTTGGGTCTGGCGGAGTGCGTTTGGGTCTGGCGGAGTGGGTGTGGGTCTGGAGGAGTGGATTTGGGTCTGGCGGAGTGGGTTTGGGTCTGGCGGAGTGGGTTTGGGTCTGGCGGAGTGGGTTTTGGACTGGCGGAGTGGGTTTGGGTCTGGCGGAGTGCGTTTGGGTCTGGCGGAGTGCATTTGGGTCTGGCGGAGTGGGTGTGGGTCTGGCGGAGTGGGTTTGGGTCTGGCGGAGTGGGTTTGGGTCTGGCGGAGTGGGTTTTGGTCTGGCGGAGTGGGTTCGGGTCTGGCGGAGTGGGTTTGGGTCTGGCGGAGTGGGTTTGGGTCTGGCGGATTGGGTTTTGGTCTGGCGGAGTGGGTTCGGGTCTGGGGGAGTGTGTTTGGGTCTGGCGGAGTGGGTTTGGGTCTGGCGGAGTGGGTTTGGGTCTGGCGGAGTGGGTTTGGGTCTGGCGGAGTGGGTTTGGGTCTGGCGGAGTGGGTTTGGGTCTGGCGGAGTGGGTTTGTGTCTGGCGGAGTGGGTTTGGGTCTGGCGGAGTGGGTTAGGGTCTGGCGGAGTGGGTTCGGGTCTGGCGGAGTGGGTTCGGGTCTGGCGGAGTGGGTTCGGGTCTGGCGGAGTGGGTTTGGGTCTGGCGGAGTGGGTTTGGGTCTGGCAGAGTGGGTTTGAGTCAGGCGGAGTGGGTTTGGGTCTGGCGGAGTGGGTTTGGGTCAGGCGGAGTGGGTTTGGGTCTGGCGGAGTGGGTTTGGGTCTGGCGGAGTGGGTTTGGGTCTGGCGGAGTGGATTGGGGTCTGGCGGAGTGGTTTCGGGTCTGGCGGAGTGGGTTTGGGTCTGGCGGAGTGGGTTGTGGTCTGGCGGAGTGGGTTTGGGGGGTCTGGCGGAGTGGGTTCGGGTCTGGCGGAGTGGGTTCGGGTCTGGCGGCGTGGGTATGGGGGGTCTGGCGGAGTGGGTTCGTGTCTGGCGGAGTGGGTTTTGGTTTGGCGGAGTGGGTTCCGGTCTGGCTGAGTGGGTTTGGTTCTGGCGGACTGGGTTTGGGACTGGCGGAGTGTGTTTGGGTCTGGCGTAGTGGGTTTGGGTCTGGCGGAGTGGGTTTGTGTCTGGCGGAGTGGGTTCGGGTCTGGCGGAGTGGGTTTGGGGTCTGGCGGAGTGGGTTTGGGTCTGGCGGAGTGGGTATGGGTCTGGCGGAGTGGGTTTGGGTCTGGCGGAGTGGGTTTGGGTCTGGCGGAGTGGGTTTGGGTCTGGCGGAGGGGGTTTGGGTCTGGCGGAGTGGGTTTGGGTCTGGCGTAGTGGGTTTGGGGTCTGGCGGAGTGGGTTTGGGTCTTGCGGAGTGGGTTTTGGTCTGGCGGAGTGGGTTTAGAAACATAGAAACATAGAAAATAGGTGCAGGAGTAGGCCATTCGGCCCTTCGAGCCTGCACCGCCATTCAATGTGATCATGGCTGATCATCCAACTCAGTATCCCGTACCTGCCTTCTCTCCATACCCCCTGATCCCTTTAGCCACAAGTGCCACATCTAACGCCCTCTTAAATATAGCCAATGAACTGGCCTCAACTACCTTCTGTGGCAGAGAATTCCAGAGACTCACCACTCTCTGTGTAAAGAATGTTTTCCTCATTTCGGTCCTAAAGGAATTCCCCCTTATCCTTAGACTGTGACCCCTTGTTCTGGACTCCCCCAACATCGGGAACAATCTTCCAGCATCTAGCTTGTCCAACCCCTTAAGAATTTTGTAGGTTTCTATAAGATCCCCCCTCAATCTTCTAAATTCCATCGAGTACAAACCGAGTCTATCCAATCTTTCCTCATATGGAAGTCCTGACATCCCAGGAATCAGTCTGGTCAATCTTCTCTGTACCCCCTCTATGGCAAGGATGTCTTTCCTCAGATTTGGAGACCAAAACTGTACGCAGTACTCCAGGTGTGGCCTCACCAAAACCCTGTACAACTGCAGTAGAACCTGCCTGCTCCTATACTCAAATCCTTTTGCTACGAATGCTAACATATGGGTATGCGGAGTGGGTTTGGTTCTGGCGGAGTGGGTTTGGGTCTGGCGGAGTGGGTATGGGTCTGGCGGAGTGGGTTTTGGTCTGGCGGAGTGGGTTTTGGACTGGCGGAGTGGGTTTGGGTCTGGCGGAGTGGGTTTGGGTCTGGCGGAGTGCGTTTGGGTCTGGCGGAGTGGGTGTGGGTCTGGCGGAGTGGGTTTGGGTCTGGCGGAGTGGGTTTGGGTCAGGCGGAGTGGGTTTTGGTCTGGCGGAGTTGGTTTGGGTCTGGCGGAGTGGGTTTGGGTCTGGCGGAGTGGGTTTGGGTCTGGCGGAGTGGGTTTGGGTCTGGCGGAGTGGGTTTGGGTCTGGCGGAGTGGGTTTGGGTCTGGCGGAGTGGGTTTGGGTCTGGCGGAGTGGGTTTGGGTCTGGCGGAGTGGGTTTGGGTCAGGCGGAGTGGGTTTGGTTCTGGCGGAGTGGGTTTGGGTCAGGCGGAGTGGGTTTGGGTCTGGCGGAGTGGGTTTGGGTCAGGCGGACTGGGTTTGGGTCTGGCGGAGTGGATTCGGGTCTGGCTGAGTGGGTTTGGGTCTGGCGGAGTGGGTTTGGGTCAGGCGGAGTGGGTTTGGGTCTGGCGGAGTGGGTTTGGGGCTGGTGGAGTGGGTTTGGGTCTGGCGGAGCGGGTTTGGGTCTGGCGGAGGGGGTTTGGGTCTGGCGTAGTGGGTTTGGGTCTGGCGGATTGGGTTTGGGTCTGGCGGAGGGGGTTTGGGTCTGGCGGAGTGGATTCGGGTCTGGCTGAGTGGGTTTGGGTCTGGCGGAGTGGGTTTGGGTCAGGCGGAGTGGGTTTGGGTCTGCCGGAGTGGATTTGGGTCTGGCGGAGTGGGTTCGGGTCTGGCGGAGTGGGTTCGGGACTGGCGGAGTGCGTTCGGGTCTGGCGGAGAGGGTTTGGGTCTGGCGGAGGGGGTTTGGGTCTGGCGGAGTGGGTTTGGGTCTGGCGTAGTGGGTTTGGGTCTGGCGGATTAGGTTTGGGTCTGGCGGAACGGTTTGGGTCTTGAGGAGTGGGTTTGGGTCTGGCGGAGTGGGTTTGGGTCTGGCGGAGCGGGTTTGAGTCTTGCGGAGTGGTTTTGAATCTGGCGGAGTGGGTTTGGGGTCTGGGGGAGTGGGTTTGGGTCTGGCGGTGAGTGTTTGGGTCTGGCGGAGTGGGTTTGGGGCTGGCGGAGTGGGTTTGGGTCTGGCGGAGGGGGTTTGGGTCTGGCGGAGGGGGTTTGGGTCTGGCGTAGTGGGTTTGGGTCTGGCGGATTGGGTTTGGGTCTGGCGGAGGGGGTTTGGGTCTTGCGGAGTGGGTATGGGTCTGGCGGAGTGGGTTTGGGTCTGGCGGAGTGGGTTTGGGTCTGGCGGAGTGGGTTTGGGGTCTGGCGGAGTGGGTTTGGGTCTGGCGGAGTGGGTATGGGTCTGGCGGAGTGGTTTTGGGTCTGGCGGAGTGGGTTTGGTTCTGGCGGAGTGGGTTTGGGTCTGGCGGAGGGGGTTTGGGTCTGGCGGAGTGGGTTTTGGTCTGGCGGAGTGGGTTTGGGTCTGGCGGAGTGGGTTTGGGTCTGGCGGGGTGGGTTTGGGTCTTGCGGAGTGGGTTTTGGTCTGGCGGAGTGGGTTTGGGTCTGGCGGAGTGGGTTTGGGTCTGGCGGAGTGCGTTTGGGTCTGGCGGAGTGGGTGTGGGTCTGGCGGAGTGGGTTTGGGTCTGGCGGAGTGGGTTTGGGTCTGGCGGAGTGCGTTTGGGTCTGGCGGAGTGGGTTTGGGTCTGGCAGAGGGGGTTTGGGTCTGGCGGAGTGGGTTTGGGTCTGGCGGAGGGGGTTTGGGTCTGGCGGAGGGGGTTTGGTTGTGGCGGAGTGCTTTTGGGTCTGGCGGAGTGGGCTTAGGTCTGGCGGTGGGGGTTCGGGTCTGCCGGAGTGGGTTCGGGTCTGGCGGAGTGGGTTTGGGTCTGGCGGAGTGGGTTTGGGTCTGGCGGAGTGGGTTTGGGTCTGGCGGAGTGGGTTTTGGTCTGTCGGAGTGGGTTTGGGTCTGGCGGAGTGGGTTTTGGTCTGCGGAGTGGGTTTGGGTCTGGCGGAGTGGGTTTGGGTCTGGCGGAGTGCGTTTGGGTCTGGCGGAGTGGGTGTGGGTCTGGCGGACTGGGTTTGGGTCTGGCGGAGTGGGTTTGGGTCTGGCGGAGTGGGTTTGGGTCTGGCGGAGTGGGTTGTGGTCTGGCGGAGTGGGTTTGGGGGGTCTGTCGGAGTGGGTTTGGGTCTGGCGGAGTGGGTTTTGGTCTGCGGAGTGGGTTTGGGTCTGGCGGAGTGGGTTTGGGTCTGGCGGAGTGCGTTTGGGTCTGGCGGAGTGGGTGTGGGTCTGGCGGAGTGGGTTTGGGTCTGGCGGAGAGGGTTTGGGTCTGGCGGAGTGGGTTTGGGTCTGGCGGAGTGGGTTGTGGTCTGGCGGAGTGGGTTTGGGGGGTCTGGCGGAGTGGGTTCGGGTCTGGCGGAGTGGGTTCGGGTCTGGCGGCGTGGGTATGGGGGGTCTGGCGGAGTGGGTTCGTGTCTGGCGGAGTGGGTTTGGGTTTGGCGGAGTGGGTTCCGGTCTGGCTGAGTGGGTTTGGTTCTGGCGGACTGGGTTTGGGACTGGCGGAGTGGGTTTGGGTCTGGCGTAGTGGGTTTGGGTCTGGCGGAGTGGGTTTGGGTCTGGCGGAGTGGGTTTGGGTCTGGCGGAGTGGGTTAGGGTCTGGCGGAGTGGGTTCGGGTCTGGCGGAGTGGGCTCGGGTCTGGCGGAGTGGGTTCGGGTCTGGCGGAGTGGGTTTGGGTCTGGCGGAGTGGGTTTGGGTCTGGCGGAGTGGGTTTGGGTCTGGCAGAGTGGGTTCGGGTCAGGCGGAGTGGGTTTGGGTCTGGCGGAGTGGATTTGGGTCTGGCGGAGTGGGTTCGGGTCTGGCGGAGTGGGTTCGGGTCTGGCGGAGTGGATTTGGGTCTGGCGGAGTGGGTTCGGGTCTGGCGGAGTGGGTTCGGGTCTGGCGGAGGGGGTTTGGGTCTGGCGGAGTGGGTTTGGGTCTGGCGTAGTGGGTTTGGGTCTGGCGGATTAGGTTTGGGTCTGGCGGAACGGGTTTGGGTCTTGAGGAGTGGGTTTGGGTCTGGCGGAGTGGGTTTGGGTCTGGCGGAGCGGGTTTGAGTCTTACGGAGTGTTTTGAATCTGGCGGAGTGGGTTTGGGGTCTGGGGGAGTGGGTTTGGGTCTGGCGGAGAGGGTTTGGGTCTGGCGGAGTGGGTTTGGGTCTGGCGGAGTGGGTTTGGGTCTGGCGGAGTGGGTTTGGGTCTGGCGGAGGGGGTTTGGGTCTGGCGTAGTGGGTTTGGGTCTGGCGGATTGGGTTTGGGTCTGGCGGAGTGGGTTTGGGTCTGGCGGAGTGGGTTTGGGTCTGGCGGCGTGGGTTTGGGTCTGACGGAGTGGGTTTGGGGTCTGCCGGAGTGGGTTTGGGACTGGCGGAGTGGGTTCGGGTCTGGCGGAGTGGGTTCGTGTTTGGCGGAGTGGGTTCGGGTCTGGCGGAGTGGGTTCGGTCTGGCGTAGTGGGTTCGGGTCTGCCGGAGTGGGTTCGGGTCTGGCGGAGTGGGTTTGGGTCTGGTGGAGTGGGTTTGGGTCTGGCGGAGTGGGTTTGGGTCTGGCGGAGTGGGTTTTGGTCTGTCGGAGTGGGTTTGGGTCTGGCGGAGTGGGTTTTGGTCTGCGGAGTGGGTTTGGGTCTGGCGGAGTGGGTTTGGGTCTGGCGGAGTGCGTTTGGGTCTGGCGGAGTGGGTGTGGGTCTGGCGGAGTGGGTTTGGGTCTGGCGGAGTGGGTTTGGGTCTGGCGGAGTGGGTTTGGGTCTGGCGGAGTGGGTTGTGGTCTGGCGGAGTGGGTTTGGGGGGTCTGGCGGAGTGGGTTCGGGTCTGGCGGTGTGGGTTCGGGTCTGGCGGCGTGGGTATGGGGGGTCTGGCGGAGTGGGTTCGTGTCTGGCGGAGTGGGTTTTGGTTTGGCGGAGTGGGTTCCGGTCTGGCTGAGTGGGTTTGGTTCTGGCGGACTAGGTTTGGGACTGGCGGAGTGGGTTTGGGTCTGGCGTAGTGGGTTTGGGTCTGGCGGAGTGGGTTTGGGTCTGGCGGAGTGGGTTTGGGTCTGGCGGAGTGGGTTAGGGTCTGGCGGAGTGGGTTCGGGTCTGGCGGAGTGGGTTCGGGTCTGGCGGAGTGGGTTCGGGTCTGGCGGAGTGGGTTTGGGTCTGGCGGAGTGGGTTTGGGTCTGGCGGAGTGGGTTTGGGTCAGGCGGAGTGGGTTTGGGTCTGGCGGAGTGGGTTTGGGTCAGGCGGAGTGGGTTTGGGTCTGGCGGAGTGGGTTTGGGTCAGGCGGAGTGGGTTTGGGTCTGGCGGAGTGGATTCGGGTCTGGCGGAGTGGGTTCGGGTCTGGCGGAGTGAGTTCGGGTCTGGCGGAGGGGGTTTGGGTCTGGCGGTGTGGGTTTGGGTCTGGCGTAGTGGGTTTGGGTCTGGCGGATTAGGTTTGGGTCTGGCGGAACGGGTTTGGGTCTTGAGGAGTGGGTTTGGGTCTGGCGGAGTGGGTTTGGGTCTGGCGGAGCGGGTTTGAGACTTACGGAGTGTTTTGAATCTGGCGGAGTGGGTTTGGGGTCTGGGGGAGTGGGTGTGGGTCTGGCGGAGAGGGTTTGGGTCTGGCGGAGTGGGTTTGGGGCTGGCGGAGTGGGTTTGGGTCTGGCGGAGGGGGCTTGGGTCTGGCGGAGGGGGTTTGGGTCTGGCGTAGTGGGTTTGGGTCTGGCGGATTGGGTTTGGGTCTGGCGGAGGGGGTTTGGGTCTTGCGGAGTGGGTATGGGTCTGGCGGAGTGGGTTTGGGTCTGGCGGAGTGGGTTTGGGTCTGGCGGAGTGGGTTTGGGGTCTGGCGGAGTGGGTTTGGGTCTGGCGGAGTGGGTATGGGTCTGGCGGAGTGGGTTTGGGTCTGGCGGAGTGCGTTTGGGTCTGGCGGAGTGGGTTTGGGTCTGGCGGAGGGGGTTTGGGTCTGGCGGAGTGGGTTTCGGTCTGGCGTAGTGGGTTTGGGGTCTGGCGGAGTGGGTTTGGGTCTTGCGGAGTGGGTTTTGGTCTGGCGGAGTGGGTTTGGGTCTGGCGGAGTGGGTTTGGGTCTGGCGGAGTGGGTATGGGTCTGGCGGAGTGGGTTTTGGTCTGGCGGAGTGGGTTTTGGACTGGCGGAGTGGGTTTGGGTCTGGCGGAGTGGGTTTGGGTCTGGCGGAGTGCGTTTGGGTCTGGCGGAGTGGGTGTGGGTCTGGCGGAGTGGGTTTGGGTCTGGCGGAGTGGGTTTGGGTCAGGCGGAGTGGGTTTTCGTCTGGCGGAGTTGGTTTGGGTCTGGCGGAGTGGGTTTGGGTCTGGCGGAGTGGGTTTGGGTCTGGCGGAGTGGGTTTGGGTCTGGCGGAGTGGGTTTGGGTCTGGCGGAGTGGGTTTGGGTCTGGCGGAGTGGGTTTGGGTCTGGCGGAGTGGGTTTGGGTCTGGCGGAGTGGGTTTGGGTCTGGCGGAGTGGGTTTGGGTCAGGCGGAGTGGGTTTGGTTCTGGCGGAGTGGGTTTGGGTCAGGCGGAGTGGGTTTGGGTCTGGCGGAGTGGGTTTGGGTCAGGCGGAGTGGGTTTGTGTCTGGCGGAGTGGATTCGGGTCTGGCGGAGTGGGTTCGGGTCTGGCGGAGTGGGTTTGGGTCAGGCTGAGTGGGTTTGGGTCTGGCGGAGTGGGTTTGGGTCAGGCGGAGTGGGTTTGGGTCTGGCGGAGTGGGTTTGGGTCAGGCGGAGTGGGTTTGGGTCTGGCGGAGTGGATTTGGGTCTGGCGGAGTGGGTTCGGGTCTGGCGGAGTGGGTTCGGGTCTGGCGGAGTGCGTTCGGACCTGGCGGAGAGGGTTTGGGTCTGGCGGAGGGGGTTTGGGTCTGGCGGAGTGGGTTTGGGTCTGGCGTAGTGGGTTTGGGTCTGGCGGATTAGGTTTGGGTCTGGCGGAACGGGTTTGGGTCTTGAGGAGTGGGTTTGGGTCTGGCGGAGTGGGTTTGGGTCTGGCGTAGCGGGTTTGAGTCTTGCGGAGTGGTTTTGAATCTGGCGGAGTGGGTTTGGGGTCTGGGGGAGTGGGTTTGGTTCTGGCGGAGAGGGTTTGGGTCTGGCGGAGTGGGTTTGGGGCTGGTGGAGTGGGTTTGGGTCTGGCGGAGGGGGTTTGGGTCTGGCGGAGGGGGTTTGGGTCTGGCGTAGTGGGTTTGGGTCTGGCGGATTGGGTTTGGGTCTGGCGGAGGGGGTTTGGGTCTTGCGGAGTGGGTTTGGGTCTGGCGGAGTGGGTTTGGGTCTGGCGGAGTGGGTTTGGGTCTGGCGGAGTGGGTTTGGGTCAGGCGGAGTGGGTTTGGGTCTGGCGGAGTGGGTTTGGGTCAGGCGGAGTGGGTTTGGGTCTGGCGGAGTGGGTTTGGGTCAGGCGGAGCGGGTTTGGGTCTGGCGGAGTGGATTTGGGTCTGGCGGAGTGGGTTCGGGTCTGGCGGAGTGGGTTCGGGTCTGGCGGAGTGCGTTCGGATCTGGCGGAGAGGGTTTGGGTCTGGCGGAGGGGGTTTGGGTCTGGCGGAGTGGGTTTGGGTCTGGCGTAGTGGGTTTGGGTCAGGCGGATTAGGTTTGGGTCTGGCGGAACGGGTTTGGGTCTTGAGGAGTGGGTTTGGGTCTGGCGGAGTGGCTTTGGGTCTGGCGGAGCGGGTTTGAGTCTTGCGGAGTGGTTTTGAATCTGGCGGAGTGGGTTTGGGGTCTGGGGGAGTGGGTTTGGGTCTGTCGGAGAGTGTTTGGGTCTGACGGAGTGGGTTTGGGGCTGGCGGAGTGGGTTTGGGTCTGGCGGAGGGGATTTGGGTCTGGCGGAGGGGGTTTGGGTCTTGCGGAGTGGGTATGGGTCTGGCGGAGTGGGTTTGGGTCTGGCGGAGTGGGTTTGGGTCTGGCGGAGTGGGTATGGGGTCTGGCGGAGTGGGTTTGGGTCTGGCGGAGTGGGTATGGGTCTGGCGGAGTGGTTTTGGGTCTGGCGGAGTGGGTTTGGGTCTGGCGGAGTGGGTTTGGGTCTGGCGGAGGGGGTTTGGGTCTGGCGGAGTGGGTTTGGGTCTGGCGTAGTGGGTTTGGGGTCTGGCGGAGTGGGTTTGGGTCTGGCGGAGTGGGTTTTGGTCTGGCGGAGTGGGTTTGGTCTGGCGGAGTGGGTTTGGGTCTGGCGGAGTGGGTTTGGGTCTGGCGGAGTGCGTTTGGGTCTGGCAGAGTGGGTTTGGGTCTGGCAGAGGGGGTTTGGGTCTGGCGGAGTGGGTTTGGGTCTGGCGGAGGGGGTTTGGGTCTGGCGGAGGGGGTTTGGTTGTGGCGGAGTGCTTTTGGGTCTGGCGGAGTGGGCTTAGGTCTGGCGGTGGGGGTTTGGGTCTGGCGGAGTGGGATGGGTCTGACGGCGTGGGTTTGGGTCTGACGGAGTGGGTTTGGGGTCTGCCGGAGTGGGTTTGGGACTGGCGGAGTGGGTTCGGGTCTGGCGGAGTGGGTTGGGGTCTGGCGGAGTGGGTTCAGGTCTGGCGGAGTGGGTTCGGGTCTGGCGGAGTGGGTTGGGGTCTGGCCGAGTGGGTTCGGGTCTGGCGGAGTGGGTTCGGGTCTGGCGGAGTGGGTTTGGGTCTGGCGGAGTGGGTTTGGGTCTGCCGGAGTGGGTTTGGCGTCTGGCGGAGTGAGTTTGGGTTTGGCGGATTGGATTTGGGTCTGGCGGAGTGGGTTTGGGTCTGGCGGAGTGGGTTTTGGTCTGGCGGAGTGGGTTTGGGTCTGGCGGAGTGGTTTTGGACTGGCGGAGTGGGTTTGGGTCTGGCGGAGTGGGTTTGGGTCTGGCGGAGTGCGTTTGGGTCTGGCGAAGTGGGTGTGGGTCTGGCGGAGTGGGTTTGGGTCTGGCGGAGTGGGTTTGGGTCTGGCGGAGTGGGTTTTGGTCTGGCGGAGTGGGTTTGGGTCTGGCGGAGTGGGTTTGGGTCTGGCGGAGTGGGTTTGGGTCTGGCGGAGTGGGTTTGGGTCTGGCGGAGTGGGTTTGGGTCTGGCGGAGTGGGTTTGGGTCTGGCGGAGTGGGTTTGGGTCTGGCGGAGTGAGTTTGGGTCTGGCGGAGTGGGTTTGGGTCTGGCTGAGTGGGTTTGGGTCAGGCGGAGTGGGTTTGGGTCTGGCGGAGTGGGTTTGGGTCAGGCGGAGTGGGTTTGGGTCTGGCGGAGTGGGTTTGGGTCAGGCGGAGTGGGTTTGGGTCTGGCGGAGTGGATTGGGGTATGGCGGAGTGGGTTCCGGTCTGGCGGAGTGGGTTCGGGTCTGGCGGAGTGCGTTCGGGTCTGGCGGAGAGGGTTTGGGTCTGGCGGAGGGGGTTTGGGTCTGGCGGAGTGGGTTTGGGTCTGGCGTAGTGGGTTTGCGTCTGGCGGATTGGGTTTGGGTCTGGCGGAGCGGGTTTGGGTCTCGAGGAGTGGGTTTGGGTCTGGCGGAGTGGGTTTGGGTCTGGCGGAGCGGGTTTGGGTCTTGCGGAGTGGTTTTGAATCTGGCGGAGTGGGTTTGGGGTCTGGGGGAGTGGGTTTGGGTCTGGCGGAGAGGGTTTGGGTCTGGCGGAGTGGGTTTGGGGCTGGCGGAGTGGGTTTGGGTCTGGCGGAGGGGGTTTGGGTCAGGCGGAGTGGGTTTGGGTCTGGCGGTGTGGATTTGCATCTGGCGGAGTGGGTTTGGGTCTGGCGGAGGGGGTTTGGGTCTGGCGGAGTGGGTTTGGGTCTGGCGTAGTGGGTTTGGGGTCTGGCGGAGTGGGTTTGAGTCTGGCGGAGTGGGTTTTGGTCTGGCGGAGTGGGTTTGGGCCTGCCGGAGTGGGTTTGGGTCTGGCGGAGTGGGTATGGGTCTGGCGGAGTGGGTTTTGGTCTGGCGGAGTGCGTTTGGGTCTGGCGGAGCGGGTTTGGGTCTGGCGGAGTGGGTTTGGGTCTGGCGGTGTGGGTTTTGGTCTGGCGGAGTGGGTTTGGGTCTGGCGGAGTGGGTTTGGGTCTGGCGGAGTGCGTTTGGGTCAGGCGGAGTGGGTGTGGGTCTGGCAGAGTGGGTTTGGGTCTGGGGGAGTGGGTTTGGGTCTGGCGGAGTGGGTTTGGGTAAGGCGGAGTGGATTTGGGTCTGGCGGAGTGGGTTTGGGTCTGGCGGAGTGGGTTTGGGTCTGGCGGAGTGGGTTTGGGTCTGGCGGAGTGGGTTTGGGTCTGGCGGAGTGGGTTTGGGTCTGGCGGAGTGGGTTTGGGTCAGGCGGAGTGGGTTTGGGTCTGGCGGAGTGGATTTGGGTCTGGCGGAGTGGGTTCGGGTCTGGCGGAGTGGGTTCGGGTATGGCGGAGTGCGTTCGGGTCTGGCGGAGAGGGTTTGGGTCTGGCGGAGGGGGTTTGGGTCTGGCGGAGTGGGTTTGGGTCTGGCGTAGTGGGTTTGGGTCTGGCGGATTGGGTTTGGGTCTGGCGGAGCGGTTTTGGGTCTTGAGGAGTGCGTTTGGGTCTGGCGGAGTGGGTTTGGGTCTGGCGGAGCGGGTTTGGGTCTTGCGGAGTGGTTTTGAATCTGGCGGAGTGGGTTTGGGGTCTGGGGGAGTGGGTTTGGGTCTGGCGGAGAGGGTTTGGATCTGGCGGAGTGGGTTTGGGGCTGGCGGAGTGGGTTGGGTCTGGCGGAGGGGGTTTGGGTCTGGCGGAGGGGGTTAGGGTCTGGCGTAGTGGGTTTGGGTCTGGCGGATTGGGTTTGGGTCTGGCGGAGGGGGTTTGGGTCTTGCGGAGTGGGTATGGGTCTGGCGGAGTGGGTTTGGGTCTGGCGGAGTGGGTTTGGGTCTGGCGGAGTGGGTTTGGGGTCTGGCGGAGTGGTTTGGGTCTGGCGGAGTGGGTATGGGTCTGGCGGAGTGGGTTTGGGTCTGGCGGTGTGGATTTGGGTCTGGCGGAGTGGGTTTGGGTCTGGCGGAGGGGGTTTGGGTCTGGCGGAGTGGGTTTGGGTCTGGCGTAGTGGGTTTGGGGTCTGGCGGAGTGGGTTTGGGTCTGGCGGAGTGGGTTTTGGTCTGGCGGAGTGGGTTTGGGTCTGCCGGAGTGGGTTTGGGTCTGGCGGAGTGGGTATGGGTCTGGCGGAGTGGGTTTTGGTCTGGCGGAGTGCGTTTGGGTCTGCCGGAGTGGGTTTGGGTCTGGCGGAGTGGGTTTGGGTCTGGCGGTGTGGGTTTTGGTCTGGCGGAGTGGGTTTGGGTCTGGCGGAGTGGGTTTGGGTCTGGCGGAGTGCGTTTGGGTCTGGCGGAGTGGGTGTGGGTCTGGAGGAGTGGATTTGGGTCTGGCGGAGTGGGTTTGGGTCTGGCGGAGTGGGTTTGGGTCTGGCGGAGTGGGTTTTGGACTGGCGGAGTGGGTTTGGGTCTGGCGGAGTGCGTTTGGGTCTGGCGGAGTGCATTTGGGTCTGGCGGAGTGGGTGTGGGTCTGGCGGAGTGGGTTTGGGTCTGGCGGAGTGGGTTTGGGTCTGGCGGAGTGGGTTTTGGTCTGGCGGAGTGGGTTCGGGTCTGGCGGAGTGGGTTTGGGTCTGGCGGAGTGGGTTTGGGTCTGGCGGATTGGGTTTTGGTCTGGCGGAGTGGGTTCGGGTCTGGGGGAGTGTGTTTGGGTCTGGCGGAGTGGGTTTGGGTCTGGCGGAGTGGGTTTGGGTCTGGCGGAGTGGGTTTGGGTCTGGCGGAGTGGGTTTGGGTCTGGCGGAGTGGGTTTGGGTCTGGCGGAGTGGGTTTGCGTCTGGCGGAGTGGGTTTGGGTCTGGCTGAGTGGGTTTTTGTCAGGCGGAGTGGGTTTGGGTCTGGCGGAGTGGGTTTGGGTCAGGCGGAGTGGGTTTGGGTCTGGCGGAATGGGTTTGGGTCAGGCGGAGTGGGTTTGGGTCTGGCGGAGTGGATTTGGGTATGGCGGAGTGGGTTCCGGTCTGGCGGAGTGGGTTCGGGTCTGGCGGAGTGCGTTCGGGTCTGGCGGAGAGGGTTTGGGTCTGGCGGAGGGGGTTTGGGTCTGGCGGAGTGGGTTTGGGTCTGGCGTCGTGGGTTTGGGTCTGGCGGATTGGGTTTGGGTCTGGCGGAGCGGGTTTGGGTCTTGAGGAGTGGGTTTGGGTCTGGCGGAGTGGGTTTGGGTCTGGCGGAGCGGGTTTGGGTCTTGCGGAGTGGTTTTGAATATGGCGGAGTGGGTTTAGGGTCTGGGGGAGTGGGTTTGGGTCTGGCGGAGAGGGTTTGGGTCTGGCGGAGTGGGTTTGGGGCTGGCGGAGTGGGTTTGGGTCTGGCGGAGTGGGTTTGGGTCAGGCGGAGTGGGTTCGGGTCTGGCGGAGGGGTTCGGGTATGGCGGAGTGCGTTCGGGTCTGGCGGAGAGGGTTTGGGTCTGGCGGAGGAGATTTGGGTCTGGCGGAGTGGGTTTGGGTCTGGCGTAGTGGGTTTGGGTCTGGCGGATTGGGTTTGGGTCTGGCGGAGAGGGTTTGGGTCTTGAGGAGTGCGTTTGGGTCTGGCGGAGTGGGTTTGGGTCTGGCGGAGCGGGTTTGGGTCTTGCGGAGTGGTTTTGAAGCTGGCGGAGTGGGTTTGGGGTCTGGGGGAGTGGGTTTGGGTCTGGCGGAGAAGGTTTGGATCTGGCGGAGTGGGTTTGGGGCTGGCGGAGTGGGTTGGGTCTGGCGGAGGGGGTTTGGGTCTGGCGGAGGGGGTTTGGGTCTGACGTAGTGGGTTTGGGTCTGGCGGATTGGGTTTGGGACTGGCGGAGGGGGTTTGGGTCTTGCGGAGTGGGTATGGGTCTGGCGGAGTGGGTTTGGGTCTGGCGGAGTGGGTTTGGGTCTGGCGGAGTGGGTTTGGGGTCTGGCGGAGTGGGTTTGGGTCTGGCGGAGTGGGTATGGGTCTGGCGGACTGGGTTTGGGTCTGGCGGAGTGGGTTTGGGTCTGGCGGAGTGGGTTTGGGTCTGGCGGAGTGGGTTTTGGTCTGGCGGAGTGGGTTTGGGTCTGGCGGAGTGGGTTTGGGTCTGGCGGAGTGGGTTTGGGTCTGGCTGAGTGGGTTTTGGTCTGGCGGAGTGGGTTTGGGTCTGGCGGAGTGGGTTTGGGTCTGGCGGAGTGCGTTTGGGTCTGGAGGAGTGGGTTTGGGTCTGGCAGAGGGGGTTTGGGTCTGGCGGAGTGGGTTTGTGTCTGGCGGAGTGGGTTTGGGTCTGGCGGAGTGGGTTTGGGTCTGGCGGAGTGTGTTTGGGTCTGGCGGAATGGGTTTGGGGTCTGGCGGAGTGGGTTTGGGTCAGGCGGAGTGGCTTTGGGTCTGGCGGAGTGGATTTGGGTCTGGCGGAGTGGGTTCGGGTCTGGCGGAGTGGGTTCGGGTATGGCGGAGTGCGTTCGGGTCTGGCGGAGAGGGTTTGGGTCTGGCGGAGGAGATTTGGGTCTGGCGGAGTGGGTTTGGGTCTGGCGTAGTGGGTTTGGGTCTGGCGGATTGGGTTTGGGTCTGGCGGAGAGGGTTTGGGTCTTGAGGAGTGCGTTTGGGTCTGGCGGAGTGGGTTTGGGTCTGGCGGAGCGGGTTTGGGTCTTGCGGAGTGGTTTTGAAGCTGGCGGAGTGGGTTTGGGGTCTGGGGGAGTGGGTTTGGGTCTGGCGGAGAAGGTTTGGATCTGGCGGAGTGGGTTTGGGGCTGGCGGAGTGGGTTGGGTCTGGCGGAGGGGGTTTGGGTCTGGCGGAGGGGGTTTGGGTCTGACGTAGTGGGTTTGGGTCTGGCGGATTGGGTTTGGGACTGGCGGAGGGGGTTTGGGTCTTGCGGAGTGGGTATGGGTCTGGCGGAGTGGGTTTGGGTCTGGCGGAGTGGGTTTGGGTCTGGCGGAGTGGGTTTGGGGTCTGGCGGAGTGGGTTTGGGTCTGGCGGAGTGGGTATGGGTCTGGCGGACTGGGTTTGGGTCTGGCGGAGTGGGTTTGGGTCTGGCGGAGTGGGTTTGGGTCTGGCGGAGTGGGTTTTGGTCTGGCGGAGTGGGTTTGGGTCTGGCGGAGTGGGTTTGGGTCTGGCGGAGTGGGTTTGGGTCTGGCTGAGTGGGTTTTGGTCTGGCGGAGTGGGTTTGGGTCTGGCGGAGTGGGTTTGGGTCTGGCGGAGTGCGTTTGGGTCTGGAGGAGTGGGTTTGGGTCTGGCAGAGGGGGTTTGGGTCTGGCGGAGTGGGTTTGTGTCTGGCGGAGTGGGTTTGGGTCTGGCGGAGTGGGTTTGGGTCTGGCGGAGTGTGTTTGGGTCTGGCGGAATGGGTTTGGGGTCTGGCGGAGTGGGTTTGGGTCAGGCGGAGTGGCTTTGGGTCTGGCGGAGTGGATTTGGGTCTGGCGGAGTGGGTTCGGGTCTGGCGGAGTGGGTTCGGGTATGGCGGAGTGCGTTCGGGTCTGGCGGAGAGGGTTTGGGTCTGGCGGAGGAGGTTTGGG
The DNA here is from genome assembly GCA_963514005.1 of Raja brachyura. The sequence goes on along the minus strand of OY740794.1, from coordinate 271,330 downwards.
TCTGGCGGAGTGGGTTTGGGTCTGGCGTAGTGGGTTTGGGTCTGGCGGATTGGGTTTGGGTCTGGCGGAGCGGGTTTGGGTCTTGAGGAGTGCGTTTGGGTCTGGCGGAGTGGGTTTGGGTCTGGCGGAGCGGGTTTGGGTCTTGCGGAGTGGTTTTGAATCTGGCGGAGTGGGTTTGGGCGGAGTGGGTTCGGGTCTGGCGGAGTGGGTTCGGGTCTGGCGGAGTGGGTTTGGGTCTCGCGCAGGGGGTTTGGGTCTGGCGGAGTGGATTCGGGTCTGGCGGAGTGGGTTTGGGTCTCGCGCAAGGGGTTTGGGTCTGGCGGAGTTGGTTTGGGTCTGGCGGAGTGGGTTTGGGTCTGGCGGAGTGGGGTGGGGTCTGGCGGAGTGGGTTCGGGTCTGGCGGAGTGGGTTCGGGTCTGGCGGAGTGGGTTCGGGTCTGGCGAAGTGGGTTTGGGTCTGGCCGAGTGGGTTCTGGTCTGGCTGAGTGGTTCGGGTCTGGCGGAGTTGGTTTGGGTCTGGCGGAGTGGGTTTGGGTCTGGCGGAGTGGGTTTCGGGTCTGGCGGAGTGGGTTTCGGGTCTGGCGGAGTGGGTTCGGGCTTGCGGATGTGTTCGGGCTGGCGGAGTGGGTTTGGGTCTGGCGGAGTGGGTTTGGGTCTGGCGGAGTGGGTTGGGGTCTGGCCGAGTGGGTTCCGGTCTGGCGGAGTGGGTTGGGGTCTGGCGGAGTGGGTTGGGGTCTGGCGGAGTGGGTTCGGGTCTGGCGGAGTGGGTTTGGGTCTGGCCGAGTGGGTTCGGGTCTGGCCGAGTGGGTTCGGGTGTGGCGGAGTGGGTTCGGGTCTGGCGGTGCGGGTTCGGGTCTGGCGGAGTGGGTTCGGAAATGGCGGAGTGGGTTTGGGTCTGGCGGAGTGGGGTTGGGTCTGGCGGAGTGGGCTTGGGTCTGTCGTAGTGGGTTCGGGTCTGGCGGAGTGGGTTCGGGTCTGGCCGAGTGGGTTCGGGTGTGGCGGAGTGGGTTCGGGTGTGGCGGAGTTGGTTCGGGTCTGGCGGAGTGGGTTCGGGTCTGGCGGAGTGGGTTCGGGTCTGGCGGAGTGGGTTTGGGTCTGGCGGAGTGGGTTTGGGGTCTGGCGGAGTGGGTTTGTGTCTGGCGGAGTGGGTTTGGGTTTGGGTCTGGCGGAGTAAGTTTGGGTCTGGAGGAGTGGGTTTGGGTGTGGCGGAGTGGGTTTGGGTCTGGCGGATTGGGTTTGGGTCTGGCGGAGCGGGTTTGGGTCTTGAGGAGTGCGTTTGGGTCTGGCGGAGTGGGTTTGGGTCTGGCGGAGCGGGTTTGGGTCTTGCGGAGTGGTTTTGAATCTGGCGGAGTGGGTTTGGGCGGAGTGGGTTCGGGTCTGGCGGAGTGGGTTCGGGTCTGGCGGAGTGGGTTTGGGTCTCGCGCAGGGGGTTTGGGTCTGGCGGAGTGGATTCGGGTCTGGCGGAGTGGGTTTGGGTCTCGCGCAAGGGGTTTGGGTCTGGCGGAGTTGGTTTGGGTCTGGCGGAGTGGGTTTGGGTCTGGCGGAGTGGGGTGGGGTCTGGCGGAGTGGGTTCGGGTCTGGCGGAGTGGGTATGGGTCTGGCGGAGTGGGTTTGGGTCTGGCGGAGGGGGTTTGGGTCTTGCGGAGTGGGTATGGGTCTGGCGGAGTGGGTTTGGGTCTGGCGGAGTGGGTTTGGGTCTGGCGGAGTGGGTTTGGGGTCTGGCGGAGTGGGTTTGGGTCTGGCGGAGTGGGTATGGGTCTGGCGGACTGGGTTTGGGTCTGGCGGAGTGGGTTTGGGTCTGGCGGAGTGGGTTTGGGTCTGGCGGAGTGGGTTTTGGTCTGGCGGAGTGGGTTTGGGTCTGGCGGAGTGGGTTTGGGTCTGGCGGAGTGGGTTTGGGTCTGGCTGAGTGGGTTTTGGTCTGGCGGAGTGGGTTTGGGTCTGGCGGAGTGGGTTTGGGTCTGGCGGAGTGCGTTTGGGTCTGGAGGAGTGGGTTTGGGTCTGGCAGAGGGGGTTTGGGTCTGGCGGAGTGGGTTTGTGTCTGGCGGAGTGGGTTTGGGTCTGGCGGAGCGGGTTTGGGTCTGGCGGAGTGTGTTTGGGTCTGGCGGAATGGGTTTGGGGTCTGGCGGAGTGGGTTTGGGTCAGGCGGAGTGGCTTTGGGTCTGGCGGAGTGGATTTGGGTCTGGCGGAGTGGGTTCGGGTCTGGCGGAGTGGGTTCGGGTATGGCGGAGTGCGTTCGGGTCTGGCGGAGAGGGTTTGGGTCTGGCGGAGGAGGTTTGGGTCTGGCGGAGTGGGTTTGGGTCTGGCGTAGTGGGTTTGGGTCTGGCGGATTGGGTTTGGGTCTGGCGGAGCGGGTTTGGGTCTTGAGGAGTGCGTTTGGGTCTGGCGGAGTGGGTTTGGGTCTGGCGGAGCGGGTTTGGGTCTTGCGGAGTGGTTTTGAATCTGGCGGAGTGGGTTTGGGCGGAGTGGGTTCGGGTCTGGCGGAGTGGGTTCGGGTCTGGCGGAGTGGGTTTGGGTCTCGCGCAGGGGGTTTGGGTCTGGCGGAGTGGATTCGGGTCTGGCGGAGTGGGTTTGGGTCTCGCGCAAGGGGTTTGGGTCTGGCGGAGTTGGTTTGGGTCTGGCGGAGTGGGTTTGGGTCTGGCGGAGTGGGGTGGGGTCTGGCGGAGTGGGTTCGGGTCTGGCGGAGTGGGTTCGGGTCTGGCGGAGTGGGTTCGGGTCTGGCGAAGTGGGTTTGGGTCTGGCCGAGTGGGTTCTGGTCTGGCTGAGTGGTTCGGGTCTGGCGGAGTTGGTTTGGGTCTGGCGGAGTGGGTTTGGGTCTGGCGGAGTGGGTTTCGGGTCTGGCGGAGTGGGTTTCGGGTCTGGCGGAGTGGGTTCGGGCTTGCGGATGTGTTCGGGCTGGCGGAGTGGGTTTGGGTCTGGCGGAGTGGGTTTGGGTCTGGCGGAGTGGGTTGGGGTCTGGCCGAGTGGGTTCCGGTCTGGCGGAGTGGGTTGGGGTCTGGCGGAGTGGGTTGGGGTCTGGCGGAGTGGGTTCGGGTCTGGCGGAGTGGGTTTGGGTCTGGCCGAGTGGGTTCGGGTCTGGCCGAGTGGGTTTTTGTCAGGCGGAGTGGGTTTGGGTCTGGCGGAGTGGGTTTGGGTCAGGCGGAGTGGGTTTGGGTCTGGCGGAATGGGTTTGGGTCAGGCGGAGTGGGTTTGGGTCTGGCGGAGTGGATTTGGGTATGGCGGAGTGGGTTCCGGTCTGGCGGAGTGGGTTCGGGTCTGGCGGAGTGCGTTCGGGTCTGGCGGAGAGGGTTTGGGTCTGGCGGAGGGGGTTTGGGTCTGGCGGAGTGGGTTTGGGTCTGGCGTCGTGGGTTTGGGTCTGGCGGATTGGGTTTGGGTCTGGCGGAGCGGGTTTGGGTCTTGAGGAGTGGGTTTGGGTCTGGCGGAGTGGGTTTGGGTCTGGCGGAGCGGGTTTGGGTCTTGCGGAGTGGTTTTGAATATGGCGGAGTGGGTTTAGGGTCTGGGGGAGTGGGTTTGGGTCTGGCGGAGAGGGTTTGGGTCTGGCGGAGTGGGTTTGGGGCTGGCGGAGTGGGTTTGGGTCTGGCGGAGTGGGTTTGGGTCAGGCGGAGTGGGTTCGGGTCTGGCGGAGGGGTTCGGGTATGGCGGAGTGCGTTCGGGTCTGGCGGAGAGGGTTTGGGTCTGGCGGAGGAGATTTGGGTCTGGCGGAGTGGGTTTGGGTCTGGCGTAGTGGGTTTGGGTCTGGCGGATTGGGTTTGGGTCTGGCGGAGAGGGTTTGGGTCTTGAGGAGTGCGTTTGGGTCTGGCGGAGTGGGTTTGGGTCTGGCGGAGCGGGTTTGGGTCTTGCGGAGTGGTTTTGAAGCTGGCGGAGTGGGTTTGGGGTCTGGGGGAGTGGGTTTGGGTCTGGCGGAGAAGGTTTGGATCTGGCGGAGTGGGTTTGGGGCTGGCGGAGTGGGTTGGGTCTGGCGGAGGGGGTTTGGGTCTGGCGGAGGGGGTTTGGGTCTGACGTAGTGGGTTTGGGTCTGGCGGATTGGGTTTGGGTCTGGCGGAGGGGGTTTGGGTCTTGCGGAGTGGGTATGGGTCTGGCGGAGTGGGTTTGGGTCTGGCGGAGTGGGTTTGGGTCTGGCGGAGTGGGTTTGGGGTCTGGCGGAGTGGGTTTGGGTCTGGCGGAGTGGGTATGGGTCTGGCGGACTGGGTTTGGGTCTGGCGGAGTGGGTTTGGGTCTGGCGGAGTGGGTTTGGGTCTGGCGGAGTGGGTTTTGGTCTGGCGGAGTGGGTTTGGGTCTGGCGGAGTGGGTTTGGGTCTGGCGGAGTGGGTTTGGGTCTGGCTGAGTGGGTTTTGGTCTGGCGGAGTGGGTTTGGGTCTGGCGGAGTGGGTTTGGGTCTGGCGGAGTGCGTTTGGGTCTGGAGGAGTGGGTTTGGGTCTGGCAGAGGGGGTTTGGGTCTGGCGGAGTGGGTTTGTGTCTGGCGGAGTGGGTTTGGGTCTGGCGGAGTGGGTTTGGGTCTGGCGGAGTGTGTTTGGGTCTGGCGGAATGGGTTTGGGGTCTGGCGGAGTGGGTTTGGGTCAGGCGGAGTGGCTTTGGGTCTGGCGGAGTGGATTTGGGTCTGGCGGAGTGGGTTCGGGTCTGGCGGAGTGGGTTCGGGTATGGCGGAGTGCGTTCGGGTCTGGCGGAGAGGGTTTGGGTCTGGCGGAGGAGGTTTGGGTCTGGCGGAGTGGGTTTGGGTCTGGCGTAGTGGGTTTGGGTCTGGCGGATTGGGTTTGGGTCTGGCGGAGCGGGTTTGGGTCTTGAGGAGTGCGTTTGGGTCTGGCGGAGTGGGTTTGGGTCTGGCGGAGCGGGTTTGGGTCTTGCGGAGTGGTTTTGAATCTGGCGGAGTGGGTTTGGGCGGAGTGGGTTCGGGTCTGGCGGAGTGGGTTCGGGTCTGGCGGAGTGGGTTTGGGTCTCGCGCAGGGGGTTTGGGTCTGGCGGAGTGGATTCGGGTCTGGCGGAGTGGGTTTGGGTCTCGCGCAAGGGGTTTGGGTCTGGCGGAGTTGGTTTGGGTCTGGCGGAGTGGGTTTGGGTCTGGCGGAGTGGGGTGGGGTCTGGCGGAGTGGGTTCGGGTCTGGCGGAGTGGGTTCGGGTCTGGCGGAGTGGGTTCGGGTCTGGCGAAGTGGGTTTGGGTCTGGCCGAGTGGGTTCTGGTCTGGCTGAGTGGTTCGGGTCTGGCGGAGTTGGTTTGGGTCTGGCGGAGTGGGTTTGGGTCTGGCGGAGTGGGTTTCGGGTCTGGCGGAGTGGGTTTCGGGTCTGGCGGAGTGGGTTCGGGCTTGCGGATGTGTTCGGGCTGGCGGAGTGGGTTTGGGTCTGGCGGAGTGGGTTTGGGTCTGGCGGAGTGGGTTGGGGTCTGGCCGAGTGGGTTCCGGTCTGGCGGAGTGGGTTGGGGTCTGGCGGAGTGGGTTGGGGTCTGGCGGAGTGGGTTCGGGTCTGGCGGAGTGGGTTTGGGTCTGGCCGAGTGGGTTCGGGTCTGGCCGAGTGGGTTCGGGTGTGGCGGAGTGGGTTCGGGTCTGGCGGAGTGGGGTTGGGTCTGGCGGAGTGGGCTTGGGTCTGTCGTAGTGGGTTCGGGTCTGGCGGAGTGGGTTCGGGTCTGGCCGAGTGGGTTCGGGTGTGGCGGAGTGGGTTCGGGTGTGGCGGAGTTGGTTCGGGTCTGGCGGAGTGGGTTCGGGTCTGGCGGAGTGGGTTCGGGTCTGGCGGAGTGGGTTTGGGTCTGGCGGAGTGGGTTTGGGCTCTGGCGGAGTGGGTTTGTGTCTGGCGGAGTGGGTTTGGGTTTGGGTCTGGCGGAGTAAGTTTGGGTCTGGAGGAGTGGGTTTGGGTGTGGCGGAGTGGGTTTGGGTCTGGCGGATTGGGTTTGGGTCTGGCGGAGCGGGTTTGGGTCTTGAGGAGTGCGTTTGGGTCTGGCGGAGTGGGTTTGGGTCTGGCGGAGCGGGTTTGGGTCTTGCGGAGTGGTTTTGAATCTGGCGGAGTGGGTTTGGGCGGAGTGGGTTCGGGTCTGGCGGAGTGGGTTCGGGTCTGGCGGAGTGGGTTTGGGTCTCGCGCAGGGGGTTTGGGTCTGGCGGAGTGGATTCGGGTCTGGCGGAGTGGGTTTGGGTCTCGCGCAAGGGGTTTGGGTCTGGCGGAGTTGGTTTGGGTCTGGCGGAGTGGGTTTGGGTCTGGCGGAGTGGGGTGGGGTCTGGCGGAGTGGGTTCGGGTCTGGCGGAGTGGGTATGGGTCTGGCGGAGTGGGTTTGGGTCTGGCGGAGGGGGTTTGGGTCTTGCGGAGTGGGTATGGGTCTGGCGGAGTGGGTTTGGGTCTGGCAGAGTGGGTTTGGGTCTGGCGGAGTGGGTTTGGGGTCTGGCGGAGAGGGTTTGGGTCTGGCGGAGTGGGTATGGGTCTGGCGGACTGGGTTTGGGTCTGGCGGAGTGGGTTTGGGTGTGGCGGAGTGGGTTTGGGTCTGGCGGAGTGGGTTTTGGTCTGGCGGAGTGGGTTTGGGTCTGGCGGAGTGGGTTTGGGTCTGGCGGAGTGGGTTTGGGTCTGGCTGAGTGGGTTTTGGTCTGGCGGAGTGGGTTTGGGTCTGGCGGAGTGGGTTTGGGTCTGGCGGAGTGCGTTTGGGTCTGGAGGAGTGGGTTTGGGTCTGGCAGAGGGGGTTTGGGTCTGGCGGAGTGGGTTTGTGTCTGGCGGAGTGGGTTTGGGTCTGGCGGAGTGGGTTTGGGTCTGGCGGAGTGTGTTTGGGTCTGGCGGAATGGGTTTGGGGTCTGGCGGAGTGGGTTTGGGTCAGGCGGAGTGGCTTTGGGTCTGGCGGAGTGGATTTGGGTCTGGCGGAGTGGGTTCGGGTCTGGCGGAGTGGGTTCGGGTATGGCGGAGTGCGTTCGGGTCTGGCGGAGAGGGTTTGGGTCTGGCGGAGGAGGTTTGGGTCTGGCGGAGTGGGTTTGGGTCTGGCGTAGTGGGTTTGGGTCTGGCGGATTGGGTTTGGGTCTGGCGGAGCGGGTTTGGGTCTTGAGGAGTGCGTTTGGGTCTGGCGGAGTGGGTTTGGGTCTGGCGGAGCGGGTTTGGGTCTTGCGGAGTGGTTTTGAATCTGGCGGAGTGGGTTTGGGCGGAGTGGGTTCGGGTCTGGCGGAGTGGGTTCGGGTCTGGCGGAGTGGGTTTGGGTCTCGCGCAGGGGGTTTGGGTCTGGCGGAGTGGATTCGGGTCTGGCGGAGTGGGTTTGGGTCTCGCGCAAGGGGTTTGGGTCTGGCGGAGTTGGTTTGGGTCTGGCGGAGTGGGTTTGGGTCTGGCGGAGTGGGGTGGGGTCTGGCGGAGTGGGTTCGGGTCTGGCGGAGTGGGTTCGGGTCTGGCGGAGTGGGTTCGGGTCTGGCGAAGTGGGTTTGGGTCTGGCCGAGTGGGTTCTGGTCTGGCTGAGTGGTTCGGGTCTGGCGGAGTTGGTTTGGGTCTGGCGGAGTGGGTTTGGGTCTGGCGGAGTGGGTTTCGGGTCTGGCGGAGTGGGTTTCGGGTCTGGCGGAGTGGGTTCGGGCTTGCGGATGTGTTCGGGCTGGCGGAGTGGGTTTGGGTCTGGCGGAGTGGGTTTGGGTCTGGCGGAGTGGGTTGGGGTCTGGCCGAGTGGGTTCCGGTCTGGCGGAGTGGGTTGGGGTCTGGCGGAGTGGGTTGGGGTCTGGCGGAGTGGGTTCGGGTCTGGCGGAGTGGGTTTGGGTCTGGCCGAGTGGGTTCGGGTCTGGCCGAGTGGGTTCGGGTGTGGCGGAGTGGGTTCGGGTCTGGCGGTGCGGGTTCGGGTCTGGCGGAGTGGGTTCGGAAATGGCGGAGTGGGTTTCGGTCTGGCGGAGTGGGGTTGGGTCTGGCGGAGTGGGCTTGGGTCTGTCGTAGTGGGTTCGGGTCTGGCGGAGTGGGTTCGGGTCTGGCCGAGTGGGTTCGGGTGTGGCGGAGTGGGTTCGGGTGTGGCGGAGTTGGTTCGGGTCTGGCGGAGTGGGTTCGGGTCTGGCGGAGTGGGTTCGGGTCTGGCGGAGTGGGTTTGGGTCTGGCGGAGTGGGTTTGGGGTCTGGCGGAGTGGGTTTGTGTCTGGCGGAGTGGGTTTGGGTTTGGGTCTGGCGGAGTAAGTTTGGGTCTGGAGGAGTGGGTTTGGGTGTGGCGGAGTGGGTTTGGGTCTGGCGGATTGGGTTTGGGTCTGGCGGAGCGGGTTTGGGTCTGGCGGAGTGCGTTTGGGTCTGGCGGAGTGGGTTTGGGTCTGGCGGAGCGGGTTTGGGTCTTGCGGAGTGGTTTTGAATCTGGCGGAGTGGGTTTGGGCGGAGTGGGTTCGGGTCTGGCGGAGTGGGTTCGGGTCTGGCGGAGTGGGTTTGGGTCTGGCGGAGTGGGTTTCGGTCTCGCGCAGGGGGTTTGGGTCTGGCGGAGTGGATTTGGGTCTGGCGGAGTGGGTGTGGGTCTCGCGCAGGGGGTTTGGGTCTGGCGGGGTGGGTTTGGGTCTGGCGGAGTGGGTTTGTGGTCTGGCGGAGTGGGTTTGGGTCTGGCGGAGTGGGTTGGGGTCTGGCGGAGTGGGTTCGGGTCTGGCGGAGTGGGTTCGGGTCTGGCGGAATGGGTTCGGGTCTGGCGGAGTGGGTTCGGGTCTGGCGGAGTGGGTTCGGGTCTGGCGGAGTGGGTTCGGGTCTGGCGGAGGGGGTTTGGGTCTGGCGGAGTGGGTTTGGGTCTGGCGGAGTGGGTTTGGGTCTGGCGGAGTGGATTCGGGTCTGGCGGAGTGGGTTTGGGTCTCGCGCAAGGGGTTTGGGTCTGGCGGAGTTGGTTTGGGTCTGGCGGAGTGGTTTTGGGGTCTGGCGGAGTGGGTTTGGGTCTTGCGGAGTGGGTTTGGGTCTGGCGGAGTGGGTTCGGGTCTGGCGGAGTGGGTTCGGGTCTGGCGGAATGGGTTCGGGTCTGGAGGAGTGGGTTCGGGTCTGGCGGAGTGGGTTCGGGTCTGGTGGAGTGGGTTCGGGCTGGCGGAGTGGGTTTGGGTCTGGCGGAGTGGGTTTGGGTCTGCCGGAGTGTGTTTGGGTCTGGCGGAGTGTGTTTGGGTCTGGCGGAGTGGGTTTGGATCTGGCGGTGTGGGCTTGGGTCTGGTGGAATGGGTTTGGGGCTGGCGGAGTGGGTTGGGGTCTGGCGGAGTGGGTTTGGGGTCTGGCGGAGTGGGTTCGGGTCTGGCGGAGTGGGTTCGGGTCTGGCGGAGTGGGTTCGGGTCTGGCGGAGTGGGTTCGGGTCTGGCGGACTGGGTTCGGGTCTGGCGGAGGGGGTTTGGGTCTGGCGGAGTGGGTTTGGGTCTGTCGGAGTGGGTTTGGGTCTGGCGGAGTGGATTTGGGTCTGGCGGAGCGGGTTTGGGTCTGGCGGAGCGGCTTTGGGTCTGGCGGAGTGGGTTTGGGTCTGGCGGAGTGGGTTTGGGTCTCGCGGAGGGGGTTTGGGTCTGGCGGAGTGGGTTTGGGGTCTGGCGGAGTGGGTTTGGGGTCTGGCGGAGTGGGTTTGGGTCTGGCGGAGTGGGTTTGGGTCTGGCGGAGTGGGTTTGGGGTCTGGCGGAGTGGGTTTGTGTCTGGAGGAGTGGGTTTGGGTTTTGGTCTGGCGGAGTAAGTTTGGGTCTGGAGGAGTGGGTTTGGGTCTGGCGGAGTGGGTTTGGTTCTGGCGGAGTGGGTTTGTGTCTGGCGGAGTGGTTTTGGGTCTGGCGGAGTGGGTTTGGGTCTGGCGGAGTGGGTTTGGGTCTCGCGCAGGGGGTTTGGGTCTGGCGGAGTGGGTTTGGGTCTGACGGAGTGGGTTTGGGGTCTGGCGGAGTGGGTTCGGGTCTGGCGGAGTGGGTTCGGGTCTGGCGGAGTGGGTTCGGGTCTGGCGGAGTGGGTTCGGGTCTGGCGGAGTGGGTTTGGGGTCTGGCGGAGTGGGTTTGTGTCTGGCGGAGTGGGTTTGGGTTTGGGTCTGGCGGAGTAAGTTTGGGTCTGGAGGAGTGGGTTTGGGTGTGGCGGAGTGGGTTTGGGTCTGGCTGAGTGGGTTTGTGTCTGGCGGAGTGGGTCTGTGTCTGGCGGAGTGGGTTTGGGTCTGGCGGAGTGGGTTGGGGTCTGGCGGAGTGGGTTCGGGTCTGGCGGAGTGGGTTCGGGTCTGGCGGAGTAGGTTCGGGTCTGGCGGAGTGGGTTGGGGTCTGGCGGAGAGGGTTTCGGTCTGGCGGAGTGGGTTCGGGTCTGGCGGGTTGGGTTCGGGTTTGACGGAGTGGGTTCGGGTCTGGCGGAGTGGGTTAGGGTCTGGCGGAGTGGGTTCGGGTCTGGCGGAGTGGGTTCGGGTTCTGCGGATTGGGTTGGGTCTGTCGGTGTGGGTTCGGGTCTGGCGGAGTGGGTTGTGGTCTGGCGGAGTGGGTTAAGGTCTGGCGGAGTGGGTTCGGGTCTGTCGGAGTGGGTTCTGGTCTGGCGGAGTGGGTTATGGTCTGGCGGAGTGGGTTCGGGTCTGGCGGAATGGGTTCGGGTCTGGCGGAGTAGGTTTGGGTCTGGCGGAGTGGGTTCGGGTCTGGAGAAGTGGGTTTGGGTCTGGCGGAGTGGGTTCGGGTCTGGCGGAGTCGGTTTGGGTATGGCGGAGTGGGTTCGGGTCTGGAGGAGTGGGTTTGGGCCTGGAGGAGTGGGTTTGGGTCTGGCGGAGTGGGTTTGGGTCTGGCGGAATGGGTTCGGGTCTGGAGGAGTGGATTTGGGTTTGGCGGAGTGAGTTCGGGTCTTGCGGAGTGGGTTGTGGTCTGGCGGAGTGGGTTCGGGTTTGGCGGAGTGGGTTCAGGTCTGGCGGAGTGGGTTTGGTTCTAGCGAGTGGGTTTTGGTCTGGCGAGTGGGTTTTGGTCAGACGGAGTGGGTTTGGGTCTGGCGAGTGGGTTTTGGTCTGGCGAGTGGGTTTTGGTCAGACGGAGTGGGTTTGGGTCTGGCCGAGTGGGTTTGGGGTCTGGCGGAGTGGGTTTGGGTCTGGCGGAGTGCGTTTGGGTCTGGCGGAGTGGGTTTGGTCTGGCGGAGTGGGTTTGGGTCTGGCGGAGTGGGTTTGGGTCTGGCGGAGTGGGTTTGGGTCTGGCGGAGTGGGTTTGTGTCTGGCGGAGTGGGTTTGGGCTCTGGTGGAGTGGGTTTGGCTCTGGCGGAGTGGGTTTGGGTCTGGCGGAGTGGGATTGGGCCTGGCTGTGTGGGTTTGGGTCTGGCGGAGTGGGTTTGGGTCTGGCGGAGTGGGTTCGGGTCTGGCGGAGTGGGTTTGGGTCTGGCAGAGTGGGTTTGGGTCTGGCGGAGTGGGTTTGGGTCTGGCGAGTGGGTTTTGGTCAGGCGGAGTGGGTTTGGGTCTGGCGGAGTGGATTCGGGTCTGGCGGAGTGGATTCGGGTCTGGCGGAGTGGGTTCGGGTCTGACAGAGTGGGTTCGGGTCTGGTGGAGTGGGTTCTGGTCTGGCGGAGTGGGTTTGGGTCTGGCGGAGTGGGTTGGGGTCTGGCCGAGGGGGTTCTGGTCTGGCAGAGTGGGTTCTGGTCTGGCGGAGTGGGTTTGGGTCTGGCGGAGTGGGTTTGGGTCTGGCGGAGTGGGTTTGGGTCTGGCGGAGTGGGTTTGGGTCTGGCGGAGTGGGTTTGGGTCTGGCGGAGGGGGTTTGGGTCTGGCGTAGTGGGTTTGGGTCTGGCGGATTGGGTTTGGGTCTGGCGGAGTGGGTTTGGGTCTGGCGGAGTGGGTTTGGGTCTGGCGGCGTGGGTTTGGGTCTGACGGAGTGGGTTTGGGGTCTGCCGGAGTGGGTTTGGGACTGGCGGAGTGGGTTCGGGTCTGGCGGAGTGGGTTCGTGTTTGGCGGAGTGGGTTCGGGTCTGGCGGAGTGGGTTCGGGTCTGGCGTAGTGGGTTCGGGTCTGCCGGAGTGGGTTCGGGTCTGGCGGAGTGTGTTTGGGTCTGGTGGAGTGGGTTTGGGTCTGGCGGAGTGGGTTTGGGTCTGGCGGAGTGGGTTTTGGTCTGTCGGAGTGGGTTTGGGTCTGGCGGAGTGGGTTTTGGTCTGCGGAGTGGGTTTGGGTCTGGCGGAGTGGGTTTGGGTCTGGCGGAGTGCGTTTGGGTCTGGCGGAGTGGGTGTGGGTCTGGCGGAGTGGGTTTGGGTCTGGCGGAGTGGGTTTGGGTCTGGCGGAGTGGGTTTGGGTCTGGCGGAGTGGGTTGTGGTCTGGCGGAGTGGGTTTGGGGGGTCTGGCGGAGTGGGTTCAGGTCTGGCGGTGTGGGTTCGGGTCTGGCGGCGTGGGTATGGGGGGTCTGGCGGAGTGGGTTCGTGTCTGGCGGAGTGGGTTTTGGTTTGGCGGAGTGGGTTCCGGTCTGGCTGAGTGGGTTTGGTTCTGGCGGACTAGGTTTGGGACTGGCGGAGTGGGTTTGGGTCTGGCGTAGTGGGTTTGGGTCTGGCGGAGTGGGTTTGGGTCTGGCGGAGTGGGTTTGGGTCTGGCGGAGTGGGTTAGGGTCTGGCGGAGTGGGTTCGGGTCTGGCGGAGTGGGTTCGGGTCTGGCGGAGTGGGTTCGGGTCTGGCGGAGTGGGTTTGGGTCTGGCGGAGTGGGTTTGGGTCTGGCGGAGTGGGTTTGGGTCAGGCGGAGTGGGTTTGGGTCTGGCGGAGTGGGTTTGGGTCAGGCGGAGTGGGTTTGGGTCTGGCGGAGTGGGTTTGGGTCAGGCGGAGTGGGTTTGGGTCTGGCGGAGTGGATTTGGGTCTGGCGGAGTGGGTTCGGGTCTGGCGGAGTGAGTTCGGGTCTGGCGGAGGGGGTTTGGGTCTGGCGGTGTGGGTTTGGGTCTGGCGTAGTGGGTTTGGGTCTGGCGGATTAGGTTTGGGTCTGGCGGAACGGGTTTGGGTCTTGAGGAGTGGGTTTGGGTCTGGCGGAGTGGGTTTGGGTCTGGCGGAGCGTGTTTGAGACTTACGGAGTGTTTTGAATCTGGCGGAGTGGGTTTGGGGTCTGGGGGAGTGGGTGTGGGTCTGGCGGAGAGGGTTTGGGTCTGGCGGAGTGGGTTTGGGGCTGGCGGAGTGGGTTTGGGTCTGGCGGAGGGGGCTTGGGTCTGGCGGAGGGGGTTTGGGTCTGGCGTAGTGGGTTTGGGTCTGGCGGATTGGGTTTGGGTCTGGCGGAGGGGGTTTGGGTCTTGCGGAGTGGGTATGGGTCTGGCGGAGTGGGTTTGGGTCTGGCGGAGTGGGTTTGGGTCTGGCGGAGTGGGTTTGGGGTCTGGCGGAGTGGGTTTGGGTCTGGCGGAGTGGGTATGGGTCTGGCGGAGTGGGTTTGGGTCTGGCGGAGTGCGTTTGGGTCTGGCGGAGTGGGTTTGGGTCTGGCGGAGGGGGTTTGGGTCTGGCGGAGTGGGTTTCGGTCTGGCGTAGTGGGTTTGGGGTCTGGCGGAGTGGGTTTGGGTCTTGCGGAGTGGGTTTTGGTCTGGCGGAGTGGGTTTGGGTCTGGCGGAGTGGGTTTGGGTCTGGCGGAGTGGGTATGGGTCTGGCGGAGTGGGTTTTGGTCTGGCGGAGTGGGTTTTGGACTGGCGGAGTGGGTTTGGGTCTGGCGGAGTGGGTTTGGGTCTGGCGGAGTGCGTTTGGGTCTGGCGGAGTGGGTGTGGGTCTGGCGGAGTGGGTTTGGGTCTGGCGGAGTGGGTTTGGGTCAGGCGGAGTGGGTTTTGGTCTGGCGGAGTTGGTTTGGGTCTGGCGGAGTGGGTTTGGGTCTGGCGGAGTGGGTTTGGGTCTGGCGGAGTGGGTTTGGGTCTGGCGGAGTGGGTTTGGGTCTGGCGGAGTGGGTTTGGGTCTGGCGGAGTGGGTTTGGGTCTGGCGGAGTGGGTTTGGGTCTGGCGGAGTGGGTTTGGGTCTGGCGGAGTGGGTTTGGGTCAGGCGGAGTGGGTTTGGTTCTGGCGGAGTGGGTTTGGGTCAGGCGGAGTGGGTTTGGGTCTGGCGGAGTGGGTTTGGGTCAGGCGGAGTGGGTTTGTGTCTGGCGGAGTGGATTCGGGTCTGGCGGAGTGGGTTCGGGTCTGGCGGAGTGGGTTTGGGTCAGGCTGAGTGGGTTTGGGTCTGGCGGAGTGGGTTTGGGTCAGGCGGAGTGGGTTTGGGTCTGGCGGAGTGGGTTTGGGTCAGGCGGAGTGGGTTTGGGTCTGGCGGAGTGGATTTGGGTCTGGCGGAGTGGGTTCGGGTCTGGCGGAGTGGGTTCGGGTCTGGCGGAGTGCGTTCGGACCTGGCGGAGAGGGTTTGGGTCTGGCGGAGGGGGTTTGGGTCTGGCGGAGTGGGTTTGGGTCTGGCGTAGTGGGTTTGGGTCTGGCGGATTAGGTTTGGGTCTGGCGGAACGGGTTTGGGTCTTGAGGAGTGGGTTTGGGTCTGGCGGAGTGGGTTTGGGTCTGGCGTAGCGGGTTTGAGTCTTGCGGAGTGGTTTTGAATCTGGCGGAGTGGGTTTGGGGTCTGGGGGAGTGGGTTTGGTTCTGGCGGAGAGGGTTTGGGTCTGGCGGAGTGGGTTTGGGGCTGGTGGAGTGGGTTTGGGTCTGGCGGAGGGGGTTTGGGTCTGGCGGAGGGGGTTTGGGTCTGGCGTAGTGGGTTTGGGTCTGGCGGATTGGGTTTGGGTCTGGCGGAGGGGGTTTGGGTCTTGCGGAGTGGGTTTGGGTCTGGCGGAGTGGGTTTGGGTCTGGCGGAGTGGGTTTGGGTCTGGCGGAGTGGGTTTGGGTCAGGCGGAGTGGGTTTGGGTCTGGCGGAGTGGGTTTGGGTCAGGCGGAGTGGGTTTGGGTCTGGCGGAGTGGGTTTGGGTCAGGCGGAGCGGGTTTGGGTCTGGCGGAGTGGATTTGGGTCTGGCGGAGTGGGTTCGGGTCTGGCGGAGTGGGTTCGGGTCTGGCGGAGTGCGTTCGGATCTGGCGGAGAGGGTTTGGGTCTGGCGGAGGGGGTTTGGGTCTGGCGGAGTGGGTTTGGGTCTGGCGTAGTGGGTTTGGGTCAGGCGGATTAGGTTTGGGTCTGGCGGAACGGGTTTGGGTCTTGAGGAGTGGGTTTGGGTCTGGCGGAGTGGGTTTGGGTCTGGCGGAGCGGGTTTGAGTCTTGTGGAGTGGTTTTGAATCTGGCGGAGTGGGTTTGGGGTCTGGGGGAGTGGGTTTGGGTCTGTCGGAGAGTGTTTGGGTCTGACGGAGTGGGTTTGGGGCTGGCGGAGTGGGTTTGGGTCTGGCGGAGGGGATTTGGGTCTGGCGGAGGGGGTTTGGGTCTTGCGGAGTGGGTATGGGTCTGGCGGAGTGGGTTTGGTTCTGGCGGAGTGGGTTTGGGTCTGGCGGAGTGGGTATGGGGTCTGGCGGAGTGGGTTTGGGTCTGGCGGAGTGGGTATGGGTCTGGCGGAGTGGTTTTGGGTCTGGCGGAGTGGGTTTGGGTCTGGCGGAGTGGGTTTGGGTCTGGCGGAGGGGGTTTGGGTCTGGCGGAGTGGGTTTGGGTCTGGCGTAGTGGGTTTGGGGTCTGGCGGAGTGGGTTTGGGTCTGGCGGAGTGGGTTTTGGTCTGGCGGAGTGGGTTTGGTCTGGCGGAGTGGGTTTGGGTCTGGCGGAGTGGGTTTGGGTCTGGCGGAGTGCGTTTGGGTCTGGCAGAGTGGGTTTGGGTCTGGCAGAGGGGGTTTGGGTCTGGCGGAGTGGGTTTGGGTCTGGCGGAGGGGGTTTGGGTCTGGCGGAGGGGGTTTGGTTGTGGCGGAGTGCTTTTGGGTCTGGCGGAGTGGGCTTAGGTCTGGCGGTGGGGGTTTGGGTCTGGCGGAGTGGGATGGGTCTGACGGCGTGGGTTTGCGTCTGACGGAGTGGGTTTGGGGTCTGCCGGAGTGGGTTTTGGACTGGCGGAGTGGGTTCGGGTCTGGCGGAGTGGGTTGGGGTCTGGCGGAGTGGGTTCAGGTCTGGCGGAGTGGGTTGGGGTCTGGCGGAGTGGGTTGGGGTCTGGCCGAGTGGGTTCGGGTCTGGCGGAGTGGGTTCGGGTCTGGCGGAGTGGGTTTGGGTCTGGCGGAGTGGGTTTGGGTCTGCCGGAGTGGGTTTGGCGTCTGGCGGAGTGAGTTTGGGTTTGGCGGATTGGATTTGGGTCTGGCGGAGTGGGTTTGGGTCTGGCGGAGTGGGTTTTGGTCTGGCGGAGTGGGTTTGGGTCTGGCGGAGTGGGTTTTGGACTGGCGGAGTGGGTTTGGGTCTGGCGGAGTGGGTTTGGGTCTGGCGGAGTGCGTTTGGGTCTGGCGAAGTGGGTGTGGGTCTGGCGGAGTGGGTTTGGGTCTGGTGGAGTGGTTTTGAATCTGGCGGAGTGGGTTTGGGGTCTGGGGGAGTGGGTTTGGTTCTGGCGGAGAGGGTTTGGGTCTGGCGGAGTGGGTTTGGGGCTGGTGGAGTGGGTTTGGGTCTGGCGGAGGGGGTTTGGGTCTGGCGGAGGGGGTTTGGGTCTGGCGTAGTGGGTTTGGGTCTGGCGGATTGGGTTTGGGTCTGGCGGAGGGGGTTTGGGTCTTGCGGAGTGGGTTTGGGTCTGGCGGAGTGGGTTTGGGTCTGGCGGAGTGGGTTTGGGTCTGGCGGAGTGGGTTTGGGTCAGGCGGAGTGGGTTTGGGTCTGGCGGAGTGGGTTTGGGTCAGGCGGAGTGGGTTTGGGTCTGGCGGAGTGGGTTTGGGTCAGGCGGAGCGGGTTTGGGTCTGGCGGAGTGGATTTGGGTCTGGCGGAGTGGGTTCGGGTCTGGCGGAGTGGGTTCGGGTCTGGCGGAGTGCGTTCGGATCTGGCGGAGAGGGTTTGGGTCTGGCGGAGGGGGTTTGGGTCTGGCGGAGTGGGTTTGGGTCTGGCGTAGTGGGTTTGGGTCAGGCGGATTAGGTTTGGGTCTGGCGGAACGGGTTTGGGTCTTGAGGAGTGGGTTTGGGTCTGGCGGAGTGGGTTTGGGTCTGGCGGAGCGGGTTTGAGTCTTGTGGAGTGGTTTTGAATCTGGCGGAGTGGGTTTGGGGTCTGGGGGAGTGGGTTTGGGTCTGTCGGAGAGTGTTTGGGTCTGACGGAGTGGGTTTGGGGCTGGCGGAGTGGGTTTGGGTCTGGCGGAGGGGATTTGGGTCTGGCGGAGGGGGTTTGGGTCTTGCGGAGTGGGTATGGGTCTGGCGGAGTGGGTTTGGGTCTGGCGGAGTGGGTTTGGGTCTGGCGGAGTGGGTATGGGGTCTGGCGGAGTGGGTTTGGGTCTGGCGGAGTGGGTATGGGTCTGGCGGAGTGGTTTTGGGTCTGGCGGAGTGGGTTTGGGTCTGGCGGAGTGGGTTTGGGTCTGGCGGAGGGGGTTTGGGTCTGGCGGAGTGGGTTTGGGTCTGGCGTAGTGGGTTTGGGGTCTGGCGGAGTGGGTTTGGGTCTGGCGGAGTGGGTTTTGGTCTGGCGGAGTGGGTTTGGTCTGGCGGAGTGGGTTTGGGTCTGGCGGAGTGGTTTTGGGTCTGGCGGAGTGCGTTTGGGTCTGGCAGAGTGGGTTTGGGTCTGGCAGAGGGGGTTTGGGTCTGGCGGAGTGGGTTTGGGTCTGGCGGAGGGGGTTTGGGTCTGGCGGAGGGGGTTTGGTTGTGGCGGAGTGCTTTTGGGTCTGGCGGAGTGGGCTTAGGTCTGGCGGTGGGGGTTTGGGTCTGGCGGAGTGGGATGGGTCTGACGGCGTGGGTTTGCGTCTGACGGAGTGGGTTTGGGGTCTGCCGGAGTGGGTTTGGGACTGGCGGAGTGGGTTCGGGTCTGGCGGAGTGGGTTGGGGTCTGGCGGAGTGGGTTCAGGTCTGGCGGAGTGGGTTCGGGTCTGGCGGAGTGGGTTGGGGTCTGGCCGAGTGGGTTCGGGTCTGGCGGAGTGGGTTCGGGTCTGGCGGAGTGGGTTTGGGTCTGGCGGAGTGGGTTTGGGTCTGCCGGAGTGGGTTTGGCGTCTGGCGGAGTGAGTTTGGGTTTGGCGGATTGGATTTGGGTCTGGCGGAGTGGGTTTGGGTCTGGCGGAGTGGGTTTTGGTCTGGCGGAGTGGGTTTGGGTCTGGCGGAGTGGGTTTTGGACTGGCGGAGTGGGTTTGGGTCTGGCGGAGTGGGTTTGGGTCTGGCGGAGTGCGTTTGGGTCTGGCGAAGTGGGTGTGGGTCTGGCGGAGTGGGTTTGGGTCTGGTGGAGTGGGTTTGGGTCTGGCGGAGTGGGTTTTGGTCTGGCGGAGTGGGTTTGGGTCTGGCGGAGTGGGTTTTGGTCTGGCGGAGTGGGTTTGGGTCTGGCGGAGTGGGTTTGGGTCTGGCGGAGTGGGTTTGGGTCTGGCGGAGTGGGTTTGGGTCTGGCGGAGTGGGTTTGGGTCTGGCGGAGTGGGTTTGGGTCTGGCGGAGTGGGTTTGTGTCTGGCGGAGTGAGTTTGGGTCTGGCGGAGTGGGTTTGGGTCTGGCTGAGTGGGTTTGGGTCAGGCGGAGTGGGTTTGGGTCTGGCGGAGTGGGTTTGGGTCAGGCGGAGTGGGTTTGGGTCTGGCGGAGTGGGTTTGGGTCAGGCGGAGTGGGTTTGGGTCTGGCGGAGTGGATTGGGGTATGGCGGAGTGGGTTCCGGTCTGGCGGAGTGGGTTCGGGTCTGGCGGAGTGCGTTCGGGTCTGGCGGAGAGGGTTTGGGTCTGGCGGAGGGGGTTTGGGTCTGGCGGAGTGGGTTTGGGTCTGGCGTAGTGGGTTTGCGTCTGGCGGATTGGGTTTGGGTCTGGCGGAGCGGGTTTGGGTCTCGAGGAGTGGGTTTGGGTCTGGCGTAGTGGGTTTGCGTCTGGCGGATTGGGTTTGGGTCTGGCGGAGCGGGTTTGGGTCTCGAGGAGTGGGTTTGGGTCTGGCGGAGTGGGTTTGGGTCTGGCGGAGCGGGTTTGGGTCTTGCGGAGTGGTTTTGAATCTGGCGGAGTGGGTTTGGGGTCTGGGGGAGTGGGTTTGGGTCTGGCGGAGAGGGTTTGGGTCTGGCGGAGTGGGTTTGGGGCTGGCGGAGTGGGTTTGGGTCTGGCGGAGGGGGTTTGGGTCAGGCGGAGTGGGTGTGGGTCTGGCAGAGTGGGTTTGGGTCTGGGGGAGTGGGTTTGGGTCTGGCGGAGTGGGTTTGGGTAAGGCGGAGTGGATTTGGGTCTGGCGGAGTGGGTTTGGGTCTGGCGGAGTGGGTTTGGGTCTGGCGGAGTGGGTTTGGGTCTGGCGGAGTGGGTTTGGGTCTGGCGGAGTGGGTTTGGGTCTGGCGGAGTGGGTTTGGGTCAGGCGGAGTGGGTTTGGGTCTGGCGGAGTGGATTTGGGTCTGGCGGAGTGGGTTCGGGTCTGGCGGAGTGGGTTCGGGTATGGCGGAGTGCGTTCGGGTCTGGCGGAGAGGGTTTGGGTCTGGCGGAGGGGGTTTGGGTCTGGCGGAGTGGGTTTGGGTCTGGCGTAGTGGGTTTGGGTCTGGCGGATTGGGTTTGGGTCTGGCGGAGCGGTTTTGGGTCTTGAGGAGTGCGTTTGGGTCTGGCGGAGTGGGTTTGGGTCTGGCGGAGCGGGTTTGGGTCTGGCGGAGCGGGTTTGGGTCTTGCGGAGTGGTTTTGAATCTGGCGGAGTGGGTTTGGGGTCTGGGGGAGTGGGTTTGGGTCTGGCGGAGAGGGTTTGGATCTGGCGGAGTGGGTTTGGGGCTGGCGGAGTGGGTTGGGTCTGGCGGAGGGGGTTTGGGTCTGGCGGAGGGGGTTAGGGTCTGGCGTAGTGGGTTTGGGTCTGGCGGATTGGGTTTGGGTCTGGCGGAGGGGGTTTGGGTCTTGCGGAGTGGGTCTGGGTCTGGCGGAGTGGGTTTGGGTCTGGCGGAGTGGGTTTGGGTCTGGCGGAGTGGGTTTGGGGTCTGGCGGAGTGGTTTGGGTCTGGCGGAGTGGGTATGGGTCTGGCGGAGTGGGTTTGGGTCTGGCGGTGTGGATTTGGGTCTGGCGGAGTGGGTTTGGGTCTGGCGGAGGGGGTTTGGGTCTGGCGGAGTGGGTTTGGGTCTGGCGTAGTGGGTTTGGGGTCTGGCGGAGTGGGTTTGGGTCTGGCGGAGTGGGTTTTGGTCTGGCGGAGTGGGTTTGGGTCTGGCGGAGTGGGTTTTGGTCTGGCGGAGTGGGTTTGGGTCTGGCGGAGTGGGTTTGGGTCTGGCGGAGTGGGTTTGGGTCTGGCGGAGTGGGTTTGGGTCTGGCGGAGTGGGTTTGGGTCTGGCGGAGTGGGTTTGGGTCTGGCGGAGTGGGTTTGTGTCTGGCGGAGTGAGTTTGGGTCTGGCGGAGTGGGTTTGGGTCTGGCTGAGTGGGTTTGGGTCAGGCGGAGTGGGTTTGGGTCTGGCGGAGTGGGTTTGGGTCAGGCGGAGTGGGTTTGGGTCTGGCGGAGTGGGTTTGGGTCAGGCGGAGTGGGTTTGGGTCTGGCGGAGTGGATTGGGGTATGGCGGAGTGGGTTCCGGTCTGGCGGAGTGGGTTCGGGTCTGGCGGAGTGCGTTCGGGTCTGGCGGAGAGGGTTTGGGTCTGGCGGAGGGGGTTTGGGTCTGGCGGAGTGGGTTTGGGTCTGGCGTAGTGGGTTTGCGTCTGGCGGATTGGGTTTGGGTCTGGCGGAGCGGGTTTGGGTCTCGAGGAGTGGGTTTGGGTCTGGCGTAGTGGGTTTGCGTCTGGCGGATTGGGTTTGGGTCTGGCGGAGCGGGTTTGGGTCTCGAGGAGTGGGTTTGGGTCTGGCGGAGTGGGTTTGGGTCTGGCGGAGCGGGTTTGGGTCTTGCGGAGTGGTTTTGAATCTGGCGGAGTGGGTTTGGGGTCTGGGGGAGTGGGTTTGGGTCTGGCGGAGAGGGTTTGGGTCTGGCGGAGTGGGTTTGGGGCTGGCGGAGTGGGTTTGGGTCTGGCGGAGGGGGTTTGGGTCAGGCGGAGTGGGTGTGGGTCTGGCAGAGTGGGTTTGGGTCTGGGGGAGTGGGTTTGGGTCTGGCGGAGTGGGTTTGGGTAAGGCGGAGTGGATTTGGGTCTGGCGGAGTGGGTTTGGGTCTGGCGGAGTGGGTTTGGGTCTGGCGGAGTGGGTTTGGGTCTGGCGGAGTGGGTTTGGGTCTGGCGGAGTGGGTTTGGGTCTGGCGGAGTGGGTTTGGGTCAGGCGGAGTGGGTTTGGGTCTGGCGGAGTGGATTTGGGTCTGGCGGAGTGGGTTCGGGTCTGGCGGAGTGGGTTCGGGTATGGCGGAGTGCGTTCGGGTCTGGCGGAGAGGGTTTGGGTCTGGCGGAGGGGGTTTGGGTCTGGCGGAGTGGGTTTGGGTCTGGCGTAGTGGGTTTGGGTCTGGCGGATTGGGTTTGGGTCTGGCGGAGCGGTTTTGGGTCTTGAGGAGTGCGTTTGGGTCTGGCGGAGTGGGTTTGGGTCTGGCGGAGCGGGTTTGGGTCTGGCGGAGCGGGTTTGGGTCTTGCGGAGTGGTTTTGAATCTGGCGGAGTGGGTTTGGGGTCTGGGGGAGTGGGTTTGGGTCTGGCGGAGAGGGTTTGGATCTGGCGGAGTGGGTTTGGGGCTGGCGGAGTGGGTTGGGTCTGGCGGAGGGGGTTTGGGTCTGGCGGAGGGGGTTAGGGTCTGGCGTAGTGGGTTTGGGTCTGGCGGATTGGGTTTGGGTCTGGCGGAGGGGGTTTGGGTCTTGCGGAGTGGGTATGGGTCTGGCGGAGTGGGTTTGGGTCTGGCGGAGTGGGTTTGGGTCTGGCGGAGTGGGTTTGGGGTCTGGCGGAGTGGTTTGGGTCTGGCGGAGTGGGTATGGGTCTGGCGGAGTGGGTTTGGGTCTGGCGGTGTGGATTTGGGTCTGGCGGAGTGGGTTTGGGTCTGGCGGAGGGGGTTTGGGTCTGGCGGAGTGGGTTTGGGTCTGGCGTAGTGGGTTTGGGGTCTGGCGGAGTGGGTTTGGGTCTGGCGGAGTGGGTTTTGGTCTGGCGGAGTGGGTTTGGGTCTGCCGGAGTGGGTTTGGGTCTGGCGGAGTGGGTATGGGTCTGGCGGAGTGGGTTTTGGTCTGGCGGAGTGCGTTTGGGTCTGCCGGAGTGGGTTTGGGTCTGGCGGAGTGGGTTTGGGTCTGGCGGTGTGGGTTTTGGTCTGGCGGAGTGGGTTTGGGTCTGGCGGAGTGGGTTTGGGTCTGGCGGAGTGCGTTTGGGTCTGGCGGAGTGGGTGTGGGTCTGGAGGAGTGGATTTGGGTCTGGCGGAGTGGGTTTGGGTCTGGCGGAGTGGGTTTGGGTCTGGCGGAGTGGGTTTTGGACTGGCGGAGTGGGTTTGGGTCTGGCGGAGTGCGTTTGGGTCTGGCGGAGTGCATTTGGGTCTGGCGGAGTGGGTGTGGGTCTGGCGGAGTGGGTTTGGGTCTGGCGGAGTGGGTTTGGGTCTGGCGGAGTGGGTTTTGGTCTGGCGGAGTGGGTTCGGGTCTGGGGGAGTGTGTTTGGGTCTGGCGGAGTGGGTTTGGGTCTGGCGGAGTGGGTTTGGGTCTGGCGGAGTGGGTTTGGGTCTGGCGGAGTGGGTTTGGGTCTGGCGGAGTGGGTTTGGGTCTGGCGGAGTGGGTTTGCGTCTGGCGGAGTGGGTTTGGGTCTGGCTGAGTGGGTTTTTGTCAGGCGGAGTGGGTTTGGGTCTGGCGGAGTGGGTTTGGGTCAGGCGGAGTGGGTTTGGGTCTGGCGGAATGGGTTTGGGTCAGGCGGAGTGGGTTTGGGTCTGGCGGAGTGGATTTGGGTATGGCGGAGTGGGTTCCGGTCTGGCGGAGTGGGTTCGGGTCTGGCGGAGTGCGTTCGGGTCTGGCGGAGAGGGTTTGGGTCTGGCGGAGGGGGTTTGGGTCTGGCGGAGTGGGTTTGGGTCTGGCGTCGTGGGTTTGGGTCTGGCGGATTGGGTTTGGGTCTGGCGGAGCGGGTTTGGGTCTTGAGGAGTGGGTTTGGGTCTGGCGGAGTGGGTTTGGGTCTGGCGGAGCGGGTTTGGGTCTTGCGGAGTGGTTTTGAATATGGCGGAGTGGGTTTAGGGTCTGGGGGAGTGGGTTTGGGTCTGGCGGAGAGGGTTTGGGTCTGGCGGAGTGGGTTTGGGGCTGGCGGAGTGGGTTTGGGTCTGGCGGAGTGGGTTTGGGTCAGGCGGAGTGGGTTCGGGTCTGGCGGAGGGGTTCGGGTATGGCGGAGTGCGTTCGGGTCTGGCGGAGAGGGTTTGGGTCTGGCGGAGGAGATTTGGGTCTGGCGGAGTGGGTTTGGGTCTGGCGTAGTGGGTTTGGGTCTGGCGGATTGGGTTTGGGTCTGGCGGAGAGGGTTTGGGTCTTGAGGAGTGCGTTTGGGTCTGGCGGAGTGGGTTTGGGTCTGGCGGAGCGGGTTTGGGTCTTGCGGAGTGGTTTTGAAGCTGGCGGAGTGGGTTTGGGGTCTGGGGGAGTGGGTTTGGGTCTGGCGGAGAAGGTTTGGATCTGGCGGAGTGGGTTTGGGGCTGGCGGAGTGGGTTGGGTCTGGCGGAGGGGGTTTGGGTCTGGCGGAGGGGGTTTGGGTCTGACGTAGTGGGTTTGGGTCTGGCGGATTGGGTTTGGGTCTGGCGGAGGGGGTTTGGGTCTTGCGGAGTGGGTATGGGTCTGGCGGAGTGGGTTTGGGTCTGGCGGAGTGGGTTTGGGTCTGGCGGAGTGGGTTTGGGGTCTGGCGGAGTGGGTTTGGGTCTGGCGGAGTGGGTATGGGTCTGGCGGACTGGGTTTGGGTCTGGCGGAGTGGGTTTGGGTCTGGCGGAGTGGGTTTGGGTCTGGCGGAGTGGGTTTTGGTCTGGCGGAGTGGGTTTGGGTCTGGCGGAGTGGGTTTGGGTCTGGCGGAGTGGGTTTGGGTCTGGCTGAGTGGGTTTTGGTCTGGCGGAGTGGGTTTGGGTCTGGCGGAGTGGGTTTGGGTCTGGCGGAGTGCGTTTGGGTCTGGAGGAGTGGGTTTGGGTCTGGCAGAGGGGGTTTGGGTCTGGCGGAGTGGGTTTGTGTCTGGCGGAGTGGGTTTGGGTCTGGCGGAGTGGGTTTGGGTCTGGCGGAGTGTGTTTGGGTCTGGCGGAATGGGTTTGGGGTCTGGCGGAGTGGGTTTGGGTCAGGCGGAGTGGCTTTGGGTCTGGCGGAGTGGATTTGGGTCTGGCGGAGTGGGTTCGGGTCTGGCGGAGTGGGTTCGGGTATGGCGGAGTGCGTTCGGGTCTGGCGGAGAGGGTTTGGGTCTGGCGGAGGAGGTTTGGGTCTGGCGGAGTGGGTTTGGGTCTGGCGTAGTGGGTTTGGGTCTGGCGGATTGGGTTTGGGTCTGGCGGAGCGGGTTTGGGTCTTGAGGAGTGCGTTTGGGTCTGGCGGAGTGGGTTTGGGTCTGGCGGAGCGGGTTTGGGTCTTGCGGAGTGGTTTTGAATCTGGCGGAGTGGGTTTGGGCGGAGTGGGTTCGGGTCTGGCGGAGTGGGTTCGGGTCTGGCGGAGTGGGTTTGGGTCTCGCGCAGGGGGTTTGGGTCTGGCGGAGTGGATTCGGGTCTGGCGGAGTGGGTTTGGGTCTCGCGCAAGGGGTTTGGGTCTGGCGGAGTTGGTTTGGGTCTGGCGGAGTGGGTTTGGGTCTGGCGGAGTGGGGTGGGGTCTGGCGGAGTGGGTTCGGGTCTGGCGGAGTGGGTTCGGGTCTGGCGGAGTGGGTTCGGGTCTGGCGGAGTGGGTTCGGGTATGGCGGAGTGCGTTCGGGTCTGGCGGAGAGGGTTTGGGTCTGGCGGAGGAGGTTTGGGTCTGGCGGAGTGGGTTTGGGTCTGGCGTAGTGGGTTTGGGTCTGGCGGATTGGGTTTGGGTCTGGCGGAGCGTGTTTGGGTCTTGAGGAGTGCGTTTGGGTCTGGCGGAGTGGGTTTGGGTCTGGCGGAGCGGGTTTGGGTCTTGCGGAGTGGTTTTGAATCTGGCGGAGTGGGTTTGGGCGGAGTGGGTTCGGGTCTGGCGGAGTGGGTTCGGGTCTGGCGGAGTGGGTTTGGGTCTCGCGCAGGGGGTTTGGGTCTGGCGGAGTGGATTCGGGTCTGGCGGAGTGGGTTTGGGTCTCGCGCAAGGGGTTTGGGTCTGGCGGAGTTGGTTTGGGTCTGGCGGAGTGGGTTTGGGTCTGGCGGAGTTGGTTTGGGTCTGGCGGAGTGGGTTTGGGTCTGGCGGAGTGGGGTGGGGTCTGGCGGAGTGGGTTCGGGTCTGGCGGAGTGGGTTCGGGTCTGGCGGAGTGGGTTCGGGTCTGGCGAAGTGGGTTTGGGTCTGGCCGAGTGGGTTCTGGTCTGGCTGAGTGGTTCGGGTCTGGCGGAGTTGGTTTGGGTCTGGCGGAGTGGGTTTGGGTCTGGCGGAGTGGGTTTCGGGTCTGGCGGAGTGGGTTTCGGGTCTGGCGGAGTGGGTTCGGGCTTGCGGATGTGTTCGGGCTGGCGGAGTGGGTTTGGGTCTGGCGGAGTGGGTTTGGGTCTGGCGGAGTGGGTTGGGGTCTGGCCGAGTGGGTTCCGGTCTGGCGGAGTGGGTTGGGGTCTGGCGGAGTGGGTTGGGGTCTGGCGGAGTGGGTTCGGGTCTGGCGGAGTGGGTTTGGGTCTGGCCGAGTGGGTTCGGGTCTGGCCGAGTGGGTTCGGGTGTGGCGGAGTGGGTTCGGGTCTGGCGGTGCGGGTTCGGGTCTGGCGGAGTGGGTTCGGAAATGGCGGAGTGGGTTTCGGTCTGGCGGAGTGGGGTTGGGTCTGGCGGAGTGGGCTTGGGTCTGTCGTAGTGGGTTCGGGTCTGGCGGAGTGGGTTCGGGTCTGGCCGAGTGGGTTCGGGTGTGGCGGAGTGGGTTCGGGTGTGGCGGAGTTGGTTCGGGTCTGGCGGAGTGGGTTCGGGTCTGGCGGAGTGGGTTCGGGTCTGGCGGAGTGGGTTTGGGTCTGGCGGAGTGGGTTTGTGTCTGGCGGAGTGGGTTTGGGTTTGGGTCTGGCGGAGTAAGTTTGGGTCTGGAGGAGTGGGTTTGGGTGTGGCGGAGTGGGTTTGGGTCTGGCGGATTGGGTTTGGGTCTGGCGGAGCGGGTTTCGGTCTTGAGGAGTGCGTTTGGGTCTGGCGGAGTGGGTTTGGGTCTGGCGGAGCGGGTTTGGGTCTTGCGGAGTGGTTTTGAATCTGGCGGAGTGGGTTTGGGCGGAGTGGGTTCGGGTCTGGCGGAGTGGGTTCGGGTCTGGCGGAGTGGGTTTGGGTCTCGCGCAGGGGGTTTGTGTCTGGCGGAGTGGATTCGGGTCTGGCGGAGTGGGTTTGGGTCTCGCGCAAGGGGTTTGGGTCTGGCGGAGTTGGTTTGGGTCTGGCGGAGTGGGTTTGGGTCTGGCGGAGTGGGGTGGGGTCTGGCGGAGTGGGTTCGGGTCTGGCGGAGTGGGTTCGGGTCTGGCGGAGTGGGTTCGGGTCTGGCGAAGTGGGTTTGGGTCTGGCCGAGTGGGTTCTGGTCTGGCTGAGTGGTTCGGGTCTGGCGGAGTTGGTTTGGGTCTGGCGGAGTGGGTTTGGGTCTGGCGGAGTGGGTTTTGGGTCTGGCGGAGTGGGTTCGGGCTTGCGGATGTGTTCGGGCTGGCGGAGTGGGTTTGGGTCTGGCGGAGTGGGTTTGGGTCTGGCGGAGTGGGTTGGGGTCTGGCCGAGTGGGTTCCGGTCTGGCGGAGTGGGTTGGGGTCTGGCGGAGTGGGTTGGGGTCTGGCGGAGTGGGTTCGGGTCTGGCGGAGTGGGTTTGGGTCTGGCCGAGTGGGTTCGGGTCTGGCCGAGTGGGTTCGGGTGTGGCGGAGTGGGTTCGCGTCTGGCGGTGCGGGTTCGGGTCTGGCGGAGTGGGTTCGGAAATGG
This sequence comes from Raja brachyura, assembly GCA_963514005.1. The sequence goes on along the minus strand of OY740794.1, from coordinate 244,779 downwards.
CGGAGTGGGTTTGGGTCTGGCGGAGTGGGGTTGGGTCTGGCGGAGTGGGCTTGGGTCTGTCGTAGTGGGTTCGGGTCTGGCGGAGTGGGTTCGGGTCTGGCCGATTGGGTTCGGGTGTGGCGGAGTGGGTTCGGGTGTGGCGGAGTTGGTTCGGGTCTGGCGGAGTGGGTTCGGGTCTGGCGGAGTGGGTTCGGGTCTGGCGGAGTGGGTTTGGGTCTGGCGGAGTGGGTTTGGGGTCTGGCGGAGTGGGTTTGTGTCTGGCGGAGTGGGTTTGGGTTTGGGTCTGGCGGAGTAAGTTTGGGTCTGGAGGAGTGGGTTTGGGTGTGGCGGAGTGGGTTTGGGTCTGGCGGAGTGGGTTTGTGTCTGGCGGAGTGGGTTTGGGTCTGGCGGAGTGGGTTTGGGTCTGGCGGAGTGGGTTTGGGTCTCGCGCAGGGGGTTTGGGTCTGGCGGAGTGGGTTTGGGTCTGGCGGAGTGGGTTTGGGGTCTGGCGGAGTGGGTTTGGGTCTGGCGGAGTGGGTTTGGGTCTGGCGGAGTGGGTTTGGGTCTGGCGGAGTGGGTTTGGATCTGTCGGAATGGGTATGGATCTGGCGGAGTGGGTTCGGGTCTGGCGGAGTGGTTTCGTGTCTGGCGGAGTGGGTTCGGGTCTGGCGGAGTGGGTTCGGGTCTGGCGGAGTGGGTTTCGGTCTCGCGCAGGTGGTTTGGGTCTGGCGGAGTGGATTCGGGTCTGGCGGAGTGGGTTTGGGTCTGTCGGAATGGGTATGGATCTGGCGGAGTGGGTTCGGGTCTGGCGGAGTGGGTTTGGGTCTCGCGCAGGGGGTTTGGGTCTGGCGGAGTGGATTCGGGTCTGGCGGAGTGGGTTTGGGTCTCGCGCAAGGGGTTTGGGTCTGGCGGAGTGGGTTTGGGTCTGGCGGAGTGGTTTTGGGGTCTGGCGGAGTGGGTTTGGGTCTGGCGGAGTGGGTTTGGGTCTGGCGGAGTGGGTTCGGGTCTGGCGGAGTGGGTTCGGGTCTGGCGGAATGGGTTCGGGTCTGGAGGAGTGGGTTCGGGTCTGGCGGAGTGGGTTCGGGTCTGGCGGAGTGGGTTCGGGCTGGCGGAGTGGGTTTGGGTCTGGCGGAGTGGGTTTGGGTCTGCCGGAGTGTGTTTGGGTCTGGCGGAGTGTGTTTGGGTCTGGCGGAGTGGGTTTGGATCTGGCGGTGTGGGCTTGGGTCTGGCGGAATGGGTTTGGGGCTGGCGGAGTGGGTTGGGGTCTGGCGGAGTGGGTTTGGGGTCTGGCGGAGTGGGTTCGGGTCTGGCGGAGTGGGTTCGGGTCTGGCCGATTGGGTTCGGGTGTGGCGGAGTGGGTTCGGGTGTGGCGGAGTTGGTTCGGGTCTGGCGGAGTGGGTTCGGGTCTGGCGGAGTGGGTTCGGGTCTGGCGGAGTGGGTTTGGGTCTGGCGGAGTGGGTTTGGGGTCTGGCGGAGTGGGTTTGTGTCTGGCGGAGTGGGTTTGGGTTTGGGTCTGGCGGAGTAAGTTTGGGTCTGGAGGAGTGGGTTTGGGTGTGGCGGAGTGGGTTTGGGTCTGGCGGAGTGGGTTTGTGTCTGGCGGAGTGGGTTTGGGTCTGGCGGAGTGGGTTTGGGTCTGGCGGAGTGGGTTTGGGTCTCGCGCAGGGGGTTTGGGTCTGGCGGAGTGGGTTTGGGTCTGGCGGAGTGGGTTTGGGGTCTGGCGGAGTGGGTTTGGGTCTGGCGGAGTGGGTTTGGGTCTGGCGGAGTGGGTTTGGGTCTGGCGGAGTGGGTTTGGATCTGTCGGAATGGGTATGGATCTGGCGGAGTGGGTTCGGGTCTGGCGGAGTGGTTTCGTGTCTGGCGGAGTGGGTTCGGGTCTGGCGGAGTGGGTTCGGGTCTGGCGGAGTGGGTTTCGGTCTCGCGCAGGTGGTTTGGGTCTGGCGGAGTGGATTCGGGTCTGGCGGAGTGGGTTTGGGTCTGTCGGAATGGGTATGGATCTGGCGGAGTGGGTTCGGGTCTGGCGGAGTGGGTTTGGGTCTCGCGCAGGGGGTTTGGGTCTGGCGGAGTGGATTCGGGTCTGGCGGAGTGGGTTTGGGTCTCGCGCAAGGGGTTTGGGTCTGGCGGAGTGGGTTTGGGTCTGGCGGAGTGGTTTTGGGGTCTGGCGGAGTGGGTTTGGGTCTGGCGGAGTGGGTTTGGGTCTGGCGGAGTGGGTTCGGGTCTGGCGGAGTGGGTTCGGGTCTGGCGGAATGGGTTCGGGTCTGGAGGAGTGGGTTCGGGTCTGGCGGAGTGGGTTCGGGTCTGGCGGAGTGGGTTCGGGCTGGCGGAGTGGGTTTGGGTCTGGCGGAGTGGGTTTGGGTCTGCCGGAGTGTGTTTGGGTCTGGCGGAGTGTGTTTGGGTCTGGCGGAGTGGGTTTGGATCTGGCGGTGTGGGCTTGGGTCTGGCGGAATGGGTTTGGGGCTGGCGGAGTGGGTTGGGGTCTGGCGGAGTGGGTTTGGGGTCTGGCGGAGTGGGTTCGGGTCTGGCGGAGTGGGTTCGGGTCTGGCGGAGTGGGTTCGGGTCTGGCGGAGTGGGTTCGGGTCTGGCGGACTGGGTTCGGGTCTGGCGGAGGGGGTTTGGGTCTGGCGGAGTGGGTTTGGGTCTGGCGGAGTAAGTTTGGGTCTGGCGGAGTGGGGTTGGGTCTCGCGGAGGGAGTTTGGGTCTGGCGGAGTGGGTTAGGGTCTGGCGGAGTGGGTTTGGGTCTGGCGGAGTGGGTTTGGGTCTGGCGGAGTGGGTTCGGGCTTGCGGATGTGTTCGGGCTGGCGGCGTGGGTTTGGGTCTGGCGGAGTGGGTTTGGGTCTGGCGGAGTGGGTTGGGGTCTGGCGGAGTGGGTTCCGGTCTGGCGGAGTGGGTTGGGGTCTGGCGGAATGGGTTGGGGTCTGGCGGAGTGGGTTCGGGTCTGGCGGAGTGGGTTTGGGTCTGGCCGAGTGGGTTCGGGTCTGGCCGAGTGGGTTCGGGTGTGGCGGAGTGGGTTCGGGTCTGGCGGTGTGGGTTCGGGTCTGGCGGAGTGGGTTCGGGTCTGGCGGAGTGGGTTTGGGTCTGGCGGAGTGGGGTTGGGTCTGGCGGAGTGGGCTTGGGTCTGTCGTAGTGGGTTCGGGTCTGGCGGAGTGGGTTCGGGTCTGGCCGAGTGGGTTCGGGTGTGGCGGAGTGGGTTCGGGTGTGGCGGAGTGGGTTCGGGTCTGGCGGAGTGGGTTCGGGTCTGGCGGAGTGGGTTCGGGTCTGGCGGAGTGGGTTCGGGTCTGGCGGAGTGGGTTTGGGGTCTGGCGGAGTGGGTTTGTGTCTGGCGGAGTGGGTTTGGGTTTGGGTCTCGCGGAGTAAGTTTGGGTCTGGAGGAGTGGGTTTGGGTGTGGCGGAGTGGGTTTGGGTCTGGCGGAGTGGGTTTGTGTCTGGCGGAGTGGGTTTGGGTCTGGCGGAGTGGGTTTGGGTCTGTCGGAATGGGTATGGATCTGGCGGAGTGGGTTCGGGTCTGGCGGAGTGGTTTCGTGTCTGGCGGAGTGGGTTCGGGTCTGGCGGAGTGGGTTCGGGTCTGGCGGAGTGGGTTTCGGTCTCGCGCAGGTGGTTTGGGTCTGGCGGAGTGGATTCGGCTCTGGCGGAGTGGGTTTGGGTCTGTCGGAATGGGTATGGATCTGGCGGAGTGGGTTCGGGTCTGGCGGAGTGGTTTCATGTCTGGCGGAGTGGGTTCGGGTCTGGCGGAGTGGGTTCAGGTCTGGCGGAGTGGGTTTGGGTCTCGCGCAGGGGGTTTGGGTCTGGCGGAGTGGATTCGGGTCTGGCGGAGTGGGTTTGGGTCTCGCGCAAGGGGTTTGGGTCTGGCGGAGTGGGTTTGGGTCTGGCGGAGTGGTTTTGGGGTCTGGCGGAGTGGGTTTGGGTCTGGCGGAGTGGGTTTGGGTCTGGCGGAGTGGGTTCGGGTCTGGCGGAGTGGGTTCGGGTCTGGCGGAATGGGTTCGGGTCTGGAGGAGTGGGTTCGGGTCTGGCGGAGTGGGTTCGGGTCTGGCGGAGTGGGTTCGGGCTGGCGGAGTGGGTTTGGGTCTGGCGGAGTGGGTTTGGGTCTGCCGGAGTGTGTTTGGGTCTGGCGGAGTGTGTTTGGGTCTGGCGGAGTGGGTTTGGATCTGGCGGTGTGGGCTTGGGTCTGGCGGAATGGGTTTGGGGCTGGCGGAGTGGGTTGGGGTCTGGCGGAGTGGGTTTGGGGTCTGGCGGAGTGGGTTCGGGTCTGGCGGAGTGGGTTCGGGTCTGGCGGAGTGGGTTCGGGTCTGGCGGAGTGGGTTCGGGTCTGGCGGACTGGGTTCGGGTCTGGCGGAGGGGGTTTGGGTCTGGCGGAGTGGGTTTGGGTCTGGCGGAGTAAGTTTGGGTCTGGCGGAGTGGGGTTGGGTCTCGCGGAGGGAGTTTGGGTCTGGCGGAGTGGGTTAGGGTCTGGCGGAGTGGGTTTGGGTCTGGCGGAGTGGGTTTGGGTCTGGCGGAGTGGGTTCGGGCTTGCGGATGTGTTCGGGCTGGCGGCGTGGGTTTGGGTCTGGCGGAGTGGGTTTGGGTCTGGCGGAGTGGGTTTGGGTCTGGCGGAGTGGGTTGGGGTCTGGCGGAGTGGGTTCGGGTCTGGCGGAGTGGGTTCGGGTCTGGCGGAATGGGTTCGGGTCTGGCGGAGTGGGTTCGGGTCTGGCGGAGTGGGTTCGGGTCTGGCCGAGTGGGTTCGGGTGTGGCGGAGTGGGTTCGGGTCTGGCGGTGTGGGTTCGGGTCTGGCGGAGTGGGTTCGGGTCTGGCGGAGTGGGTTTGGGTCTGGCGGAGTGGGGTTGGGTCTGGCGGAGTGGGGTTGGGTCTGTCGTAGTGGGTTCGGGTCTGGCGGAGTGGGTTCGGGTCTGGCCGAGTGGGTTCGGGTGTGGCGGAGTGGGTTCGGGTGTGGCGGAGTGGGTTCGGGTCTGGCGGAGTGGGTTCGGGTGTGGCGGAGTGGGTTCGGGTCTGGCGGAGTGGGTTCGGGTCTGGCGGGGTGGGTTTGGGGTCTGGCGGAGTGGGTTTGTGTCTGGCGGAGTGGGTTTGGGTTTGGGTCTCGCGGAGTAAGTTTGGGTCTGGAGGAGTGGGTTTGGGTGTGGCGGAGTGGGTTTGGGTCTGGCGGAGTGGGTTTGTGTCTGGCGGAGTGGGTTTGGGTCTGGCGGAGTGGATTTGTGTCTGGCGGAGTGGGTTTGGGTTTGGGTCTGGCGGAGTAAGTTTGGGTCTGGAGGAGTGGGTTTGGGTCTGGCGGAGTGGGTTTGGGTCTGGATGAGTGGGTTTGGGTCTGGCGGAGTGGGTTTGGGTCTGGCGGAGTGGGTTCGGGTCTGGCGGAGTGGGTTTGGGTCTGTCGGAGTGGGTTTGGGGTCTGGCGGAGTGGATTTGTGTCTGGCGGAGTGGGTTTGGGTTTGGGTCTGGCGGAGTAAGTTTGGGTCTGGAGGAGTGGGTTTGGGTCTGGCGGAGTGGGTTTGGGTCTGGATGAGTGGGTTTGGGTCTGGCGGAGTGGGTTTGGGTCTGGCGGAGTGGGTTCGGGTCTGGCAGAGTGGGTTTGGGTCTGGCGGAGTGGGTTTGGGTCTGGCGGAGTGGATTTGGGTCTGGCGGAGTGGGTTTGGGTCTGTCGGAGTGGGTTTTGGTCTGGCGGAGTGGGTTGTGGTCTGGTGGAGTGGAATAGATATGGGTAGAGCTGCGAAACTCTAAGGGGCAGAAAACGCTAGTGGGAACTGTGTACAGGCCACCTAACAGTAGTATTGGAGTTGGGGATGGCATCAAGCAGGAAATTAGAAATGCGTGCAACAAGGGTAACACGGTTATAATGGGTGACTTCAATCTGCATGTAGATTGGGTGAATCAAATTGGCAGGGGTGCTGAGGAAGAGGATTTCCTGGAATGTATGCGGGATAGTTTTCTCAACCAACATGTGGTGGAACCAACGAGAGAGCAGGCTATTCTAGACTGGGTATTGAGTAATGAGGAAGGGTTAGTTAGCAGTCTTGTTGTGCGTGGCCCCTTGGGCAAGAGTGACCATAATATGGTTGAGTTCTTCATTAGGATGGAGAGTGACAAAATTAAGTCAGAAACGAGGGTTCTGAACTTGAACAAAGGTAACTTTGAAGGTATGAGATGTGAATTGGCCAAGATAGACTGGCAGGTGATTCTTAAAGGGTTGACAGTGGATGTGCAATGGAAGGTATTTAAAGACTGCATGGATGAAGTACAAAAGTTGTTCATACCAGTTTGGCAAAAGAATCAATCGGGGAAGGTGGTGCATCCATGGATAACAAGGGAAATCAGGGATAGTATAAAAACAAAAGATGAGGCATACAAATTTGCCAGAAAAAGCAGCCTACCGGAGGACTGGGAGAAATTCAGAATCCAGCAGAGGAGGACAAAGGGCTTAATTAGGAAAGGGAAAATAGATTATGAAAGGAAACTGGCAGGGAACATAAAAACTGACTGCAAAAGTTTTTATAGATATGTAAAGAGAAAGAGACTAGTTAAAACAAATGTTGGTCCCTTGCAGTCAGAAACAGGTGAATTGATCATGGGGAACAAGGACATGGCAGACCAATTGAATAACTACTTTGGTTCTGTCTTCACTAAGGAAGACATAAATAATCTGCCGGAAATAGCAGTGGAACGGGGGTCAAATAAGATGGAGGAACTGAGTGAAATCCAGGTTAGCCGGGAGGTGGTGTTGGGTAAATTGAACGGATTGAAGGCCGATAAATCCCCAGGGCCAGATAGTCTGCATCCCAGAGTACTCAAGGAGGTAGCCACAGAAATAGTGGATGCATTAGTGATAATTTTTCAAAATTCCTTAGATTCTGGAGTAGTTCCTGAGGATTGGAGGGTAGCTAATGTAACCCCACTTTTTAAAAAAGGAGGGAGAGAGAAAGCGGGGAATTACAGACCAGTTAGTCTAACATCGGTAGTGGGGAAACTGCTAGAGTCAGTTATTAAAGATGGGATAGCAGCGCATTTGGAAAGTGGTGAAATCATTGGACAAAGTCAGCATGGATTTACGAAAGGTAAATCATGTCTGACAAATCTGATAGAATTTTTCGAGGATGTAACTAGTAGAGTGGATAAGGGAGAACCAGTGGATGTGTTATATCTAGACTTTCAGAAGGCTTTCGACAAGGTCCCGCATAAGAGATTAGCATACAAACTTAAAGCACACGGTATTGGGGGTTCAGTATTGATGTGGATAGAGAACTGGCTAGCAGACAGGAGGCAAAGGGTAGGAGTAAACGGGTCCTTTTCAGAATGGCAGGCAGTGACTAGTGGGGTGCCGCAAGGCTCAGTGCTGGGACCCCAGCTATTTACAATATATATTAATGATTTGGACGAGGGAATTCAATGCAACATCTCCAAATTTGCAGATGATACCAAGCTGGGGGGTATAGTTAGGTGTGAGGAGGATGCTTGGAGGCTGCAGGGTGATTTGGATAGGCTGAGTGAATGGGCAGATGCATGGCAGATGCAGTACAATGTGGATAAATGTGAGGTTATCCACTTTGGTGGCAAAAACATGAGGGTAGACTATTATCTGAATGGTGGCAGATTAGGTAAGGGGGAGATGCAACGAGACCTGGGTGTCATGGTACACCAGTCATTGAAAGTAGGCATGCAGGTGCAGCAGGCAGTGAAGAAAGCAAATGGTATGTTAGCATTCATAGCGAAAGGATTTGAGTATAGGAGCAGGGAGGTTCTACTGCAGTTGTACAGGGTTTTGGTGAGGCCACACCTGGAGTACTGCGTACAGTTTTGGTCTCCAAATCTGAGGAAAGACATCCTTGCCATAGAGGGGGTACAGAGAAGATTCACCAGACTGATTCCTGGGATGTCAGGACTTTCATATGAGGAAAGATTGGATAGACTCGGTTTGTACTCGATGGAATTTAGAAGATTGAGGGGGGATCTTATAGAAACCTACAAAATTCTTAAGGGGTTGGACAAGCTAGATGCTGGAAGATTGTTCCCGATGTTGGGGGAGTCCAGAACAAGGGGTCACAGTCTAAGGATAAGGGGGAATTCCTTTAGGACCGAAATGAGGAAAACATTCTTTACACAGAGAGTGGTGAGTCTCTGGAATTCTCTGCCACAGAAGGTAGTTGAGGCCAGTTCATTGGCTATATTTAAGAGGGCGTTAGATGTGGCACTTGTGGCTAAAGGGATCAGGGGGTATGGAGAGAAGGCAGGTACGGGATACTGAGTTGGATGATCAGCCATGATCACATTGAATGGCGGTGCAGGCTCGAAGGGCCGAATGGCCTACTCCTGCACCTATTTTCTATGTTTCTATGTTTCTATGTTCCGGTCTGGCGGAGTGGGTTGGGGTCTGGCGGAGGGGGTTGGGATCTGGCGGAGTGGGTTCGGGTCTGGCGGAGTGGGTTTGGGTCTGGCCGAGTGGGTTCGGGTCTGGCCGAGTGGGTTCGGGTGTGGCGGAGTGGGTTCGCGCCTGGAGGTGTGGGTTCGGGTCTGGCGGAGTGGGTTCGGGTCTGGCTGAGTGGGTTTGGGTCTGTCGGAGTGGGTTTGGGGTCTGGCGGAGTGGGTTTGTGTCTGGCGGAGTGGGTTTTGGTTTGGGTCTGTCGTAGTGGGTTCGGGTCTGGCGGAGTGGGTTCGGGTCTGGCCGAGTGGGTTTGGGTGTGGCGGAGTGGGTTCGGGTGTGGCGGAGTGGGTTCGGGTCTGGCGGAGTGGGTTCGGGTCTGGCGGAGTGGGTTCGGGTCTGGCGGAGTGGGTTTGGGTCTGTCGGAGTGGGTTTGGGGTCTGGCGGAGTGGATTTGTGTCTGGCGGAGTGGGTTTGGGTTTGGGTCTGGCGGAGTAAGTTTGGGTCTGGAGGAGTGGGTTTGGGTCTGGCGGAGTGGGTTTGGGTCTGGATGAGTGGGTTTGGGTCTGGCGGAGTGGGTTTGGGTCTGGCGGAGTGGGTTCGGGTCTGGCAGAGTGGGTTTGGGTCTGGCGGAGTGGGTTTGGGTCTGGCGGAGTGGATTTGGGTCTGGCGGAGTGGGTTTGGGTCTGTCGGAGTGGGTTTTGGTCTGGCGGAGTGGGTTGTGGTCTGGTGGAGTGGAATCGATATGGGTAGAGCTGCGAAACTCTAAGGGGCAGAAAACGCTAGTGGGAACTGTGTACAGGCCACCTAACAGTAGTATTGGAGTTGGGGATGGCATCAAACAGGAAATTAGAAATGCGTGCAACAAGGGTAACACGGTTATAATGGGTGACTTCAATCTGCATGTAGATTGGGTGAATCAAATTGGCAGGGGTGCTGAGGAAGAGGATTTCCTGGAATGTATGCGGGATAGTTTTCTCAACCAACATGTGGAGGAACCAACGAGAGAGCAGGCTATTCTAGACTGGGTATTGAGTAATGAGGAAGGGTTAGTTAGCAGTCTTGTTGTGCGTGGCCCCTTGGGCAAGAGTGACCATAATATGGTTGAGTTCTTCATTAGGATGGAGAGTGACAAAATTAAGTCAGAAACAAGGGTTCTGAACTTGAACAAAGGTAACTTTGAAGGTATGAGATGTGAATTGGCCAAGATAGACTGGCAGGTGATTCTTAAAGGGTTGACAGTGGATGTGCAATGGAAGGTATTTAAAGACTGCATGGATGAAGTACAAAAGTTGTTCATACCAGTTTGGCAAAAGAATCAATCGGGGAAGGTGGTGCATCCATGGATAACAAGGGAAATCAGGGATAGTATAAAAACAAAAGATGAGGCATACAAATTTGCCAGAAAAAGCAGCCTACCGGAGGACTGGGAGAAATTCAGAATCCAGCAGAGGAGGACAAAGGGCTTAATTAGGAAAGGGAAAATAGATTATGAAAGGAAACTGGCAGGGAACATAAAAACTGACTGCAAAAGTTTTTATAGATATGTAAAGAGAAAGAGACTAGTTAAAACAAATGTTGGTCCCTTGCAGTCAGAAACAGGTGAATTGATCATGGGGAACAAGGACATGGCAGACCAATTGAATAACTACTTTGGTTCTGTCTTCACTAAGGAAGACATAAATAATCTGCCGGAAATAGCAGTGGAACGGGGGTCAAATAAGATGGAGGAACTGAGTGAAATCCAGGTTAGCCGGGAGGTGGTGTTGGGTAAATTGAACGGATTGAAGGCCGATAAATCCCCAGGGCCAGATAGTCTGCATCCCAGAGTACTCAAGGAGGTAGCCACAGAAATAGTGGATGCATTAGTGATAATTTTTCAAAATTCCTTAGATTCTGGAGTAGTTCCTGAGGATTGGAGGGTAGCTAATGTAACCCCACTTTTTAAAAAAGGAGGGAGAGAGAAAGCGGGGAATTACAGACCAGTTAGTCTAACATCGGTAGTGGGGAAACTGCTAGAGTCAGTTATTAAAGATGGGATAGCAGCGCATTTGGAAAGTGGTGAAATCATTGGACAAAGTCAGCATGGATTTACGAAAGGTAAATCATGTCTGACAAATCTGATAGAATTTTTCGAGGATGTAACTAGTAGAGTGGATAAGGGAGAACCAGTGGATGTGTTATATCTAGACTTTCAGAAGGCTTTCGACAAGGTCCCGCATAAGAGATTAGCATACAAACTTAAAGCACACGGTATTGGGGGTTCAGTATTGATGTGGATAGAGAACTGGCTAGCAGACAGGAGGCAAAGGGTAGGAGTAAACGGGTCCTTTTCAGAATGGCAGGCAGTGACTAGTGGGGTGCCGCAAGGCTCAGTGCTGGGACCCCAGCTATTTACAATATATATTAATGATTTGGACGAGGGAATTCAATGCAACATCTCCAAATTTGCAGATGATACCAAGCTGGGGGGTATAGTTAGGTGTGAGGAGGATGCTTGGAGGCTGCAGGGTGATTTGGATAGGCTGAGTGAATGGGCAGATGCATGGCAGATGCAGTACAATGTGGATAAATGTGAGGTTATCCACTTTGGTGGCAAAAACATGAGGGTAGACTATTATCTGAATGGTGGCAGATTAGGTAAGGGGGAGATGCAACGAGACCTGGGTGTCATGGTACACCAGTCATTGAAAGTAGGCATGCAGGTGCAGCAGGCAGTGAAGAAAGCAAATGGTATGTTAGCATTCATAGCGAAAGGATTTGAGTATAGGAGCAGGGAGGTTCTACTGCAGTTGTACAGGGTTTTGGTGAGGCCACACCTGGAGTACTGCGTACAGTTTTGGTCTCCAAATCTGAGGAAAGACATCCTTGCCATAGAGGGGGTACAGAGAAGATTCACCAGACTGATTCCTGGGATGTCAGGACTTTCATATGAGGAAAGATTGGATAGACTCGGTTTGTACTCGATGGAATTTAGAAGATTGAGGGGGGATCTTATAGAAACCTACAAAATTCTTAAGGGGTTGGACAAGCTAGATGCTGGAAGATTGTTCCCGATGTTGGGGGAGTCCAGAACAAGGGGTCACAGTCTAAGGATAAGGGGGAATTCCTTTAGGACCGAAATGAGGAAAACATTCTTTACACAGAGAGTGGTGAGTCTCTGGAATTCTCTGCCACAGAAGGTAGTTGAGGCCAGTTCATTGGCTATATTTAAGAGGGCGTTAGATGTGGCACTTGTGGCTAAAGGGATCAGGGGGTATGGAGAGAAGGCAGGTACGGGATACTGAGTTGGATGATCAGCCATGATCACATTGAATGGCGGTGCAGGCTCGAAGGGCCGAATGGCCTACTCCTGCACCTATTTTCTATGTTTCTATGTTTCTATGTTCCGGTCTGGCGGAGTGGGTTGGGGTCTGGCGGAGGGGGTTGGGATCTGGCGGAGTGGGTTCGGGTCTGGCGGAGTGGGTTTGGGTCTGGCCGAGTGGGTTCGGGTCTGGCCGAGTGGGTTCGGGTGTGGCGGAGTGGGTTCGCGCCTGGAGGTGTGGGTTCGGGTCTGGCGGAGTGGGTTCGGGTCTGGCGGAGTGGGTTTGGGTCTGGCGGAGTGGGTTGGGGTCTGGCGGATTGGGTTGGGTCTGGCGGAGTGGGTTTGGGTCTGGCGGAGTGGGGTTGGGTCTGGCAGAGTGGGCTGGGGTCTGTCGGAGTGGGTTCGGGTCAGGCGGAGTGGGTTCGGGTCTGGCCGAGTGGGTTCGGGTGTGGCGGAGTGGGTTCGGGTGTGGCGGAGTGGGTTTGGGTCTGGCGGAGTGGGTTGGGGTCTGGCGGATTGGGTTGGGTCTGGCGGAGTGGGTTTGGGTCTGGCGGAGTGGGGTTGGGTCTGGCAGAGTGGGCTGGGGTCTGTCGGAGTGGGTTCGGGTCAGGCGGAGTGGGTTCGGGTCTGGCCGAGTGGGTTCGGGTGTGGCGGAGTGGGTTCGGGTGTGGCGGAGTGGGTTCGGGTGTGGCGGAGTGGGTTCGGGTCTGGCGGAGTGGGTTCGGGTCTGGCGGAGTGGGTTTGGGTCTGGCGGAGCGGGTTTGGGGTCTGGCGGAGTGGGTTTGTGTCTGGCGGAGTGGGTTTGGGTTTGGGTCTGGCGGAGTAAGTTTGGGTCTGGAGGAGTGGGTTTGGGTCTGGCGGAGTGTGTTTGGGTCTCGCGCAGGGGGTTTGGGTCTGGCGGAGTGGGTTTGGGTCTGGCGGAGTGGGTTTGGGGTCTGGCGGCGTGGGTTTGGGTCTGGCGGAGTGGGTTTGGTTCTGGCGGAATGGGTTTGGGTCTGGCGGAGTGGGTTCGGGTCTGGCGGAGTGGGTTCGGGTCTGGCGGAGTGGGTTCGGGTCTGGCGGACTGGGTTCGGGTCTGGCGGAGGGGGTTTGGGTCTGGCGGAGTGGGTTTGGGTCTGGCGGAGTACGTTTCGGTCTGGCGGAGTGGGGTTGGGTCTTGTGGAGGGAGTTTGGGTCTGGCGGAGTGGGTTAGGGTCTGGCGGAGTGGGTTTGGGTCTGGCGGAGTGGGTTTGGGTCTGGCGGAGTGGGTTCGGGCTTGCGGATGCGTTCGGGCTGGCGGCGTGGGTTTGGTCTGGCGGAGTGGGTTTGGGTCTGGCGGAGTGGGTTGGGGTCTGGCGGAGTGGGTTCCGGTCTGGCGGAGTGGGTTGGGGTCTGGCGGAATGGGTTGGGGTCTGGCGGAGTGGGTTCGGGTCTGGCGGAGTGGGTTTGGGTCTGGCCGAGTGGGTTCGGGTCTGGCCGAGTGGGTTCGGGTGTGGCGGAGTGGGTTCGGGTCTGGCGGTGTGGGTTCGGGTCTGGCGGAGTGGGTTCGGGTCTGGCGGAGTGGGTTTGGGTCTGGCAGAGTGGGGTTGGGTCTGGCGGAGTGGGCTTGGGTCTGTCGTAGTGGGTTCGGGTCTGGCGGAGTGGGTTCGGGTCTGGCCGAGTGGGTTTGGGTGTGGCGGAGTGGGTTCGGGTGTGGCGGAGTGGGTTCGGGTTTGGGTCTGGCGGAGTAAGTTTGGGTCTGGAGGAGTGGGTTTGGGTCTGGCGGAGTGGGTTTGGGTCTGGCGGAGTGGGTTTGGGTCTGGATGAGTGGGTTTGGGTCTGGCGGAGTGGGTTTGGGTCTGGCGGAGTGGGTTCGGGTCTGGCAGAGTGGGTTTGGGTCTGGCGGAGTGGGTTTGGGTCTGGCGGAGTGGATTTGGGTCTGGCGGAGTGGGTTTGGGTCTGGCGGAGTGGGTTTGGGGTCTGGCGGAGTGGGTTGTGGTCTGGTGGAGTGGGTTCCGGTCTGGCGGAGTGGGTTGGGGTCTGGCGGAGGGGGTTGGGATCTGGCGGAGTGGGTTCGGGTCTGGCGGAGTGGGTTTGGGTCTGGCCGAGTGGGTTCGGGTCTGCCCGAGTGGGTTCGGGTGTGGCGGAGTGGGTTCGGGCCTGGATGTGTGGGTTCGGGTCTGGCGGAGTGGGTTCGGGTCTGGCGGAGTGGGTTTGGGTCTGGCGGAGTGGGTTGGGGTCTGGCGGATTGGGATGGGTCTGGCGGAGTGGGTTTGGGTCTGGGGGAGTGGGGTTGGGTCTGGCAGAGTGGGCTGGGGTATGTCGGAGTGGGTTCGGGTCTGGCGGAGTGGGTTCGGGTCTGGCCGAGTGGGTTCGGGTGTGGCGGAGTGGGTTCGGGTGTGGCGGAGTGGGTTCGGGTGTGGCGGAGTGGGTTCGGGTCTGGCGGAGGGGGTTCGGGTCTGGCGGAGTGGGTTTGGGTCTGGCGGAGTGGGTTTGGGGTCTGGCGGAGTGGGTTTGTGTCTGGCGGAGTGGGTTTGGGTTTGGGTCTGGCGGAGTAAGTTTGGGTCTGGAGGTGTGGGTTTGGGTCTGGCGGAGTGGGTTTGGGTCTGGCGGAGTGGGTTTGTGTCTGGCGGAGTGGGTTTGGGTCTGGCGGAGTGGGTTTGGGTCTGGCGGAGTGTGTTTGGGTCTCGCGCAGGGGGTTTGGGTCTGGCGGAGTGGGTTTGGGTCTGGCGGAGTGGGTTTGGGGTCTGGCGGCGTGGGTTTGGGTCTGGCGGAGTGGGTTTGGTTCTGGCGGAGTGGGTTTGGGTCTGGCAGAGTGGGTTTGGGTCTGTCGGAATGGGTATGGATCTGGCAGAGTGGGTTCGGGTCTGGCGGAGTGGTTTCGGGTCTGGCGGAGTGGGTTCGGGTCTGGCGGAGTGGGTTCAGGTCTGGCGGAGTGGGTTTGGGTCTCGCGCAGGGGGTTTGGGTCTGGCGGAGTGGATTTGGGTCTGGCGGAGTGGGTGTGGGTCTCGCGCAGGGGGTTTGGGTCTGGCGGGGTGGGTTTGGGTCTGGCGGAGTGGGTTTGGGGTCTGGAGGAGTGGGTTTGGGTCTGGCGGAGTAAGTTTGGGTCTGGCGGAGTGCGGTTGGGTCTGGCGGAGGGGGTTTGGGTCTGGCGGAGTGGGTTTGGGTCTGGCGGAGTGGGTTTGGGTCTGGCGGAGTGGATTTGGGTCTGGCGGAGTGGGTTTGGGTCTGGCGGAGTGGCTTTGGGTGTGGCGGAGTGGGTTTGTGTCTGGCGGAGTGGGTTTGGGTCTGGAGGAGTGGGTTTGTGTCTGGCGGAGTGGGTTTGGGTCTGGCGGAGTGGGTTTATGTCTGGCGGAGTGGGTTTGGGTCTGGCGGAGTGGGTTTGGGTCTGGCGGAGTGGGTTTGGGTCTGGCGGAGTGGGTTTGGGTCTGGCGGAGTGGGTTTGGGTCTGGCGGAGTGGGTTTGGGTCTGGCGGAGTGGGTTTGGGTCTGGCGGAGTGCGTTTGGGTCTGGCGGAGTGGGTTCGGGTCAGGATGAGTGGGTTCGGGTCTGGCGGAGTGGGTTTGGGTCTGGCGGAGTGGGTTTGGGTCTGGCGGAGTGGGTTAGGTTCTGGCGGAGTGGGATCCGGTCTGGCGGAGTGGGTTGGGGTCTGGAGGAGTGGGTTCGGGTCATGCGGATTGGGTTCGGGTCTGGCGGAGTGGGTTTGTGTCTGGCGGAGTGAGTTTGGGTCTGGCGGAGTGGGTTTGTGTCTGGCGGAGTGGGTTTGGGTCTGGCGGAGTGGGTTTGGGTCTGGCGGAGTGAGTTTGGGTCTGGCGGAGTGGGTTTGGGTCTGGATGAGTGGGTTTGGGTCTGGCGGAGTGGGTTTGGGTCTGGCGGAGTGGGTTTGGGTCTGGCGGAGTGGGTTGGGGTCTGGCGGAGTGGGATCCGGTCTGGCGGAGTGGGTTGGGGTCTGGAGGAGTGGGTTCGGGTCATGCGGAGTGGGTTGGGGTCTGGCGGAGTGGGTTTGTGTCCGGCGGAGTGGATTTGGGTCTGGCGAAGTGGGTTTGGGTCTGGCGGAGTGGGTTTGGGTCTGGCGGAGTGGGTTTGGGTCTGGCGGAGTGGGTTGGGGTCTGGCGGAATGGGTTTGGGTCTGGCGGAGTGGGGTTGGGTCTGGCGGAGTGGGCTGGGGTCTGTCGGAGTGGGTTCGGGTCTGGCGGAGTGGGTTCGGGTCTGGCGGATTGGGTTCGGGTCTGGCGGAGTGGGTTTGGGTCTGGCGGAGTGGGTTCGGGTCTGGCGGAGAGGGTTCGGGTCTGGCGGAGTGGGTTTGGGTCTGGCCGAGTGGGTTCTGGTCTGGCCGAGTGGGTTTGGGTCTGGCGGAGTTTGTTTGGGTCTGGCGGAGTGGGTTCGGGTCTGGCGGCGTGGGTTTGGGTCTGACGGAGTGGGTTCGGCTCTGGCGGAGTGGGTTCGGGTCTGGCGGAGTGGGTTTGGGTCTGTCGGAGTGGGTTTGGGTCTGGCGGAGTGGGTTGGGGTCTGGCGGAGTGGGTTCCGGTCTGGCGGAGTGTGTTGGGGTCTGGCGGAGTGGGTTGGGGTCTGGCGGAGTGGGTTTGGGTCTGGCCGAGTGGGTTCGGGTCTGGCCGAGTGGGTTCGGGTCTGGCGGAGTGGGTTCGGGCTGGCGGAGTAGGTTTGGGTCTGGCGGAGTGGGTTTGGGTCTGGCGGAGTGGTTTCGGGTCTGGCGGAGTGGGTTTGGGTCTGGCGGAGTGGGTTGGGGTCTGGCGGAGTGGGTTGGGTCTGGCGGAGTGGGTTTGGGTCTGGCGGAGTGGGGTTGGGTCTGGCGGAGTGGGCTGGGGTCTGTCGGAGTGGGTTCGGGTCTGGCGGAGTGGGTTCGGGTCTGGCCGAGTGGGTTCGGGTGTGACGGAGTGGGTTCGGGTGTGGCGGAGTGGGTTCGGGTCTGGCGGAGTGGGTTCGGGTCTGGCGGAGTGGGTTCGGGTCTGGCGGAGTGGGTTTGGGTCTGGCGGAGTGGGTTTGGGTCTGGCGGAGTGGGTTTGTGTCTGGCGGAGTGGGTTTGTGTCTGGCGGAGTGGGTTTGGGTTTTGGTCTGGCGGAGTAAGTTTGGGTCTGGAGGAGTGGGTTTGGGTCTGGCGGAGTGGGTTTGGTTCTGGCGGAGTGGGTTTGTGTCTGGCGGAGTGGTTTTGGGTCTGGCGGAGTGGGTTTGGGTCTGGCGGAGTGGGTTTGGGTCTCGCGCAGGGTGTTTGGGTCTGGCGGAGTGGGTTTGGGTCTGGCGGAGTGGGTTTGGGGTCTGGCGGCGTGGGTTTGGGTCTGGTGGAGTGGATTTGGGTCTGGCGGAGTGGGTTTGGGTCTGGCGGAGTGGGTTTGGGTCTGTCGGAATGGGTATGGATCTGGCGGAGTGGGTTCGGGTCTGGCGGATTGGTTTCGGGTCTGGCGGAGTGGGTTCGGGTCTGCCGGAGTGGGTTCGGGTCTGGCGGAGTGGGTTTGGGTCTCGCGCAGGGGGTTTGGGTCTGGCGGGGTGGGTTTGGGTCTGGCGGAGTGGGTTTGTGGTCTGGCGGAGTGGGTTAGGGTCTGGCGGAGTGGGTTCGGGTCTGGCGGAGTGGGTTCGGGTCTGGCGGAGTGGGTTCGGGTCTGGCGGAATGGGTTCGGGTCTGGCGGAGTGGGTTCGGGTCTGGCGGAGTGGGTTCGGGTCTGGCGGAGTGGGTTCGGGTCTGGCGGAGGGGGTTTGGGTCTGGCGGAGTGGGTTTGGGTCTGGCGGAGTAAGTTTGGGTCTGGCGGAGTGGGGTTGGGTCTCGCGGAGGGGGTTTGGGTCTGGCGGAGTGGGTTTGGAAATGGCGGAGTGGGTTTCGGTCTGGCGGAGTGGGGTTGGGTCTGGCGGAGTGGGCTTGGGTCTGTCGTAGTGGGTTCGGGTCTGGCGGAGTGGGTTCGGGTCTGGCCGAGTGGGTTCGGGTGTGGCGGAGTGGGTTCGGGTGTGGCGGAGTTGGTTCGGGTCTGGCGGAGTGGGTTCGGGTCTGGCGGAGTGGGTTCGGGTCTGACGGAGTGGGTTTGGGTCTGGCGGAGTGGGTTTGGGGTCTGGCGGAGTGGGTTTGTGTCTGGCGGAGTGGGTTTGGGTTTGGGTCTGGCGGAGTAAGTTTGGGTCTGGAGGAGTGGGTTTGGGTGTGGCGGAGTGGGTTTGGGTCTGGCGGATTGGGTTTGGGTCTGGCGGAGCGGGTTTGGGTCTTGAGGAGTGCGTTTGGGTCTGGCGGAGTGGGTTTGGGTCTGGCGGAGCGGGTTTGGGTCTTGCGGAGTGGTTTTGAATCTGGCGGAGTGGGTTTGGGCGGAGTGGGTTCGGGTCTGGCGGAGTGGGTTCGGGTCTGGCGGAGTGGGTTTGGGTCTCGCGCAGGGGGTTTGGGT
Source organism: Raja brachyura (assembly GCA_963514005.1). The sequence continues at coordinate 226,830 of OY740794.1, read as the reverse complement.
CTGGCGGAGTGGATTCGGGTCTGGCGGAGTGGGTTTGGGTCTCGCGCAAGGGGTTTGGGTCTGGCGGAGTTGGTTTGGGTCTGGCGGAGTGGGTTTGGGTCTGGCGGAGTGGGGTGGGGTCTGGCGGAGTGGGTTCGGGTCTGGCGGAGTGGGTTCGGGTCTGGCGGAGTGGGTTCGGGTCTGGCGAAGTGGGTTTGGGTCTGGCCGAGTGGGTTCTGGTCTGGCTGAGTGGTTCGGGTCTGGCGGAGTTGGTTTGGGTCTGGCGGAGTGGGTTTGGGTCTGGCGGAGTGGGTTTCGGGTCTGGCGGAGTGGGTTCGGGCTTGCGGATGTGTTCGGGCTGGCGGAGTGGGTTTGGGTCTGGCGGAGTGGGTTTGGGTCTGGCGGAGTGGGTTGGGGTCTGGCCGAGTGGGTTCCGGTCTGGCGGAGTGGGTTGGGGTCTGGCGGAGTGGGTTGGGGTCTGGCGGAGTGGGTTCGGGTCTGGCGGAGTGGGTTTGGGTCTGGCCGAGTGGGTTCGGGTCTGGCCGAGTGGGTTCGGGTGTGGCGGAGTGGGTTCGGGTCTGGCGGTGCGGGTTCGGGTCTGGCGGAGTGGGTTCGGAAATGGCGGAGTGGGTTTGGGTCTGGCGGAGTGGGGTTGGGTCTGGCGGAGTGGGCTTGGGTCTGTCGTAGTGGGTTCGGGTCTGGCGGAGTGGGTTCGGGTCTGGCCGAGTGGGTTCGGGTGTGGCGGAGTGGGTTCGGGTGTGGCGGAGTTGGTTCGGGTCTGGCGGAGTGGGTTCGGGTCTGGCGGAGTGGGTTCGGGTCTGGCGGAGTGGGTTTGGGTCTGGCGGAGTGGGTTTGGGGTCTGGCGGAGTGGGTTTGTGTCTGGCGGAGTGGGTTTGGGTTTGGGTCTGGCGGAGTAAGTTTGGGTCTGGAGGAGTGGGTTTGGGTGTGGCGGAGTGGGTTTGGGTCTGGCGGAGTGGGTTTGTGTCTGGCGGAGTGGGTTTGGGTCTGGCGGAGTGGGTTTGGGTCTGGCGGAGTGGGTTTGGGTCTCGCGCAGGGGGTTTGGGTCTGGCGGAGTGGGTTTGGGTCTGGCGGAGTGGGTTTGGGGTCTGGCGGAGTGGGTTTGGGTCTGGCGGAGTGGGTTTGGGTCTGGCGGAGTGGGTTTGGGTCTGGCGGAGTGGGTTTGGATCTGTCGGAATGGGTATGGATCTGGCGGAGTGGGTTCGGGTCTGGCGGAGTGGTTTCGTGTCTGGCGGAGTGGGTTCGGGTCTGGCGGAGTGGGTTCGGGTCTGGCGGAGTGGGTTTCGGTCTCGCGCAGGTGGTTTGGGTCTGCCGGAGTGGATTCGGGTCTGGCGGAGTGGGTTTGGGTCTGTCGGAATGGGTATGGATCTGGCGGAGTGGGTTCGGGTCTGGCGGAGTGGGTTTGGGTCTCGCGCAGGGGGTTTGGGTCTGGCGGAGTGGATTCGGGTCTGGCGGAGTGGGTTTGGGTCTCGCGCAAGGGGTTTGGGTCTGGCGGAGTGGGTTTGGGTCTGGCGGAGTGGTTTTGGGGTCTGGCGGAGTGGGTTTGGGTCTGGCGGAGTGGGTTTGGGTCTGGCGGAGTGGGTTCGGGTCTGGCGGAGTGGGTTCGGGTCTGGCGGAATGGGTTCGGGTCTGGAGGAGTGGGTTCGGGTCTGGCGGAGTGGGTTCGGGTCTGGCGGAGTGGGTTCGGGCTGGCGGAGTGGGTTTGGGTCTGGCGGAGTGGGTTTGGGTCTGCCGGAGTGTGTTTGGGTCTGGCGGAGTGTGTTTGGGTCTGGCGGAGTGGGTTTGGATCTGGCGGTGTGGGCTTGGGTCTGGCGGAATGGGTTTGGGGCTGGCGGAGTGGGTTGGGGTCTGGCGGAGTGGGTTTGGGGTCTGGCGGAGTGGGTTCGGGTCTGGCGGAGTGGGTTCGGGTCTGGCGGAGTGGGTTCGGGTCTGGCGGAGTGGGTTCGGGTCTGGCGGACTGGGTTCGGGTCTGGCGGAGGGGGTTTGGGTCTGGCGGAGTGGGTTTGGGTCTGGCGGAGTAAGTTTGGGTCTGGCGGAGTGGGGTTGGGTCTCGCGGAGGGAGTTTGGGTCTGGCGGAGTGGGTTAGGGTCTGGCGGAGTGGGTTTGGGTCTGGCGGAGTGGGTTTGGGTCTGGCGGAGTGGGTTTGGGTCTGGCGGAGTGGGTTGGGGTCTGGCGGAGTGGGTTGGGTCTGGCGGAGTGGGTTTGGGTCTGGCGGAGTGGGGTTGGGTCTGGCGGAGTGGGCTGGGGTCTGTCGGAGTGGGTTCGGGTCTGGCGGAGTGGGTTCGGGTCTGGCCGAGTGGGTTCGGGTGTGACGGAGTGGGTTCGGGTGTGGCGGAGTGGGTTCGGGTCTGGCGGAGTGGGTTCGGGTCTGGCGGAGTGGGTTCGGGTCTGGCGGAGTGGGTTTGGGTCTGGCGGAGTGGGTTTGGGTCTGGCGGAGTGGGTTTGTGTCTGGCGGAGTGGGTTTGTGTCTGGCGGAGTGGGTTTGGGTTTTGGTCTGGCGGAGTAAGTTTGGGTCTGGAGGAGTGGGTTTGGGTCTGGCGGAGTGGGTTTGGTTCTGGCGGAGTGGGTTTGTGTCTGGCGGAGTGGTTTTGGGTCTGGCGGAGTGGGTTTGGGTCTGGCGGAGTGGGTTTGGGTCTCGCGCAGGGTGTTTGGGTCTGGCGGAGTGGGTTTGGGTCTGGCGGAGTGGGTTTGGGGTCTGGCGGCGTGGGTTTGGGTCTGGTGGAGTGGATTTGGGTCTGGCGGAGTGGGTTTGGGTCTGGCGGAGTGGGTTTGGGTCTGTCGGAATGGGTATGGATCTGGCGGAGTGGGTTCGGGTCTGGCGGATTGGTTTCGGGTCTGGCGGAGTGGGTTCGGGTCTGCCGGAGTGGGTTCGGGTCTGGCGGAGTGGGTTTGGGTCTCGCGCAGGGGGTTTGGGTCTGGCGGGGTGGGTTTGGGTCTGGCGGAGTGGGTTTGTGGTCTGGCGGAGTGGGTTAGGGTCTGGCGGAGTGGGTTCGGGTCTGGCGGAGTGGGTTCGGGTCTGGCGGAGTGGGTTCGGGTCTGGCGGAATGGGTTCGGGTCTGGCGGAGTGGGTTCGGGTCTGGCGGAGTGGGTTCGGGTCTGGCGGAGTGGGTTCGGGTCTGGCGGAGGGGGTTTGGGTCTGGCGGAGTGGGTTTGGGTCTGGCGGAGTAAGTTTGGGTCTGGCGGAGTGGGGTTGGGTCTCGCGGAGGGGGTTTGGGTCTGGCGGAGTGGGTTTGGAAATGGCGGAGTGGGTTTCGGTCTGGCGGAGTGGGGTTGGGTCTGGCGGAGTGGGCTTGGGTCTGTCGTAGTGGGTTCGGGTCTGGCGGAGTGGGTTCGGGTCTGGCCGAGTGGGTTCGGGTGTGGCGGAGTGGGTTCGGGTGTGGCGGAGTTGGTTCGGGTCTGGCGGAGTGGGTTCGGGTCTGGCGGAGTGGGTTCGGGTCTGACGGAGTGGGTTTGGGTCTGGCGGAGTGGGTTTGGGGTCTGGCGGAGTGGGTTTGTGTCTGGCGGAGTGGGTTTGGGTTTGGGTCTGGCGGAGTAAGTTTGGGTCTGGAGGAGTGGGTTTGGGTGTGGCGGAGTGGGTTTGGGTCTGGCGGATTGGGTTTGGGTCTGGCGGAGCGGGTTTGGGTCTTGAGGAGTGCGTTTGGGTCTGGCGGAGTGGGTTTGGGTCTGGCGGAGCGGGTTTGGGTCTTGCGGAGTGGTTTTGAATCTGGCGGAGTGGGTTTGGGCGGAGTGGGTTCGGGTCTGGCGGAGTGGGTTCGGGTCTGGCGGAGTGGGTTTGGGTCTCGCGCAGGGGGTTTGGGTCTGGCGGAGTGGATTCGGGTCTGGCGGAGTGGGTTTGGGTCTCGCGCAAGGGGTTTGGGTCTGGCGGAGTTGGTTTGGGTCTGGCGGAGTGGGTTTGGGTCTGGCGGAGTGGGGTGGGGTCTGGCGGAGTGGGTTCGGGTCTGGCGGAGTGGGTTCGGGTCTGGCGGAGTGGGTTCGGGTCTGGCGAAGTGGGTTTGGGTCTGGCCGAGTGGGTTCTGGTCTGGCTGAGTGGTTCGGGTCTGGCGGAGTTGGTTTGGGTCTGGCGGAGTGGGTTTGGGTCTGGCGGAGTGGGTTTCGGGTCTGGCGGAGTGGGTTCGGGCTTGCGGATGTGTTCGGGCTGGCGGAGTGGGTTTGGGTCTGGCGGAGTGGGTTTGGGTCTGGCGGAGTGGGTTGGGGTCTGGCCGAGTGGGTTCCGGTCTGGCGGAGTGGGTTGGGGTCTGGCGGAGTGGGTTGGGGTCTGGCGGAGTGGGTTCGGGTCTGGCGGAGTGGGTTTGGGTCTGGCCGAGTGGGTTCGGGTCTGGCCGAGTGGGTTCGGGTGTGGCGGAGTGGGTTCGGGTCTGGCGGTGCGGGTTCGGGTCTGGCGGAGTGGGTTCGGAAATGGCGGAGTGGGTTTGGGTCTGGCGGAGTGGGGTTGGGTCTGGCGGAGTGGGCTTGGGTCTGTCGTAGTGGGTTCGGGTCTGGCGGAGTGGGTTCGGGTCTGGCCGAGTGGGTTCGGGTGTGGCGGAGTGGGTTCGGGTGTGGCGGAGTTGGTTCGGGTCTGGCGGAGTGGGTTCGGGTCTGGCGGAGTGGGTTCGGGTCTGGCGGAGTGGGTTTGGGTCTGGCGGAGTGGGTTTGGGGTCTAGCGGAGTGGGTTTCTGTCTGGCGGAGTGGGTTTGGGTTTGGGTCTGGCGGAGTAAGTTTGGGTCTGGAGGAGTGGGTTTGGGTGTGGCGGAGTGGGTTTGGGTCTGGCGGAGTGGGTTTGTGTCTGGCGGAGTGGGTTTGGGTCTGGCGGAGTGGGTTTGGGTCTGGCGGAGTGGGTTTGGGTCTCGCGCAGGGGGTTTGGGTCTGGCGGAGTGGGTTTGGGTCTGGCGGAGTGGGTTTGGGGTCTGGCGGAGTGGGTTTGGGTCTGGCGGAGTGGGTTTGGGTCTGGCGGAGTGGGTTTGGGTCTGGCGGAGTGGGTTTGGATCTGTCGGAATGGGTATGGATCTGGCGGAGTGGGTTCGGGTCTGGCGGAGTGGTTTCGTGTCTGGCGGAGTGGGTTCGGGTCTGGCGGAGTGGGTTCGGGTCTGGCGGAGTGGGTTTCGGTCTCGCGCAGGTGGTTTGGGTCTGCCGGAGTGGATTCGGGTCTGGCGGAGTGGGTTTGGGTCTGTCGGAATGGGTATGGATCTGGCGGAGTGGGTTCGGGTCTGGCGGAGTGGGTTTGGGTCTCGCGCAGGGGGTTTGGGTCTGGCGGAGTGGATTCGGGTCTGGCGGAGTGGGTTTGGGTCTCGCGCAAGGGGTTTGGGTCTGGCGGAGTGGGTTTGGGTCTGGCGGAGTGGTTTTGGGGTCTGGCGGAGTGGGTTTGGGTCTGGCGGAGTGGGTTTGGGTCTGGCGGAGTGGGTTCGGGTCTGGCGGAGTGGGTTCGGGTCTGGCGGAATGGGTTCGGGTCTGGAGGAGTGGGTTCGGGTCTGGCGGAGTGGGTTCGGGTCTGGCGGAGTGGGTTCGGGCTGGCGGAGTGGGTTTGGGTCTGGCGGAGTGGGTTTGGGTCTGCCGGAGTGTGTTTGGGTCTGGCGGAGTGTGTTTGGGTCTGGCGGAGTGGGTTTGGATCTGGCGGTGTGGGCTTGGGTCTGGCGGAATGGGTTTGGGGCTGGCGGAGTGGGTTGGGGTCTGGCGGAGTGGGTTTGGGGTCTGGCGGAGTGGGTTCGGGTCTGGCGGAGTGGGTTCGGGTCTGGCGGAGTGGGTTCGGGTCTGGCGGAGTGGGTTCGGGTCTGGCGGACTGGGTTCGGGTCTGGCGGAGGGGGTTTGGGTCTGGCGGAGTGGGTTTGGGTCTGGCGGAGTAAGTTTGGGTCTGGCGGAGTGGGGTTGGGTCTCGCGGAGGGAGTTTGGGTCTGGCGGAGTGGGTTAGGGTCTGGCGGAGTGGGTTTGGGTCTGGCGGAGTGGGTTTGGGTCTGGCGGAGTGGGTTCGGGCTTGCGGATGTGTTCGGGCTGGCGGCGTGGGTTTGGGTCTGGCGGAGTGGGTTTGGGTCTGGCGGAGTGGGTTCGGGTCTGGCGGAGTGGGTTTGGGGTCTGGCGGAGTGGGTTCGTGTCTGGCGGAGTGGGTTTGGGTTTGGGTCTCGCGGAGTAAGTTTGGGTCTGGAGGAGTGGGTTTGGGTGTGGCGGAGTGGGTTTGGGTCTGGCGGAGTGGGTTTGTGTCTGGCGGAGTGGGTTTGGGTCTGGCGGAGTGGGTTTGGGTCTGTCGGAATGGGTATGGATCTGGCGGAGTGGGTTCGGGTCTGGCGGAGTGGTTTCGTGTCTGGCGGAGTGGGTTCGGGTCTGGCGGAGTGGGTTCGGGTCTGGCGGAGTGGGTTTCGGTCTCGCGCAGGTGGTTTGGGTCTGGCGGAGTGGATTCGGGTCTGGCGGAGTGGGTTTGGGTCTGTCGGAATGGGTATGGATCTGGCGGAGTGGGTTCGGGTCTGGCGGAGTGGTTTCATGTCTGGCGGAGTGGGTTCGGGTCTGGCGGAGTGGGTTCAGGTCTGGCGGAGTGGGTTTGGGTCTCGCGCAGGGGGTTTGGGTCTGGCGGAGTGGATTCGGGTCTGGCGGAGTGGGTTTGGGTCTCGCGCAAGGGGTTTGGGTCTGGCGGAGTGGGTTTGGGTCTGGCGGAGTGGTTTTGGGGTCTGGCGGAGTGGGTTTGGGTCTGGCGGAGTGGGTTTGGGTCTGGCGGAGTGGGTTCGGGTCTGGCGGAGTGGGTTCGGGTCTGGCGGAATGGGTTCGGGTCTGGAGGAGTGGGTTCGGGTCTGGCGGAGTGGGTTCGGGTCTGGCGGAGTGGGTTCGGGCTGGCGGAGTGGGTTTGGGTCTGGCGGAGTGGGTTTGGGTCTGCCGGAGTGTGTTTGGGTCTGGCGGAGTGTGTTTGGGTCTGGCGGAGTGGGTTTGGATCTGGCGGTGTGGGCTTGGGTCTGGCGGAATGGGTTTGGGGCTGGCGGAGTGGGTTGGGGTCTGGCGGAGTGGGTTTGGGGTCTGGCGGAGTGGGTTCGGGTCTGGCGGAGTGGGTTCGGGTCTGGCGGAGTGGGTTCGGGTCTGGCGGAGTGGGTTCGGGTCTGGCGGACTGGGTTCGGGTCTGGCGGAGGGGGTTTGGGTCTGGCGGAGTGGGTTTGGGTCTGGCGGAGTAAGTTTGGGTCTGGCGGAGTGGGGTTGGGTCTCGCGGAGGGAGTTTGGGTCTGGCGGAGTGGGTTAGGGTCTGGCGGAGTGGGTTTGGGTCTGGCGGAGTCGGTTTGGGTCTGGCGGAGTGGGTTCGGGCTTGCGGATGTGTTCGGGCTGGCGGCGTGGGTTTGGGTCTGGCGGAGTGGGTTTGGGTCTGGCGGAGTGGGTTGGGGTCTGGCGGAGTGGGTTCCGGTCTGGCGGAGTGGGTTGGGGTCTGGCGGAATGGGTTGGGGTCTGGCGGAGTGGGTTCGGGTCTGGCGGAGTGGGTTTGGGTCTGGCCGAGTGGGTTCGGGTCTGGCCGAGTGGGTTCGGGTGTGGCGGAGTGGGTTCGGGTCTGGCGGTGTGGGTTCGGGTCTGGCGGAGTGGGTTCGGGTCTGGCGGAGTGGGTTTGGGTCTGGCGGAGTGGGGTTGGGTCTGGCGGAGTGGGGTTGGGTCTGTCGTAGTGGGTTCGGGTCTGGCGGAGTGGGTTCGGGTCTGGCCGAGTGGGTTCGGGTGTGGCGGAGTGGGTTCGGGTGTGGCGGAGTGGGTTCGGGTCTGGCGGAGTGGGTTCGGGTGTGGCGGAGTGGGTTCGGGTCTGGCGGAGTGGGTTCGGGTCTGGCGGGGTGGGTTTGGGGTCTGGCGGAGTGGGTTTGTGTCTGGCGGAGTGGGTTTGGGTTTGGGTCTCGCGGAGTAAGTTTGGGTCTGGAGGAGTGGGTTTGGGTGTGGCGGAGTGGGTTTGGGTCTGGCGGAGTGGGTTTGTGTCTGGCGGAGTGGGTTTGGGTCTGGCGGAGTGGGTTTGGGTCTGGCGGAGTGGGTTTGGGTCTCGCGCAGGGGGTTTGGGTCTGGCGGAGTGGGTTTGGGTCTGGCGGAGTGGGTTTGGGGTCTGGCGGAGTGGGTTTGGGTCTGGCGGAGTGGGTTTGGGTCTGGCGGAGTGGGTTTGGGTCTGGCGGAGTGGGTTTGGGTCTGTCGGAATGGGTATGGATCTGGCGGAGTGGGTTCGGGTCTGGCGGAGTGGTTTCGTGTCTGGCGGAGTGGGTTCGGGTCTGGCGGAGTGGGTTCGGGTCTGGCGGAGTGGGTTTGGGTCTCGCGCAGGTGGTTTGGGTCTGGCGGAGTGAATTCGGGTCTGGCGGAGTGGGTTTGGGTCTGTCGGAATGGGTATGGATCTGGCGGAGTGGGTTCGGGTCTGGCGGAGTGGTTTCATGTCTGGCGGAGTGGGTTCGGGTCTGGCAGAGTGGGTTCGGGTCTGGCGGAGTGGGTTTGGGTCTCGCGCAGGGGGTTTGGGTCTGGCGGAGTGGATTCGGGTCTGGCGGAGTGGGTTTGGGTCTCGCGCAAGGGGTTTGGGTCTGCCGGAGTGTGCTTGGGTCTGGCGGAGTGGTTCTGGGGTCTGGCGGAGTGGGTTTGGGTCTGCCGGAGTGTGCTTGGGTCTCGCGGAGGGAGTTTGGGTCTGGCGGAGTGGGTTAGGGTCTGGCGGAGTGGGTTCCGGTCTGGCGGAGTGGGTTGGGGTCTGGCGGAATGGGTTGGGGTCTGGCGGAGTGGGTTCGGGTCTGGCCGAGTGGCTTCGGGTCTGGCCGAGTGGGTTCGGGTCTGGCCGAGTGGGTTCGGGTCTGGCCGAGTGGGTTCGGGTGTGGCGGAGTGGGTTCGGGTCTGGCGGTGTGGGTTCGGGTCTGGCGGAGTGGGTTCGGGTCTGGCGGAGTGGGTTTGGGTCTGGCAGAGTGGGGTTGGGTCTGGCGGAGTGGGCTTGGGTCTGTCGTAGTGGGTTCGGGTCTGGCGGAGTGGGTTCGGGTCTGGCCGAGTGGGTTTGGGTGTGGCGGAGTGGGTTCGGGTGTGGCGGAGTGGGTTCGGGTCTGGCGGAGTGGGTTCGGGTCTGGCGGAGTGGGTTCGGGTCTCGCTGAGTGGGTTTGGGTCTGTCGGAGTGGGTTTGGGGTCTGGCGGAGTGGGTTTGTGTCTGGCGGAGTGGGTTTTGGTTTGGGTCTGTCGTAGTGGGTTCGTGTCTGGCGGAGTGGGTTCGGGTCTGGCCGAGTGAGTTTGGGTGTGGCGGAGTGGGTTCGGGTGTGGCGGAGTGGGTTCGGGTCTGGGGGAGTGGGTTCGGGTCTGGCGGACTGGGTTCGGGTCTGGCGGAGGGGGTTTGGGTCTGGCGGAGTGGGTTTGGGTCTGCCGGAGTAAGTTTGGGTCTGGCGGAGTGGGGTTGGGTCTCGCGGAGGGAGTTTGGGTCTGGCGGAGTGGGTTAGGGTCTGGCGGAGAGGGTTTGGGTCTGGCGGAGTGGGTTTGGGTCTGGCGGAGTGGGTTCGGGCTTGCGGATGTGTTCGGGCTGGCGGCGTGGGTTTGGGTCTGGCGGAGTGGGTTTGGGTCTGGCGGAGTGGGTTGGGGTCTGGCGGAGTGGGTTCCGGTCTGGCGGAGTGGGTTGGGGTCTGGCGGAATGGGTTGGGGTCTGGCGGAGTGGGTTCGGGTCTGGCGGAGTGGGTTTGGGTCTGGCCGAGTGGGTTCGGGTCTGGCCGAGTGGGTTCGGGTGTGGCGGAGTGGGTTCGGGTCTGGCGGTGTGGGTTCGGGTCTGGCGGAGTGGGTTCGGGTCTGGCGGAGTGGGTTTGGGTCTGGCGGAGTGGGGTTGGGTCTGGCGGAGTGGGCTTGGGTCTGTCGTAGTGGGTTCGGGTCTGGCGGAGTGGGTTCGGGTCTGGCCGAGTGGGTTCGGGTGTGGCGGAGTGGGTTCGGGTGTGGCGGAGTGGGTTCGGGTCTGGCGGAGTGGGTTCGGGTCTGGCGGAGTGGGTTCGGGTCTGGCGGAGTGGGTTCGGGTCTGGCGGAGTGGGTTTGGGGTCTGGCGGAGTGGGTTTGTGTCTGGCGGAGTGGGTTTGGGTTTGGGTCTCGCGGAGTAAGTCTGGGTCTGGAGGAGTGGGTTTGGGTGTGGCGGAGTGGGTTTGGGTCTGGCGGAGTGGGTTTGTGTCTGGCGGAGTGGGTTTGGGTCTGGCGGAGTGGGTTTGGGTCTGTCGGAATGGGTATGGATCTGGCGGAGTGGGTTCGGGTCTGGCGGAGTGGTTTCGTGTCTGGCGGAGTGGGTTCGGGTCTGGCGGAGTGGGTTCGGGTCTGGCGGAGTGGGTTTCGGTCTCGCGCAGGTGGTTTGGGTCTGGCGGAGTGGATTCGGGTCTGGCGGAGTGGGTTTGGGTCTGTCGGAATGGGTATGGATCTGGCGGAGTGGGTTCGGGTCTGGCGGAGTGGTTTCATGTCTGGCGGAGTGGGTTCGGGTCTGGCGGAGTGGGTTCGGGTCTGGCGGAGTGGGTTTGGGTCTCGCGCAGGGGGTTTGGGTCTGGCGGAGTGGGTTTGGGTCTGGCGGAGTGGTTTTGGGGTCTGGAGGAGTGGGTTCGGGTCTGGCGGAGTGGGTTCGGGTCTGGCGGAGTGGGTTCGGGCTGGCGGAGTGGGTTTGGGTCTGGCGGAGTGGGTTTGGGTCTGCCGGAGTGTGTTTGGGTCTGGCGGAGTGTGTTTGGGTCTGGCGGAGTGGGTTTGGATCTGGCGGTGTGGGCTTGGGTCTGGCGGAATGGGTTTGGGGCTGGCGGAGTGGGTTGGGGTCTGGCGGAGTGGGTTTGGGGTCTGGCGGAGTGGGTTCGGGTCTGGCGGAGTGGGTTCGGGTCTGGCGGAGTGGGTTCGGGTCTGGCGGAGTGGGTTCGGGTCTGGCGGAGTGGGTTTGGGTCTGGCGGAGTAAGTTTGGGTCTGGCGGAGTGGGGTTGGGTCTCGCGGAGGGAGTTTGGGTCTGGCGGAGTGGGTTAGGGTCTGGCGGGGTGGGTTTGGGTCTGGCGGAGTGGGTTTGGGTCTGGCGGAGTGGGTTCGGGCTTGCGGATGTGTTCGGGCTGGCGGCGTGGGTTTGGGTCTGGCGGAGTGGGTTTGGGTCTGGCGGAGTGGGTTGGGGTCTGGCGGAGTGGGTTCCGGTCTGGCGGAGTGGGTTGGGGTCTGGCGGAATGGGTTGGGGTCTGGCGGAGTGGGTTCGGGTCTGGCGGAGTGGGTTTGGGTCTGGCCGAGTGGGTTCGGGTCTGGCCGAGTGGGTTCGGGTCTGGCCGAGTGGGTTCGGGTCTGGCGGTGTGGGTTCGGGTCTGGCGGAGTGGGTTCGGGTCTGGCGGAGTGGGTTTGGGTCTGGCGGAGTGGGGTTGGGTCTGGCGGAGTGGGCTTGGGTCTGTCGTAGTGGGTTCGGGTCTGGCGGAGTGGGTTCGGGTTTGGCCGAGTGTGTTCGGGTGTGGCGGAGTGGGTTCGGGTGTGGCGGAGTGGGTTCGGGTCTGGCGGAGTGTGTTCGGGTGTGGCGGAGTGGGTTCGGGTCTGGCGGAGTGGGTTCGGGTCTGGCGGAGTGGGTTTGGGGTCTGGCGGAGTGGGTTTGTGTCTGGCGGAGTGGGTTTGGGTTTGGGTCTCGCGGAGTAAGTTTGGGTCTGGAGGAGTGGGTTTGGGTGTGGCGGAGTGGGTTTGGGTCTGGCGGAGTGGGTTTGTATCTGGCGGAGTGGGTTTGGGTCTGGCGGAGTGGGTTTGGGTCTGGCGGAGTGGGTTTGGGTCTCGCGCAGGGGGTTTGGGTCTGGCGGAGTGGGTTTGGGTCTGGCGGAGTGGGTTTGGGGTCTGGCGGAGTGGGTTTGGGTCTGGCGGAGTGGGTTTGGGTCTGGCGGAGTGGGTTTGGGTCTGGCGGAGTGGGTTTGGGTCTGTCGGAATGGGTATGGTTCTGGCGGAGTGGGTTCGGGTCTGGCGGAGTGGTTTCGTGTCTGGCGGAGTGGGTTCGGGTCTGGCGGAGTGGGTTCGGGTCTGGCGGAGTGGGTTTGGGTCTTGCGCAGGTGGTTTGGGTCTGGCGGAGTGAATTCGGGTCTGGCGGAGTGGGTTTGGGTCTGTCGGAATGGGTATGGATCTGGCGGAGTGGGTTCGGGTCTGGCGGAGTGGTTTCATGTCTGGCGGAGTGGGTTCGGGTCTGGCGGAGTGGGTTCGGGTCTGGCGGAGTGGGTTTGGGTCTCGCGCAGGGGGTTTGGGTCTGGCGGAGTGGATTCGGGTCTGGCGGAGTGGGTTTGGGTCTCGCGCAAGGGGTTTGGGTCTGGCGGAGTGGGTTTGGGTCTGGCGGAGTGGTTCTGGGGTCTGGCGGAGTGGGTTTGGGTCTGGCGGAGTGGGTTGGGGTCTGGCGGAGTGGGTTCGGGTCTGGCGGAGTGGGTTCGGGTCTGGCGGAATGGGTTCGGGTCTGGCGGAGTGGGTTCGGGTCTGGCGGAGTGGGTTTGGGTCTGGCGGAGTGGGTTCGGGCTGGCGGAGTGGGTTTGGGTCTGGCGGAGTGGGTTTGGGTCTGCCGGAGTGTGCTTGGGTCTGGCGGAGTGTGTTTGGGTCTGGCGGAGTGGGTTTGGGTCTGCCGGAGTGTGCTTGGGTCTCGCGGAGGGAGTTTGGGTCTGGCGGAGTGGGTTCGGGTCTGGCGGAGTGGTTTCGTGTCTGGCGGAGTGGGTTCGGGTCTGGCGGAGTGGGTTCGGGTCTGGCGGAGTGGGTTTGGGTCTTGCGCAGGTGGTTTGGGTCTGGCGGAGTGAATTCGGGTCTGGCGGAGTGGGTTTGGGTCTGTCGGAATGGGTATGGATCTGGCGGAGTGGGTTCGGGTCTGGCGGAGTGGTTTCATGTCTGGCGGAGTGGGTTCGGGTCTGGCGGAGTGGGTTCGGGTCTGGCGGAGTGGGTTTGGGTCTCGCGCAGGGGGTTTGGGTCTGGCGGAGTGGATTCGGGTCTGGCGGAGTGGGTTTGGGTCTCGCGCAAGGGGTTTGGGTCTGGCGGTGTGGGTTTGGGTCTGGCGGAGTGGTTCTGGGGTCTGGCGGAGTGGGTTGGGGTCTGGCGGAGTGGGTTCCGGTCTGGCGGAGTGGGTTGGGGTCTGGCGGAATGGGTTGGGGTCTGGCGGAGTGGGTTCGGGTCTGGCGGAGTGGGTTTGGGTCTGGCCGAGTGGGTTCGGGTCTGGCCGAGTGGGTTCGGGTGTGGCGGAGTGGGTTCGGGTCTGGCGGTGTGGGTTCGGGTCTGGCGGAGTGGGTTCGGGTCTGGCGGAGTGGGTTTGGGTCTGGCGGAGTGGGGTTGGGTCTGGCGGAGTGGGGTTGGGTCTGTCGTAGTGGGTTCGGGTCTGGCGGAGTGGGTTCGGGTCTGGCCGAGTGGGTTCGGGTGTGGCGGAGTGGGTTCGGGTGTGGCGGAGTGGGTTCGGGTCTGGCGGAGTGGGTTCGGGTGTGGCGGAGTGGGTTCGGGTCTGGCGGAGTGGGTTCGGGTCTGGCGGGGTGGGTTCGGGTCTGGCGGGGTGGGTTTGGGGTCTGGCGGAGTGGGTTTGTGTCTGGCGGAGTGGGTTTGGGTTTGGGTCTCGCGGAGTAAGTTTGGGTCTGGAGGAGTGGGTTTGGGTGTGGCGGAGTGGGTTTGGGTCTGGCGGAGTGGGTTTGGGTCTCGCGCAAGGGGTTTGGGTCTGCCGGAGTGTGCTTGGGTCTGGCGGAGTGGTTCTGGGGTCTGGCGGAGTGGGTTTGGGTCTGCCGGAGTGTGCTTGGGTCTCGCGGAGGGAGTTTGGGTCTGGCGGAGTGGGTTAGGGTCTGGCGGAGTGGGTTCCGGTCTGGCGGAGTGGGTTGGGGTCTGGCGGAATGGGTTGGGGTCTGGCGGAGTGGGTTCGGGTCTGGCCGAGTGGGTTTGGGTCTGGCCGAGTGGGTTCGGGTCTGGCCGAGTGGGTTCGGGTCTGGCCGAGTGGGTTCGGGTGTGGCGGAGTGGGTTCGGGTCTGGCGGTGTGGGTTCGGGTCTGGCGGAGTGGGTTCGGGTCTGGCGGAGTGGGTTTGGGTCTGGCAGAGTGGGGTTGGGTCTGGCGGAGTGGGCTTGGGTCTGTCGTAGTGGGTTCGGGTCTGGCGGAGTGGGTTCGGGTCTGGCCGAGTGGGTTTGGGTGTGGCGGAGTGGGTTCGGGTGTGGCGGAGTGGGTTCGGGTCTGGCGGAGTGGGTTCGGGTCTGGCGGAGTGGGTTCGGGTCTGGCTGAGTGGGTTTGGGTCTGTCGGAGTGGGTTTGGGGTCTGGCGGAGTGGGTTTGTGTCTGGCGGAGTGGGTTTTGGTTTGGGTCTGTCGTAGTGGGTTCGTGTCTGGCGGAGTGGGTTCGGGTCTGGCCGAGTGGGTTTGGGTGTGGCGGAGTGGGTTCGGGTGTGGCGGAGTGGGTTCGGGTCTGGCGGAGTGGGTTCGGGTCTGGCGGACTGGGTTCGGGTCTGGCGGAGGGGGTTTGGGTCTGGCGGAGTGGGTTTGGGTCTGGCGGAGTAAGTTTGGGTCTGGCGGAGTGGGGTTGGGTCTCGCGGAGGGAGTTTGGGTCTGGCGGAGTGGGTTAGGGTCTGGCGGAGAGGGTTTGGGTCTGGCGGAGTGGGTTTGGGTCTGGCGGAGTGGGTTCGGGCTTGCGGATGTGTTCGGGCTGGCGGCGTGGGTTTGGGTCTGGCGGAGTGGGTTTGGGTCTGGCGGAGTGGGTTGGGGTCTGGCGGAGTGGGTTCCGGTCTGGCGGAGTGGGTTGGGGTCTGGCGGAATGGGTTGGGGTCTGGCGGAGTGGGTTCGGGTCTGGCGGAGTGGGTTTGGGTCTGGCCGAGTGGGTTCGGGTCTGGCCGAGTGGGTTCGGGTGTGGCGGAGTGGGTTCGGGTCTGGCGGTGTGGGTTCGGGTCTGGCGGAGTGGGTTCGGGTCTGGCGGAGTGGGTTTGGGTCTGGCGGAGTGGGGTTGGGTCTGGCGGAGTGGGCTTGGGTCTGTCGTAGTGGGTTCGGGTCTGGCGGAGTGGGTTCGGGTCTGGCCGAGTGGGTTCGGGTGTGGCGGAGTGGGTTCGGGTGTGGCGGAGTGGGTTCGGGTCTGGCGGAGTGGGTTCGGGTCTGGCGGAGTGGGTTCGGGTCTGGCGGAGTGGGTTCGGGTCTGGCGGAGTGGGTTTGGGGTCTGGCGGAGTGGGTTTGTGTCTGGCGGAGTGGATTTGGGTTTGGGTCTCGCGGAGTAAGTCTGGGTCTGGAGGAGTGGGTTTGGGTGTGGCGGAGTGGGTTTGGGTCTGGCGGAGTGGGTTTGTGTCTGGCGGAGTGGGTTTGGGTCTGGCGGAGTGGGTTTGGGTCTGTCGGAATGGGTATGGATCTGGCTGAGTGGGTTCGGGTCTGGCGGAGTGGTTTCGTGTCTGGCGGAGTGGGTTCGGGTCTGGCGGAGTGGGTTCGGGTCTGGCGGAGTGGGTTTCGGTCTCGCGCAGGTGGTTTGGGTCTGGCGGAGTGGATTCGGGTCTGGCGGAGTGGGTTTGGGTCTGTCGGAATGGGTATGGATCTGGCGGAGTGGGTTCGGGTCTGGCGGAGTGGTTTCATGTCTGGCGGAGTGGGTTCGGGTCTGGCGGAGTGGGTTCGGGTCTGGCGGAGTGGGTTTGGGTCTCGCGCAGGGGGTTTGGGTCTGGCGGAGTGGGTTTGGGTCTGGCGGAGTGGTTTTGGGGTCTGGCGGAGTGGGTTTGGGTCTGGCGGAGTGTGTTTGGGTCTGGCGGAGTGGGTTTGGGTCTGCCGGAGTGTGCTTGGGTCTCGCGGAGGGAGTTTGGGTCTGGCGGAGTGGGTTCGGGTCTGGCGGAGTGGTTTCGTGTCTGGCGGAGTGGGTTCGGGTCTGGCGGAGTGGGTTCGGGTCTGGCGGAGTGGGTTTGGGTCTTGCGCAGGTGGTTTGGGTCTGGCGGAGTGAATTCGGGTCTGGCGGAGTGGGTTTGGGTCTGTCGGAATGGGTATGGATCTGGCGGAGTGGGTTCGGGTCTGGCGGAGTGGTTTCATGTCTGGCGGAGTGGGTTCGGGTCTGGCGGAGTGGGTTCGGGTCTGGCGGAGTGGGTTTGGGTCTCGCGCAGGGGGTTTGGGTCTGGCGGAGTGGATTCGGGTCTGGCGGAGTGGGTTTGGGTCTCGCGCAAGGGGTTTGGGTCTGGCGGAGTGGGTTTGGGTCTGGCGGAGTGGTTCTGGGGTCTGGCGGAGTGGGTTGGGGTCTGGCGGAGTGGGTTCCGGTCTGGCGGAGTGGGTTGGGGTCTGGCGGAATGGGTTGGGGTCTGGCGGAGTGGGTTCGGGTCTGGCGGAGTGGGTTTGGGTCTGGCCGAGTGGGTTCGGGTCTGGCCGAGTGGGTTCGGGTGTGGCGGAGTGGGTTCGGGTCTGGCGGTGTGGGTTCGGGTCTGGCGGAGTGGGTTCGGGTCTGGCGGAGTGGGTTTGGGTCTGGCGGAGTGGGGTTGGGTCTGGCGGAGTGGGGTTGGGTCTGTCGTAGTGGGTTCGGGTCTGGCGGAGTGGGTTCGGGTCTGGCCGAGTGGGTTCGGGTGTGGCGGAGTGGGTTCGGGTGTGGCGGAGTGGGTTCGGGTCTGGCGGAGTGGGTTCGGGTGTGGCGGAGTGGGTTCGGGTCTGGCGGAGTGGGTTCGGGTCTGGCGGGGTGGGTTCGGGTCTGGCGGGGTGGGTTTGGGGTCTGGCGGAGTGGGTTTGTGTCTGGCGGAGTGGGTTTGGGTTTGGGTCTCGCGGAGTAAGTTTGGGTCTGGAGGAGTGGGTTTGGGTGTGGCGGAGTGGGTTTGGGTCTGGCGGAGTGGGTTTGGGTCTCGCGCAAGGGGTTTGGGTCTGCCGGAGTGTGCTTGGGTCTGGCGGAGTGGTTCTGGGGTCTGGCGGAGTGGGTTTGGGTCTGCCGGAGTGTGCTTGGGTCTCGCGGAGGGAGTTTGGGTCTGGCGGAGTGGGTTAGGGTCTGGCGGAGTGGGTTCCGGTCTGGCGGAGTGGGTTGGGGTCTGGCGGAATGGGTTGGGGTCTGGCGGAGTGGGTTCGGGTCTGGCCGAGTGGGTTTGGGTCTGGCCGAGTGGGTTCGGGTCTGGCCGAGTGGGTTCGGGTCTGGCCGAGTGGGTTCGGGTGTGGCGGAGTGGGTTCGGGTCTGGCGGTGTGGGTTCGGGTCTGGCGGAGTGGGTTCGGGTCTGGCGGAGTGGGTTTGGGTCTGGCAGAGTGGGGTTGGGTCTGGCGGAGTGGGCTTGGGTCTGTCGTAGTGGGTTCGGGTCTGGCGGAGTGGGTTCGGGTCTGGCCGAGTGGGTTTGGGTGTGGCGGAGTGGGTTCGGGTGTGGCGGAGTGGGTTCGGGTCTGGCGGAGTGGGTTCGGGTCTGGCGGAGTGGGTTCGGGTCTGGCTGAGTGGGTTTGGGTCTGTCGGAGTGGGTTTGGGGTCTGGCGGAGTGGGTTTGTGTCTGGCGGAGTGGGTTTTGGTTTGGGTCTGTCGTAGTGGGTTCGTGTCTGGCGGAGTGGGTTCGGGTCTGGCCGAGTGGGTTTGGGTGTGGCGGAGTGGGTTCGGGTGTGGCGGAGTGGGTTCGGGTCTGGCGGAGTGGGTTCGGGTCTGGCGGACTGGGTTCGGGTCTGGCGGAGGGGGTTTGGGTCTGGCGGAGTGGGTTTGGGTCTGGCGGAGTAAGTTTGGGTCTGGCGGAGTGGGGTTGGGTCTCGCGGAGGGAGTTTGGGTCTGGCGGAGTGGGTTAGGGTCTGGCGGAGAGGGTTTGGGTCTGGCGGAGTGGGTTTGGGTCTGGCGGAGTGGGTTCGGGCTTGCGGATGTGTTCGGGCTGGCGGCGTGGGTTTGGGTCTGGCGGAGTGGGTTTGGGTCTGGCGGAGTGGGTTGGGGTCTGGCGGAGTGGGTTCCGGTCTGGCGGAGTGGGTTGGGGTCTGGCGGAATGGGTTGGGGTCTGGCGGAGTGGGTTCGGGTCTGGCGGAGTGGGTTTGGGTCTGGCCGAGTGGGTTCGGGTCTGGCCGAGTGGGTTCGGGTGTGGCGGAGTGGGTTCGGGTCTGGCGGTGTGGGTTCGGGTCTGGCGGAGTGGGTTCGGGTCTGGCGGAGTGGGTTTGGGTCTGGCGGAGTGGGGTTGGGTCTGGCGGAGTGGGCTTGGGTCTGTCGTAGTGGGTTCGGGTCTGGCGGAGTGGGTTCGGGTCTGGCCGAGTGGGTTCGGGTGTGGCGGAGTGGGTTCGGGTGTGGCGGAGTGGGTTCGGGTCTGGCGGAGTGGGTTCGGGTCTGGCGGAGTGGGTTCGGGTCTGGCGGAGTGGGTTCGGGTCTGGCGGAGTGGGTTTGGGGTCTGGCGGAGTGGGTTTGTGTCTGGCGGAGTGGATTTGGGTTTGGGTCTCGCGGAGTAAGTCTGGGTCTGGAGGAGTGGGTTTGGGTGTGGCGGAGTGGGTTTGGGTCTGGCGGAGTGGGTTTGTGTCTGGCGGAGTGGGTTTGGGTCTGGCGGAGTGGGTTTGGGTCTGTCGGAATGGGTATGGATCTGGCGGAGTGGGTTCGGGTCTGGCGGAGTGGTTTCGTGTCTGGCGGAGTGGGTTCGGGTCTGGCGGAGTGGGTTCGGGTCTGGCGGAGTGGGTTTCGGTCTCGCGCAGGTGGTTTGGGTCTGGCGGAGTGGATTCGGGTCTGGCGGAGTGGGTTTGGGTCTGTCGGAATGGGTATGGATCTGGCGGAGTGGGTTCGGGTCTGGCGGAGTGGTTTCATGTCTGGCGGAGTGGGTTAGGGTCTGGCGGAGTGGGTTCGGGTCTGGCGGAGTGGGTTTGGGTCTCGCGCAGGGGGTTTGGGTCTGGCGGAGTGGGTTTGGGTCTGGCGGAGTGGTTTTGGGGTCTGGCGGAGTGGGTTTGGGTCTGGCGGAGTGGGTTTGGGTCTGGCGGAGTGGGTTCGGGTCTGGCGGAGTGGGTTCGGGTCTGGCGGAGTGGGTTCGGGTCTGGCGGAATGGGTTCGGGTCTGGAGGAGTGGGTTCGGGTCTGGCGGAGTGGGTTCGGGTCTGGCGGAGTGGGTTCGGGCTGGCGGAGTGGGTTTGGGTCTGGCGGAGTGGGTTTGGGTCTGCCGGAGTGTGTTTGGGTCTGGCGGAGTGTGTTTGGGTCTGGCGGAGTGGGTTTGGATCTGGCGGTGTGGGCTTGGGTCTGGCGGAATGGGTTTGGGGCTGGCGGAGTGGGTTGGGGTCTGGCGGAGTGGGTTTGGGGTCTGGCGGAGTGGGTTCGGGTCTGGCGGAGTGGGTTCGGGTCTGGCGGAGTGGGTTCGGGTCTGGCGGAGTGGGTTCGGGTCTGGCGGAGTGGGTTTGGGTCTGGCGGAGTAAGTTTGGGTCTGGCGGAGTGGGGTTGGGTCTCGCGGAGGGAGTTTGGGTCTGGCGGAGTGGGTTAGGGTCTGGCGGAGTGGGTTTGGGTCTGGCGGAGTGGGTTTGGGTCTGGCGGAGTGGGTTCGGGCTTGCGGATGTGTTCGGGCTGGCGGCGTGGGTTTGGGTCTGGCGGAGTGGGTTTGGGTCTGGCGGAGTGGGTTGGGGTCTGGCGGAGTGGGTTCCGGTCTGGCGGAGTGGGTTGGGGTCTGGCGGAATGGGTTGGGGTCTGGCGGAGTGGGTTCGGGTCTGGCGGAGTGGGTTTGGGTCTGGCCGAGTGGGTTCGGGTCTGGCCGAGTGGGTTCGGGTGTGGCGGAGTGGGTTCGGGTCTGGCGGTGTGGGTTCGGGTCTGGCGGAGTGGGTTCGGGTCTGGCGGAGTGGGTTTGGGTCTGGCGGAGTGGGGTTGGGTCTGGCGGAGTGGGCTTGGGTCTGTCGTAGTGGGTTCGGGTCTGGCGGAGTGGGTTCGGGTCTGGCCGAGTGGGTTCGGGTGTGGCGGAGTGGGTTCGGGTGTGGCGGAGTGGGTTCGGGTCTGGCGGAGTGGGTTCGGGTGTGGCGGAGTGGGTTCGGGTCTGGCGGAGTGGGTTCGGGTCTGGCGGAGTGGGTTTGGGGTCTGGCGGAGTGGGTTTGTGTCTGGCGGAGTGGGTTTGGGTTTGGGTCTCGCGGAGTAAGTTTGGGTCTGGAGGAGTGGGTTTGGGTGTGGCGGAGTGGGTTTGGGTCTGGCGGAGTGGGTTTGTGTCTGGCGGAGTGGGTTTGGGTCTGGCGGAGTGGGTTTGGGTCTGGCGGAGTGGGTTTGGGTCTCGCGCAGGGGGTTTGGGTCTGGCGGAGTGGGTTTGGGTCTGGCGGAGTGGGTTTGGGGTCTGGCGGAGTGGGTTTGGGTCTGGCGGAGTGGGTTTGGGTCTGGCGGAGTGGGTTTGGGTCTGGCGGAGTGGGTTTGGGTCTGTCGGAATGGGTATGGTTCTGGCGGAGTGGGTTCGGGTCTGGCGGAGTGGTTTCGTGTCTGGCGGAGTGGGTTCGGGTCTGGCGGAGTGGGTTCGGGTCTGGCGGAGTGGGTTTGGGTCTTGCGCAGGTGGTTTGGGTCTGGCGGAGTGAATTCGGGTCTGGCGGAGTGGGTTTGGGTCTGTCGGAATGGGTATGGATCTGGCGGAGTGGGTTCGGGTCTGGCGGAGTGGTTTCATGTCTGGCGGAGTGGGTTCGGGTCTGGCGGAGTGGGTTCGGGTCTGGCGGAGTGGGTTTGGGTCTCGCGCAGGGGGTTTGGGTCTGGCGGAGTGGATTCGGGTCTGGCGGAGTGGGTTTGGGTCTCGCGCAAGGGGTTTGGGTCTGGCGGAGTGGGTTTGGGTCTGGCGGAGTGGTTCTGGGGTCTGGCGGAGTGGGTTTGGGTCTGGCGGAGTGGGTTGGGGTCTGGCGGAGTGGGTTCGGGTCTGGCGGAGTGGGTTCGGGTCTGGCGGAATGGGTTCGGGTCTGGCGGAGTGGGTTCGGGTCTGGCGGAGTGGGTTCGGGTCTGGCGGAGTGGGTTCGGGCTGGCGGAGTGAGTTTGGGTCTGGCGGAGTGGGTTTGGGTCTGCCGGAGTGTGCTTGGGTCTGGCGGAGTGTGTTTGGGTCTGGCGGAGTGGGTTTGGGTCTGCCGGAGTGTGCTTGGGTCTCGCGGAGGGAGTTTGGGTCTGGCGGAGTGGGTTAGGGTCTGGCGGAGTGGGTTTGGGTCTGGCGGAGTGGGTTTGGGTCTGGCGGAGTGGGTTCGGGCTTGCGGATTTGTTCGGGCTGGCGGCGTGGGTTTGGGTCTGGCGGAGTGGGTTTGGGTCTGGCGGAGTGGGTTGGGGTCTGGCGGAGTGGGTTCGGGTCTGGCGGAGTGGGTTGGGGTCTGGCGGAATGGGTTGGGGTCTGGCGGAGTGGGTTCGGGTCTGGCGGAGTGGGTTTGGGTCTGGCCGAGTGGGTTCGGGTCTGGCCGAGTGGGTTCGGGTCTGGCCGAGTGGGTTCGGGTGTGGCGGAGTGGGTTCGGGTCTGGCGGTGTGGGTTCGGGTCTGGCGGAGTGGGTTCGGGTCTGGCGGAGTGGGTTTGGGTCTGGCAGAGTGGGGTTGGGTCTGTCGTAGTGGGTTCGGGTCTGGCGGAGTGGGTTCGGGTCTGGCCGAGTGGGTTTGGGTGTGGCGGAGTGGGTTCGGGTGTGGCGGAGTGGGTTCGGGTCTGGCGGAGTGGGTTCGGGTCTGGCGGAGTGGGTTCGGGTCTGGCTGAGTGGGTTTGGGTCTGTCGGAGTGGGTTTGGGGTCTGGCGGAGTGGGTTTGTGTCTGGCGGAGTGGGTTTTGGTTTGGGTCTGTCGTAGTGGGTTCGGGTCTGGCGGAGTGGGTTCGGGTCTGGCCGAGTGGGTTTGGGTGTGGCGGAGTGGGTTCGGGTGTGGCGGAGTGGGTTCGGGTCTGGCGGAGTGGGTTCGGGTCTGGCGGAGTGGGTTCGGGTCTGGCGGAGTGGGTTTGGGTCTGTCGGAGTGGGTTTGGGGTCTGGCGGAGTGGATTTGTGTCTGGCGGAGTGGGTTTGGGTTTGGGTCTGGCGGAGTAAGTTTGGGTCTGGAGGAGTGGGTTTGGGTCTGGCGGAGTGGGTTTGGGTCTGGATGAGTGGGTTTGGGTCTGGCGGAGTGGGTTTGGGTCTGGCGGAGTGGGTTCGGGTCTGGCAGAGTGGGTTTGGGTCTGGCGGAGTGGGTTTGGGTCTGGCGGAGTGGATTTGGGTCTGGCGGAGTGGGTTTGGGTCTGTCGGAGTGGGTTTTGGTCTGGCGGAGTGGGTTGTGGTCTGGTGGAGTGGAATCGATATGGGTAGAGCTGCGAAACTCTAAGGGGCAGAAAACGCTAGTGGGAACTGTGTACAGGCCACCTAACAGTAGTATTGGAGTTGGGGATGGCATCAAACAGGAAATTAGAAATGCGTGCAACAAGGGTAACACGGTTATAATGGGTGACTTCAATCTGCATGTAGATTGGGTGAATCAAATTGGCAGGGGTGCTGAGGAAGAGGATTTCCTGGAATGTATGCGGGATAGTTTTCTCAACCAACATGTGGAGGAACCAACGAGAGAGCAGGCTATTCTAGACTGGGTATTGAGTAATGAGGAAGGGTTAGTTAGCAGTCTTGTTGTGCGTGGCCCCTTGGGCAAGAGTGACCATAATATGGTTGAGTTCTTCATTAGGATGGAGAGTGACAAAATTAAGTCAGAAACAAGGGTTCTGAACTTGAACAAAGGTAACTTTGAAGGTATGAGATGTGAATTGGCCAAGATAGACTGGCAGGTGATTCTTAAAGGGTTGACAGTGGATGTGCAATGGAAGGTATTTAAAGACTGCATGGATGAAGTACAAAAGTTGTTCATACCAGTTTGGCAAAAGAATCAATCGGGGAAGGTGGTGCATCCATGGATAACAAGGGAAATCAGGGATAGTATAAAAACAAAAGATGAGGCATACAAATTTGCCAGAAAAAGCAGCCTACCGGAGGACTGGGAGAAATTCAGAATCCAGCAGAGGAGGACAAAGGGCTTAATTAGGAAAGGGAAAATAGATTATGAAAGGAAACTGGCAGGGAACATAAAAACTGACTGCAAAAGTTTTTATAGATATGTAAAGAGAAAGAGACTAGTTAAAACAAATGTTGGTCCCTTGCAGTCAGAAACAGGTGAATTGATCATGGGGAACAAGGACATGGCAGACCAATTGAATAACTACTTTGGTTCTGTCTTCACTAAGGAAGACATAAATAATCTGCCGGAAATAGCAGTGGAACGGGGGTCAAATAAGATGGAGGAACTGAGTGAAATCCAGGTTAGCCGGGAGGTGGTGTTGGGTAAATTGAACGGATTGAAGGCCGATAAATCCCCAGGGCCAGATAGTCTGCATCCCAGAGTACTCAAGGAGGTAGCCACAGAAATAGTGGATGCATTAGTGATAATTTTTCAAAATTCCTTAGATTCTGGAGTAGTTCCTGAGGATTGGAGGGTAGCTAATGTAACCCCACTTTTTAAAAAAGGAGGGAGAGAGAAAGCGGGGAATTACAGACCAGTTAGTCTAACATCGGTAGTGGGGAAACTGCTAGAGTCAGTTATTAAAGATGGGATAGCAGCGCATTTGGAAAGTGGTGAAATCATTGGACAAAGTCAGCATGGATTTACGAAAGGTAAATCATGTCTGACAAATCTGATAGAATTTTTCGAGGATGTAACTAGTAGAGTGGATAAGGGAGAACCAGTGGATGTGTTATATCTAGACTTTCAGAAGGCTTTCGACAAGGTCCCGCATAAGAGATTAGCATACAAACTTAAAGCACACGGTATTGGGGGTTCAGTATTGATGTGGATAGAGAACTGGCTAGCAGACAGGAGGCAAAGGGTAGGAGTAAACGGGTCCTTTTCAGAATGGCAGGCAGTGACTAGTGGGGTGCCGCAAGGCTCAGTGCTGGGACCCCAGCTATTTACAATATATATTAATGA
Organism: Raja brachyura; assembly: GCA_963514005.1. The sequence goes on along the minus strand of OY740794.1, from coordinate 203,216 downwards.
TTTGGACGAGGGAATTCAATGCAACATCTCCAAATTTGCAGATGATACCAAGCTGGGGGGTATAGTTAGGTGTGAGGAGGATGCTTGGAGGCTGCAGGGTGATTTGGATAGGCTGAGTGAATGGGCAGATGCATGGCAGATGCAGTACAATGTGGATAAATGTGAGGTTATCCACTTTGGTGGCAAAAACATGAGGGTAGACTATTATCTGAATGGTGGCAGATTAGGTAAGGGGGAGATGCAACGAGACCTGGGTGTCATGGTACACCAGTCATTGAAAGTAGGCATGCAGGTGCAGCAGGCAGTGAAGAAAGCAAATGGTATGTTAGCATTCATAGCGAAAGGATTTGAGTATAGGAGCAGGGAGGTTCTACTGCAGTTGTACAGGGTTTTGGTGAGGCCACACCTGGAGTACTGCGTACAGTTTTGGTCTCCAAATCTGAGGAAAGACATCCTTGCCATAGAGGGGGTACAGAGAAGATTCACCAGACTGATTCCTGGGATGTCAGGACTTTCATATGAGGAAAGATTGGATAGACTCGGTTTGTACTCGATGGAATTTAGAAGATTGAGGGGGGATCTTATAGAAACCTACAAAATTCTTAAGGGGTTGGACAAGCTAGATGCTGGAAGATTGTTCCCGATGTTGGGGGAGTCCAGAACAAGGGGTCACAGTCTAAGGATAAGGGGGAATTCCTTTAGGACCGAAATGAGGAAAACATTCTTTACACAGAGAGTGGTGAGTCTCTGGAATTCTCTGCCACAGAAGGTAGTTGAGGCCAGTTCATTGGCTATATTTAAGAGGGCGTTAGATGTGGCACTTGTGGCTAAAGGGATCAGGGGGTATGGAGAGAAGGCAGGTACGGGATACTGAGTTGGATGATCAGCCATGATCACATTGAATGGCGGTGCAGGCTCGAAGGGCCGAATGGCCTACTCCTGCACCTATTTTCTATGTTTCTATGTTTCTATGTTCCGGTCTGGCGGAGTGGGTTGGGGTCTGGCGGAGGGGGTTGGGATCTGGCGGAGTGGGTTCGGGTCTGGCGGAGTGGGTTTGGGTCTGGCCGAGTGGGTTCGGGTCTGGCCGAGTGGGTTCGGGTGTGGCGGAGTGGGTTCGCGCCTGGAGGTGTGGGTTCGGGTCTGGCGGAGTGGGTTCGGGTCTGGCGGAGTGGGTTTGGGTCTGGCGGAGTGGGTTGGGGTCTGGCGGATTGGGTTGGGTCTGGCGGAGTGGGTTTGGGTCTGGCGGAGTGGGGTTGGGTCTGGCAGAGTGGGCTGGGGTCTGTCGGAGTGGGTTCGGGTCAGGCGGAGTGGGTTCGGGTCTGGCCGAGTGGGATCGGGTGTGGCGGAGTGGGTTCGGGTGTGGCGGAGTGGGTTCGGGTGTGGCGGAGTGGGTTCGGGTCTGGCGGAGTGGGTTCGGGTCTGGCGGAGTGGGTTTGGGTCTGGCGGAGCGGGTTTGGGGTCTGGCGGAGTGGGTTTGTGTCTGGCGGAGTGGGTTTGGGTTTGGGTCTGGCGGAGTAAGTTTGGGTCTGGAGGAGTGGGTTTGGGTCTGGCGGAGTGTGTTTGGGTCTCGCGCAGGGGGTTTGGGTCTGGCGGAGTGGGTTTGGGTCTGGCGGAGTGGGTTTGGGGTCTGGCGGCGTGGGTTTGGGTCTGGCGGAGTGGGTTTGGTTCTGGCGGAATGGGTTTGGGTCTGGCGGAGTGGGTTCGGGTCTGGCGGAGTGGGTTCGGGTCTGGCGGAGTGGGTTCGGGTCTGGCGGACTGGGTTCGGGTCTGGCGGAGGGGGTTTGGGTCTGGCGGAGTGGGTTTGGGTCTGGCGGAGTACGTTTCGGTCTGGCGGAGTGGGGTTGGGTCTTGTGGAGGGAGTTTGGGTCTGGCGGAGTGGGTTAGGGTCTGGCGGAGTGGGTTTGGGTCTGGCGGAGTGGGTTTGGGTCTGGCGGAGTGGGTTCGGGCTTGCGGATGCGTTCGGGCTGGCGGCGTGGGTTTGGTCTGGCGGAGTGGGTTTGGGTCTGGCGGAGTGGGTTGGGGTCTGGCGGAGTGGGTTCCGGTCTGGCGGAGTGGGTTGGGGTCTGGCGGAATGGGTTGGGGTCTGGCGGAGTGGGTTCGGGTCTGGCGGAGTGGGTTTGGGTCTGGCCGCCAGACCCAAACCCACGCCGCCAGACCCCAAACCCACTCCGCCAGACCCAAACCCACTCCGCCAGACCCAAACCCCCTGCGCGAGACCCAAACACACTCCGCCAGACCCAAACCCACTCCTCCAGACCCAAACTTACTCCGCCAGACCCAAACCCAAACCCACTCCGCCAGACACAAACCCACTCCGCCAGACCCCAAACCCGCTCCGCCAGACCCAAACCCACTCCGCCAGACCCGAACCCACTCCGCCAGACCCGAACCCACTCCGCCACACCCGAACCCACTCCGCCACACCCGAACCCACTCCGCCACACCCGATCCCACTCGGCCAGACCCGAACCCACTCCGCCTGACCCGAACCCACTCCGACAGACCCCAGCCCACTCTGCCAGACCCAACCCCACTCCGCCAGACCCAAACCCACTCCGCCAGACCCAACCCAATCCGCCAGACCCCAACCCACTCCGCCAGACCCAAACCCACTCCGCCAGACCCGAACCCACTCCGCCAGACCCGAACCCACACCTCCAGGCGCGAACCCACTCCGCCACACCCGAACCCACTCGGCCAGACCCGAACCCACTCGGCCAGACCCAAACCCACTCCGCCAGACCCGAACCCACTCCGCCAGATCCCAACCCCCTCCGCCAGACCCCAACCCACTCCGCCAGACCGGAACATAGAAACATAGAAACATAGAAAATAGGTGCAGGAGTAGGCCATTCGGCCCTTCGAGCCTGCACCGCCATTCAATGTGATCATGGCTGATCATCCAACTCAGTATCCCGTACCTGCCTTCTCTCCATACCCCCTGATCCCTTTAGCCACAAGTGCCACATCTAACGCCCTCTTAAATATAGCCAATGAACTGGCCTCAACTACCTTCTGTGGCAGAGAATTCCAGAGACTCACCACTCTCTGTGTAAAGAATGTTTTCCTCATTTCGGTCCTAAAGGAATTCCCCCTTATCCTTAGACTGTGACCCCTTGTTCTGGACTCCCCCAACATCGGGAACAATCTTCCAGCATCTAGCTTGTCCAACCCCTTAAGAATTTTGTAGGTTTCTATAAGATCCCCCCTCAATCTTCTAAATTCCATCGAGTACAAACCGAGTCTATCCAATCTTTCCTCATATGAAAGTCCTGACATCCCAGGAATCAGTCTGGTGAATCTTCTCTGTACCCCCTCTATGGCAAGGATGTCTTTCCTCAGATTTGGAGACCAAAACTGTACGCAGTACTCCAGGTGTGGCCTCACCAAAACCCTGTACAACTGCAGTAGAACCTCCCTGCTCCTATACTCAAATCCTTTCGCTATGAATGCTAACATACCATTTGCTTTCTTCACTGCCTGCTGCACCTGCATGCCTACTTTCAATGACTGGTGTACCATGACACCCAGGTCTCGTTGCATCTCCCCCTTACCTAATCTGCCACCATTCAGATAATAGTCTACCCTCATGTTTTTGCCACCAAAGTGGATAACCTCACATTTATCCACATTGTACTGCATCTGCCATGCATCTGCCCATTCACTCAGCCTATCCAAATCACCCTGCAGCCTCCAAGCATCCTCCTCACACCTAACTATACCCCCCAGCTTGGTATCATCTGCAAATTTGGAGATGTTGCATTGAATTCCCTCGTCCAAATCATTAATATATATTGTAAATAGCTGGGGTCCCAGCACTGAGCCTTGCGGCACCCCACTAGTCACTGCCTGCCATTCTGAAAAGGACCCGTTTACTCCTACCCTTTGCCTCCTGTCTGCTAGCCAGTTCTCTATCCACATCAATACTGAACCCCCAATACCGTGTGCTTTAAGTTTGTATGCTAATCTCTTATGCGGGACCTTGTCGAAAGCCTTCTGAAAGTCTAGATATAACACATCCACTGGTTCTCCCTTATCCACTCTACTAGTTACATCCTCGAAAAATTCTATCAGATTTGTCAGACATGATTTACCTTTCGTAAATCCATGCTGACTTTGTCCAATGATTTCACCACTTTCCAAATGCGCTGCTATCCCATCTTTAATAACTGACTCTAGCAGTTTCCCCACTACCGATGTTAGACTAACTGGTCTGTAATTCCCCGCTTTCTCTCTCCCTCCTTTTTTAAAAAGTGGGGTTACATTAGCTACCCTCCAATCCTCAGGAACTACTCCAGAATCTAAGGAATTTTGAAAAATTATCACTAATGCATCCACTATTTCTGTGGCTACCTCCTTGAGTACTCTGGGATGCAGACTATCTGGCCCTGGGGATTTATCGGCCTTCAATCCGTTCAATTTACCCAACACCACCTCCCGGCTAACCTGGATTTCACTCAGTTCCTCCATCTTATTTGCCCCCCGTTCCACTGCTATTTCCGGCAGATTATTTATGTCTTCCTTAGTGAAGACAGAACCAAAGTAGTTATTCAATTGGTCTGCCATGTCCTTGTTCCCCATGATCAATTCACCTGTTTCTGACTGCAAGGGACCAACATTTGTTTTAACTAGTCTCTTTCTCTTTACATATCTATAAAAACTTTTGCAGTCAGTTTTTATGTTCCCTGCCAGTTTCCTTTCATAATCTATTTTCCCTTTCCTAATTAAGCCCTTTGTCCTCCTCTGCTGGATTCTGAATTTCTCCCAGTCCTCCGGTAGGCTGCTTTTTCTGGCAAATTTGTATGCCTCATCTTTTGTTTTTATACTATCCCTGATTTCCCTTGTTATCCATGGATGCACCACCTTCCCCGATTGATTCTTTTGCCAAACTGGTATGAACAACTTTTGTACTTCATCCATGCAGTCTTTAAATACCTTCCATTGCACATCCACTGTCAACCCTTTAAGAATCACCTGCCAGTCTATCTTGGCCAATTCACATCTCATACCTTCAAAGTTACCTTTGTTCAAGTTCAGAACCCTTGTTTCTGACTTAATTTTGTCACTCTCCATCCTAATGAAGAACTCAACCATATTATGGTCACTCTTGCCCAAGGGGCCACGCACAACAAGACTGCTAACTAACCCTTCCTCATTACTCAATACCCAGTCTAGAATAGCCTGCTCTCTCGTTGGTTCCTCCACATGTTGGTTGAGAAAACTATCCCGCATACATTCCAGGAAATCCTCTTCCTCAGCACCCCTGCCAATTTGATTCACCCAATCTACATGCAGATTGAAGTCACCCATTATAACCGTGTTACCCTTGTTGCACGCATTTCTAATTTCCTGTTTGATGCCATCCCCAACTCCAATACTACTGTTAGGTGGCCTGTACACAGTTCCCACTAGCGTTTTCTGCCCCTTAGAGTTTCGCAGCTCTACCCATATCGATTCCACTCCACCAGACCACAACCCACTCCGCCAGACCAAAACCCACTCCGACAGACCCAAACCCACTCCGCCAGACCCAAATCCACTCCGCCAGACCCAAACCCACTCCGCCAGACCCAAACCCACTCTGCCAGACCCGAACCCACTCCGCCAGACCCAAACCCACTCCGCCAGACCCAAACCCACTCATCCAGACCCAAACCCACTCCGCCAGACCCAAACCCACTCCTCCAGACCCAAACTTACTCCGCCAGACCCAAACCCAAACCCACTCCGCCAGACACAAATCCACTCCGCCAGACCCCAAACCCACTCCGACAGACCCAAACCCACTCCGCCAGACCCGAACCCACTCCGCCAGACCCGAACCCACTCCGCCAGACCCGAACCCACTCCGCCACACCCGAACCCACTCCGCCACACCCAAACCCACTCGGCCAGACCCGAACCCACTCCGCCAGACCCGAACCCACTACGACAGACCCAAACCAAAACCCACTCCGCCAGACACAAACCCACTCCGCCAGACCCCAAACCCACTCCGACAGACCCAAACCCACTCAGCCAGACCCGAACCCACTCCGCCAGACCCGAACCCACACCTCCAGGCGCGAACCCACTCCGCCACACCCGAACCCACTCGGCCAGACCCGAACCCACTCGGCCAGACCCAAACCCACTCCGCCAGACCCGAACCCACTCCGCCAGATCCCAACCCCCTCCGCCAGACCCCAACCCACTCCGCCAGACCGGAACATAGAAACATAGAAACATAGAAAATAGGTGCAGGAGTAGGCCATTCGGCCCTTCGAGCCTGCACCGCCATTCAATGTGATCATGGCTGATCATCCAACTCAGTATCCCGTACCTGCCTTCTCTCCATACCCCCTGATCCCTTTAGCCACAAGTGCCACATCTAACGCCCTCTTAAATATAGCCAATGAACTGGCCTCAACTACCTTCTGTGGCAGAGAATTCCAGAGACTCACCACTCTCTGTGTAAAGAATGTTTTCCTCATTTCGGTCCTAAAGGAATTCCCCCTTATCCTTAGACTGTGACCCCTTGTTCTGGACTCCCCCAACATCGGGAACAATCTTCCAGCATCTAGCTTGTCCAACCCCTTAAGAATTTTGTAGGTTTCTATAAGATCCCCCCTCAATCTTCTAAATTCCATCGAGTACAAACCGAGTCTATCCAATCTTTCCTCATATGAAAGTCCTGACATCCCAGGAATCAGTCTGGTGAATCTTCTCTGTACCCCCTCTATGGCAAGGATGTCTTTCCTCAGATTTGGAGACCAAAACTGTACGCAGTACTCCAGGTGTGGCCTCACCAAAACCCTGTACAACTGCAGTAGAACCTCCCTGCTCCTATACTCAAATCCTTTCGCTATGAATGCTAACATACCATTTGCTTTCTTCACTGCCTGCTGCACCTGCATGCCTACTTTCAATGACTGGTGTACCATGACACCCAGGTCTCGTTGCATCTCCCCCTTACCTAATCTGCCACCATTCAGATAATAGTCTACCCTCATGTTTTTGCCACCAAAGTGGATAACCTCACATTTATCCACATTGTACTGCATCTGCCATGCATCTGCCCATTCACTCAGCCTATCCAAATCACCCTGCAGCCTCCAAGCATCCTCCTCACACCTAACTATACCCCCCAGCTTGGTATCATCTGCAAATTTGGAGATGTTGCATTGAATTCCCTCGTCCAAATCATTAATATATATTGTAAATAGCTGGGGTCCCAGCACTGAGCCTTGCGGCACCCCACTAGTCACTGCCTGCCATTCTGAAAAGGACCCGTTTACTCCTACCCTTTGCCTCCTGTCTGCTAGCCAGTTCTCTATCCACATCAATACTGAACCCCCAATACCGTGTGCTTTAAGTTTGTATGCTAATCTCTTATGCGGGACCTTGTCGAAAGCCTTCTGAAAGTCTAGATATAACACATCCACTGGTTCTCCCTTATCCACTCTACTAGTTACATCCTCGAAAAATTCTATCAGATTTGTCAGACATGATTTACCTTTCGTAAATCCATGCTGACTTTGTCCAATGATTTCACCACTTTCCAAATGCGCTGCTATCCCATCTTTAATAACTGACTCTAGCAGTTTCCCCACTACCGATGTTAGACTAACTGGTCTGTAATTCCCCGCTTTCTCTCTCCCTCCTTTTTTAAAAAGTGGGGTTACATTAGCTACCCTCCAATCCTCAGGAACTACTCCAGAATCTAAGGAATTTTGAAAAATTATCACTAATGCATCCACTATTTCTGTGGCTACCTCCTTGAGTACTCTGGGATGCAGACTATCTGGCCCTGGGGATTTATCGGCCTTCAATCCGTTCAATTTACCCAACACCACCTCCCGGCTAACCTGGATTTCACTCAGTTCCTCCATCTTATTTGACCCCCGTTCCACTGCTATTTCCGGCAGATTATTTATGTCTTCCTTAGTGAAGACAGAACCAAAGTAGTTATTCAATTGGTCTGCCATGTCCTTGTTCCCCATGATCAATTCACCTGTTTCTGACTGCAAGGGACCAACATTTGTTTTAACTAGTCTCTTTCTCTTTACATATCTATAAAAACTTTTGCAGTCAGTTTTTATGTTCCCTGCCAGTTTCCTTTCATAATCTATTTTCCCTTTCCTAATTAAGCCCTTTGTCCTCCTCTGCTGGATTCTGAATTTCTCCCAGTCCTCCGGTAGGCTGCTTTTTCTGGCAAATTTGTATGCCTCATCTTTTGTTTTTATACTATCCCTGATTTCCCTTGTTATCCATGGATGCACCACCTTCCCCGATTGATTCTTTTGCCAAACTGGTATGAACAACTTTTGTACTTCATCCATGCAGTCTTTAAATACCTTCCATTGCACATCCACTGTCAACCCTTTAAGAATCACCTGCCAGTCTATCTTGGCCAATTCACATCTCATACCTTCAAAGTTACCTTTGTTCAAGTTCAGAACCCTTGTTTCTGACTTAATTTTGTCACTCTCCATCCTAATGAAGAACTCAACCATATTATGGTCACTCTTGCCCAAGGGGCCACGCACAACAAGACTGCTAACTAACCCTTCCTCATTACTCAATACCCAGTCTAGAATAGCCTGCTCTCTCGTTGGTTCCTCCACATGTTGGTTGAGAAAACTATCCCGCATACATTCCAGGAAATCCTCTTCCTCAGCACCCCTGCCAATTTGATTCACCCAATCTACATGCAGATTGAAGTCACCCATTATAACCGTGTTACCCTTGTTGCACGCATTTCTAATTTCCTGTTTGATGCCATCCCCAACTCCAATACTACTGTTAGGTGGCCTGTACACAGTTCCCACTAGCGTTTTCTGCCCCTTAGAGTTTCGCAGCTCTACCCATATCGATTCCACTCCACCAGACCACAACCCACTCCGCCAGACCAAAACCCACTCCGACAGACCCAAACCCACTCCGCCAGACCCAAATCCACTCCGCCAGACCCAAACCCACTCCGCCAGACCCAAACCCACTCTGCCAGACCCGAACCCACTCCGCCAGACCCAAACCCACTCCGCCAGACCCAAACCCACTCATCCAGACCCAAACCCACTCCGCCAGACCCAAACCCACTCCTCCAGACCCAAACTTACTCCGCCAGACCCAAACCCAAACCCACTCCGCCAGACACAAATCCACTCCGCCAGACCCCAAACCCACTCCGACAGACCCAAACCCACTCCGCCAGACCCGAACCCACTCCGCCAGACCCGAACCCACTCCGCCAGACCCGAACCCACTCCGCCACACCCGAACCCACTCCGCCACACCCAAACCCACTCGGCCAGACCCGAACCCACTCCGCCAGACCCGAACCCACTACGACAGACCCAAACCAAAACCCACTCCGCCAGACACAAACCCACTCCGCCAGACCCCAAACCCACTCCGACAGACCCAAACCCACTCAGCCAGACCCGAACCCACTCCGCCAGACCCGAACCCACTCCGCCAGACCCGAACCCACTCCGCCACACCCGAACCCACTCCGCCACACCCAAACCCACTCGGCCAGACCCGAACCCACTCCGCCAGACCCGAACCCACTACGACAGACCCAACCCCACTCTGCCAGACCCAAACCCACTCCGCCAGACCCGAACCCACTCCGCCAGACCCGAACCCACACCGCCAGACCCGAACCCACTCCGCCACACCCGAACCCACTCGGCCAGACCCGAACCCACTCGGCCAGACCCGAACCCACTCGGCCAGACCCAAACCCACTCCGCCAGACCCGAACCCACTCCGCCAGACCCCAACCCATTCCGCCAGACCCCAACCCACTCCGCCAGACCCGAACCCACTCCGCCAGACCCCAACCCACTCCGCCAGACCCAAACCCACTCCGCCAGACCCAAACCCACGCCGCCAGCCCGAACAAATCCGCAAGCCCGAACCCACTCCGCCAGACCCAAACCCACTCCGCCAGACCCAAACCCACTCCGCCAGACCCTAACCCACTCCGCCAGACCCAAACTCCCTCCGCGAGACCCAAGCACACTCCGGCAGACCCAAACCCACTCCGCCAGACCCAAACACACTCCGCCAGACCCAAGCACACTCCGGCAGACCCAAACCCACTCCGCCAGACCCAAACTCACTCCGCCAGCCCGAACCCACTCCGCCAGACCCGAACCCACTCCGCCAGACCCGAACCCACTCCGCCAGACCCGAACCCATTCCGCCAGACCCGAACCCACTCCGCCAGACCCGAACCCACTCCGCCAGACCCCAACCCACTCCGCCAGACCCAAACCCACTCCGCCAGACCCCAGAACCACTCCGCCAGACCCAAACCCACTCCGCCAGACCCAAACCCCTTGCGCGAGACCCAAACCCACTCCGCCAGACCCGAATCCACTCCGCCAGACCCAAACCCCCTGCGCGAGACCCAAACCCACTCCGCCAGACCCGAACCCACTCCGCCAGACCCGAACCCACTCCGCCAGACATGAAACCACTCCGCCAGACCCGAACCCACTCCGCCAGATCCATACCCATTCCGACAGACCCAAACCCACTCCGCCAGACCCGAATTCACTCCGCCAGACCCAAACCACCTGCGCAAGACCCAAACCCACTCCGCCAGACCCGAACCCACTCCGCCAGACCCGAACCCACTCCGCCAGACACGAAACCACTCCGCCAGACCCGAACCCACTCCGCCAGAACCATACCCATTCCGACAGACCCAAACCCACTCCGCCAGACCCAAACCCACTCCGCCAGACCCAAACCCACTCCGCCAGACCCAAACCCACTCCGCCAGACCCCAAACCCACTCCGCCAGACCCAAACCCACTCCGCCAGACCCAAACCCCCTGCGCGAGACCCAAACCCACTCCGCCAGACCCAAACCCACTCCGCCAGACCCAAACCCACTCCGCCAGACACAAACCCACTCCGCCAGACCCAAACCCACTCCGCCACACCCAAACCCACTCCTCCAGACCCAAACTTACTCCGCGAGACCCAAACCCAAACCCACTCCGCCAGACACAAACCCACTCCGCCAGACCCCAAACCCACTCCGCCAGACCCGAACCCACTCCGCCAGACCCGAACCCACTCCGCCACACCCGAACCCACTCCGCCAGACCCGAACCCACTCCGCCACACCCGAACCCACTCCGCCACACCCGAACCCACTCGGCCAGACCCGAACCCACTCCGCCAGACCCGAACCCACTACGACAGACCCAAGCCCACTCCGCCAGACCCAACCCCACTCCGCCAGACCCAAACCCACTCCGCCAGACCCGAACCCACTCCGCCAGACCCGAACCCACACCGCCAGACCCGAACCCACTCCGCCACACCCGAACCCACTCGGCCAGACCCGAACCCACTCGGCCAGACCCAAACCCACTCCGCCAGACCCGAACCCACTCCGCCAGACCCCAACCCATTCCGCCAGACCCCAACCCACTCCGCCAGACCGGAACCCACTCCGCCAGACCCCAACCCACTCCGCCAGACCCAAACCCACTCCGCCAGACCCAAACCCACGCCGCCAGCCCGAACACATCCGCAAGCCCGAACCCACTCCGCCAGACCCAAACCCACTCCGCCAGACCCAAACCCACTCCGCCAGACCCTAACCCACTCCGCCAGACCCAAACTCCCTCCGCGAGACCCAACCCCACTCCGCCAGACCCAAACTTACTCCGCCAGACCCAAACCCACTCCGCCAGACCCGAACCCACTCCGCCAGACCCGAACCCACTCCGCCAGACCCGAACCCACTCCGCCAGACCCGAACCCACTCCGCCAGACCCCAAACCCACTCCGCCAGACCCCAACCCACTCCGCCAGCCCCAAACCCATTCCGCCAGACCCAAGCCCACACCGCCAGATCCAAACCCACTCCGCCAGACCCAAACACACTCCGCCAGACCCAAACACACTCCGGCAGACCCAAACCCACTCCGCCAGACCCAAACCCACTCCGCCAGCCCGAACCCACTCCGCCAGACCCGAACCCACTCCGCCAGACCCGAACCCACTCCTCCAGACCCGAACCCATTCCGCCAGACCCGAACCCACTCCGCCAGACCCGAACCCACTCCGCCAGACCCGAACCCACTCCGCCAGACCCAAACCCACTCCGCCAGACCCAAACCCACTCCGCCAGACCCCAAAACCACTCCGCCAGACCCAAACCCACTCCGCCAGACCCAAACCCCCTGCGCGAGACCCAAACCCACTCCGCCAGACCCGAACCCACTCCGCCAGACCCGAACCCACTCCGCCAGACATGAAACCACTCCGCCAGACCCGAACCCACTCCGCCAGATCCATACCCATTCCGACAGACCCAAACCCACTCCGCCAGACCCGAATCCACTCCGCCAGACCCAAACCACCTGCGCGAGACCGAAACCCACTCCGCCAGACCCGAACCCACTCCGCCAGACCCGAACCCACTCCGCCAGACACGAAACCACTCCGCCAGACCCGAACCCACTCCGCCAGATCCATACCCATTCCGACAGACCCAAACCCACTCCGCCAGACCCAAACCCACTCCGCCAGACACAAACCCACTCCGCCAGACCCAAACCCACTCCGCCACACCCAAACCCACTCCTCCAGACCCAGACTTACTCCGCGAGACCCAAACCCAAATCCACTCCGCCAGACACAAACCCACTCCGCCAGACCCCAAACCCACTCCGCCAGACCCGAACCCACTCCGCCAGACCCGAACCCACTCCGCCAGACCCGAACCCACTCCGCCAGACCCGAACCCACTCCGCCACACCCGAACCCACTCCGCCACACCCGAACCCACTCGGCCAGACCCGAACCCACTCCGCCAGACCCGAACCCACTACGACAGACCCAAGCCCACTCCGCCAGACCCAACCCCACTCCGCCAGACCCAAACCCACTCCGCCAGACCCGAACCCACTCCGCCAGACCCGAACCCACACCGCCAGACCCGAACCCACTCCGCCACACCCGAACCCACTCGGCCAGACCCGAACCCACTCGGCCAGACCCAAACCCACTCCGCCAGACCCGAACCCACTCCGCCAGACCCCAACCCATTCCGCCAGACCCCAACCCACTCCGCCAGACCGGAACCCACTCCGCCAGACCCCAACCCACTCCGCCAGACCCAAACCCACTCCGCCAGACCCAAACCCACGCCGCCAGCCCGAACACATCCGCAAGCCCGAACCCACTCCGCCAGACCCAAACCCACTCCGCCAGACCCAAACCCTCTCCGCCAGACCCTAACCCACTCCGCCAGACCCAAACTCCCTCCGCGAGACCCAACCCCACTCCGCCAGACCCAAACTTACTCCGCCAGACCCAAACCCACTCCGCCAGACCCAAACCCCCTCCGCCAGACCCGAACCCAGTCCGCCAGACCCGAACCCACTCCGCCAGACCCGAACCCACTCCGCCACACCCGAACCCACTCCGCCACACCCAAACCCACTCGGCCAGACCCGAACCCACTCCGCCAGACACGAACCCACTACGACAGACCCAAACCAAAACCCACTCCGCCAGACACAAACCCACTCCGCCAGACCCCAAACCCACTCCGACAGACCCAAACCCACTCAGCCAGACCCGAACCCACTCCGCCAGACCCGAACCCACTCCGCCAGACCCGAACCCACTCCGCCACACCCGAACCCACTCCGCCACACCCAAACCCACTCGGCCAGACCCGAACCCACTCCGCCAGACCCGAACCCACTACGACAGACCCAAGCCCACTCCGCCAGACCCAACCCCACTCTGCCAGACCCAAACCCACTCCGCCAGACCCGAACCCACTCCGCCAGACCCGAACCCACACCGCCAGACCCGAACCCACTCCGCCACACCCGAACCCACTCGGCCAGACCCGAACCCACTCGGCCAGACCCGAACCCACTCGGCCAGACCCAAACCCACTCGGCCAGACCCGAACCCACTCCGCCAGACCCCAACCCATTCCGCCAGACCCCAACCCACTCCGCCAGACCGGAACCCACTCCGCCAGACCCTAACCCACTCCGCCAGACCCAAACTCCCTCCGCGAGACCCAAGCACACTCCGGCAGACCCAAACCCACTCCGCCAGACCCCAGAACCACTCCGCCAGACCCAAGCACACTCCGGCAGACCCAAACCCCTTGCGCGAGACCCAAACCCACTCCGCCAGACCCAAACCCACTCCGCCACACCCAAACCCACTCCTCCAGACCCAAACTTACTCCGCGAGACCCAAACCCAAACCCACTCCGCCAGACACAAACCCACTCCGCCAGACCCCAAACCCACCCCGCCAGACCCGAACCCACCCCGCCAGACCCGAACCCACTCCGCCAGACCCGAACCCACTCCGCCACACCCGAACCCACTCCGCCAGACCCGAACCCACTCCGCCACACCCGAACCCACTCCGCCACACCCGAACCCACTCGGCCAGACCCGAACCCACTCCGCCAGACCCGAACCCACTACGACAGACCCAACCCCACTCCGCCAGACCCAACCCCACTCCGCCAGACCCAAACCCACTCCGCCAGACCCGAACCCACTCCGCCAGACCCGAACCCACACCGCCAGACCCGAACCCACTCCGCCACACCCGAACCCACTCGGCCAGACCCGAACCCACTCGGCCAGACCCAAACCCACTCCGCCAGACCCGAACCCACTCCGCCAGACCCCAACCCATTCCGCCAGACCCCAACCCACTCCGCCAGACCGGAACCCACTCCGCCAGACCCCAACCCACTCCGCCAGACCCCAGAACCACTCCGCCAGACCCAAACCCACTCCGCCAGACCCAAACCCCTTGCGCGAGACCCAAACCCACTCCGCCAGACCCGAATCCACTCCGCCAGACCCAAACCCCCTGCGCGAGACCCAAACCCACTCCGCCAGACCCGAACCCACTCCGCCAGACCCGAACCCACTCCGCCAGACATGAAACCACTCCGCCAGACCCGAACCCACTCCGCCAGATCCATACCCATTCCGACAGACCCAAACCCACTCCGCCAGACCCGAATTCACTCCGCCAGACCCAAACCACCTGCGCAAGACCCAAACCCACTCCGCCAGACCCGAACCCACTCCGCCAGACCCGAACCCACTCCGCCAGACACGAAACCACTCCGCCAGACCCGAACCCACTCCGCCAGACCCAAACTCCCTCCGCGAGACCCAAGCACACTCCGGCAGACCCAAACCCACTCCGCCAGACCCAAACACACTCCGCCAGACCCAAACCCACTCCGCCAGACCCCAAAACCACTCCGCCAGACCCAAACCCACTCCGCCAGACCCAAACCCCCTGCGCGAGACCCAAACCCACTCCGCCAGACCCGAACCCACTCCGCCAGACCCGAACCCACTCCGCCAGACATGAAACCACTCCGCCAGACCCGAACCCACTCCGCCAGATCCATACCCATTCCGACAGACCCAAACCCACTCCGCCAGACCCGAATCCACTCCGCCAGACCCAAACCACCTGCGCGAGACCGAAACCCACTCCGCCAGACCCGAACCCACTCCGCCAGACCCGAACCCACTCCGCCAGACACGAAACCACTCCGCCAGACCCGAACCCACTCCGCCAGATCCATACCCATTCCGACAGACCCAAACCCACTCCGCCAGACCCAAACCCACTCCGCCAGACACAAACCCACTCCGCCAGACCCAAACCCACTCCGCCACACCCAAACCCACTCCTCCAGACCCAGACTTACTCCGCGAGACCCAAACCCAAATCCACTCCGCCAGACACAAACCCACTCCGCCAGACCCCAAACCCACTCCGCCAGACCCGAACCCACTCCGCCAGACCCGAACCCACTCCGCCAGACCCGAACCCACTCCGCCAGACCCGAACCCACTCCGCCACACCCGAACCCACTCCGCCACACCCGAACCCACTCGGCCAGACCCGAACCCACTCCGCCAGACCCGAACCCACTACGACAGACCCAAGCCCACTCCGCCAGACCCAACCCCACTCCGCCAGACCCAAACCCACTCCGCCAGACCCGAACCCACTCCGCCAGACCCGAACCCACACCGCCAGACCCGAACCCACTCCGCCACACCCGAACCCACTCGGCCAGACCCGAACCCACTCGGCCAGACCCAAACCCACTCCGCCAGACCCGAACCCACTCCGCCAGACCCCAACCCATTCCGCCAGACCCCAACCCACTCCGCCAGACCGGAACCCACTCCGCCAGACCCCAACCCACTCCGCCAGACCCAAACCCACTCCGCCAGACCCAAACCCACGCCGCCAGCCCGAACACATCCGCAAGCCCGAACCCACTCCGCCAGACCCAAACCCACTCCGCCAGACCCAAACCCTCTCCGCCAGACCCTAACCCACTCCGCCAGACCCAAACTCCCTCCGCGAGACCCAACCCCACTCCGCCAGACCCAAACTTACTCCGCCAGACCCAAACCCACTCCGCCAGACCCAAACCCCCTCCGCCAGACCCGAACCCAGTCCGCCAGACCCGAACCCACTCCGCCAGACCCGAACCCACTCCGCCACACCCGAACCCACTCCGCCACACCCAAACCCACTCGGCCAGACCCGAACCCACTCCGCCAGACACGAACCCACTACGACAGACCCAAACCAAAACCCACTCCGCCAGACACAAACCCACTCCGCCAGACCCCAAACCCACTCCGACAGACCCAAACCCACTCAGCCAGACCCGAACCCACTCCGCCAGACCCGAACCCACTCCGCCAGACCCGAACCCACTCCGCCACACCCGAACCCACTCCGCCACACCCAAACCCACTCGGCCAGACCCGAACCCACTCCGCCAGACCCGAACCCACTACGACAGACCCAAGCCCACTCCGCCAGACCCAACCCCACTCTGCCAGACCCAAACCCACTCCGCCAGACCCGAACCCACTCCGCCAGACCCGAACCCACACCGCCAGACCCGAACCCACTCCGCCACACCCGAACCCACTCGGCCAGACCCGAACCCACTCGGCCAGACCCGAACCCACTCGGCCAGACCCAAACCCACTCGGCCAGACCCGAACCCACTCCGCCAGACCCCAACCCATTCCGCCAGACCCCAACCCACTCCGCCAGACCGGAACCCACTCCGCCAGACCCTAACCCACTCCGCCAGACCCAAACTCCCTCCGCGAGACCCAAGCACACTCCGGCAGACCCAAACCCACTCCGCCAGACCCCAGAACCACTCCGCCAGACCCAAGCACACTCCGGCAGACCCAAACCCCTTGCGCGAGACCCAAACCCACTCCGCCAGACCCAAACCCACTCCGCCACACCCAAACCCACTCCTCCAGACCCAAACTTACTCCGCGAGACCCAAACCCAAACCCACTCCGCCAGACACAAACCCACTCCGCCAGACCCCAAACCCACCCCGCCAGACCCGAACCCACCCCGCCAGACCCGAACCCACTCCGCCAGACCCGAACCCACTCCGCCACACCCGAACCCACTCCGCCAGACCCGAACCCACTCCGCCACACCCGAACCCACTCCGCCACACCCGAACCCACTCGGCCAGACCCGAACCCACTCCGCCAGACCCGAACCCACTACGACAGACCCAACCCCACTCCGCCAGACCCAACCCCACTCCGCCAGACCCAAACCCACTCCGCCAGACCCGAACCCACTCCGCCAGACCCGAACCCACACCGCCAGACCCGAACCCACTCCGCCACACCCGAACCCACTCGGCCAGACCCGAACCCACTCGGCCAGACCCAAACCCACTCCGCCAGACCCGAACCCACTCCGCCAGACCCCAACCCATTCCGCCAGACCCCAACCCACTCCGCCAGACCGGAACCCACTCCGCCAGACCCCAACCCACTCCGCCAGACCCCAGAACCACTCCGCCAGACCCAAACCCACACCGCCAGACCCAAACCCCTTGCGCGAGACCCAAACCCACTCCGCCAGACCCGAATCCACTCCGCCAGACCCAAACCCCCTGCGCGAGACCCAAACCCACTCCGCCAGACCCGAACCCACTCCGCCAGACCCGAACCCACTCCGCCAGACATGAAACCACTCCGCCAGACCCGAACCCACTCCGCCAGATCCATACCCATTCCGACAGACCCAAACCCACTCCGCCAGACCCGAATTCACTCCGCCAGACCCAAACCACCTGCGCAAGACCCAAACCCACTCCGCCAGACCCGAACCCACTCCGCCAGACCCGAACCCACTCCGCCAGACACGAAACCACTCCGCCAGACCCGAACCCACTCCGCCAGACCCAAACTCCCTCCGCGAGACCCAAGCACACTCCGGCAGACCCAAACCCACTCCGCCAGACCCAAACACACTCCGCCAGACCCAAGCACACTCCGGCAGACCCAAACCCACTCCGCCAGACCCAAACCCACTCCGCCAGCCCGAACCCACTCCGCCAGACCCGAACCCACTCCGCCAGACCCGAACCCACTCCGCCAGACCCGAACCCATTCCGCCAGACCCGAACCCACTCCGCCAGACCCGAACCCACTCCGCCAGACCCCAACCCACTCCGCCAGACCCAAACCCACTCCGCCAGACCCCAGAACCACTCCGCCAGACCCAAACCCACTCCGCCAGACCCAAACCCCTTGCGCGAGACCCAAACCCACTCCGCCAGACCCGAATCCACTCCGCCAGACCCAAACCCCCTGCGCGAGACCCAAACCCACTCCGCCAGACCCGAACCCACTCCGCCAGACCCGAACCCACTCCGCCAGACATGAAACCACTCCGCCAGACCCGAACCCACTCCGCCAGATCCATACCCATTCCGACAGACCCAAACCCACTCCGCCAGACCCGAATTCACTCCGCCAGACCCAAACCACCTGCGCAAGACCCAAACCCACTCCGCCAGACCCGAACCCACTCCGCCAGACCCGAACCCACTCCGCCAGACACGAAACCACTCCGCCAGACCCGAACCCACTCCGCCAGAACCATACCCATTCCGACAGACCCAAACCCACTCCGCCAGACCCAAACCCACTCCGCCAGACCCAAACCCACTCCGCCAGACCCAAACCCACTCCGCCAGACCCCAAACCCACTCCGCCAGACCCAAACCCACTCCGCCAGACCCAAACCCCCTGCGCGAGACCCAAACCCACTCCGCCAGACCCAAACCCACTCCGCCAGACCCAAACCCACTCCGCCAGATACAAACCCACTCCGCCAGACCCAAACCCACTCCGCCACACCCAAACCCACTCCTCCAGACCCAAACTTACTCCGCGAGACCCAAACCCAAACCCACTCCGCCAGACACAAACCCACTCCGCCAGACCCCAAACCCACTCCGCCAGACCCGAACCCACTCCGCCAGACCCGAACCCACTCCGCCACACCCGAACACACTCCGCCAGACCCGAACCCACTCCGCCACACCCGAACCCACTCCGCCACACCCGAACACACTCGGCCAAACCCGAACCCACTCCGCCAGACCCGAACCCACTACGACAGACCCAAGCCCACTCCGCCAGACCCAACCCCACTCCGCCAGACCCAAACCCACTCCGCCAGACCCGAACCCACTCCGCCAGACCCGAACCCACACCGCCAGACCCGAACCCACTCGGCCAGACCCGAACCCACTCGGCCAGACCCGAACCCACTCGGCCAGACCCAAACCCACTCCGCCAGACCCGAACCCACTCCGCCAGACCCCAACCCATTCCGCCAGACCCCAACCCACTCCGCCAGACCGGAACCCACTCCGCCAGACCCCAACCCACTCCGCCAGACCCAAACCCACTCCGCCAGACCCAAACCCACGCCGCCAGCCCGAACACATCCGCAAGCCCGAACCCACTCCGCCAGACCCAAACCCACTCCGCCAGACCCAAACCCACCCCGCCAGACCCTAACCCACTCCGCCAGACCCAAACTCCCTCCGCGAGACCCAACCCCACTCCGCCAGACCCAAACTTACTCCGCCAGACCCAAACCCACTCCGCCAGACCCGAACCCACTCCGCCAGACCCGAACCCACTCCGCCAGACCCGAACCCACTCCGCCAGACCCGAACCCACTCCGCCAGACCCCAAACCCACTCCGCCAGACCCCAACCCACTCCGCCAGCCCCAAACCCATTCCGCCAGACCCAAGCCCACACCGCCAGATCCAAACCCACTCCGCCAGACCCAAACACACTCCGCCAGACCCAAACACACTCCGGCAGACCCAAACCCACTCCGCCAGACCCAAACCCACTCCGCCAGCCCGAACCCACTCCGCCAGACCCGAACCCACTCCGCCAGACCCGAACCCACTCCTCCAGACCCCAAAACCACTCCGCCAGACCCAAACCCACTCCGCCAGACCCAAACCCCCTGCGCGAGACCCAAACCCACTCCGCCAGACCCGAACCCACTCCGCCAGACCCGAACCCACTCCGCCAGACATGAAACCACTCCGCCAGACCCGAACCCACTCCGCCAGATCCATACCCATTCCGACAGACCCAAACCCACTCCGCCAGACCCGAATCCACTCCGCCAGACCCAAACCACCTGCGCGAGACCGAAACCCACTCCGCCAGACCCGAACCCACTCCGCCAGACCCGAACCCACTCCGCCAGACACGAAACCACTCCGCCAGACCCGAACCCACTCCGCCAGATCCATACCCATTCCGACAGACCCAAACCCACTCCGCCAGACCCAAACCCACTCCGCCAGACACAAACCCACTCCGCCAGACCCAAACCCACTCCGCCACACCCAAACCCACTCCTCCAGACCCAGACTTACTCCGCGAGACCCAAACCCAAACCCACTCCGCCAGACACAAACCCACTCCGCCAGACCCCAAACCCACTCCGCCAGACCCGAACCCACTCCGCCAGACCCGAACCCACTCCGCCAGACCCGAACCCACTCCGCCAGACCCGAACCCACTCCGCCACACCCGAACCCACTCCGCCACACCCGAACCCACTCGGCCAGACCCGAACCCACTCCGCCAGACCCGAACCCACTACGACAGACCCAAGCCCACTCCGCCAGACCCAACCCCACTCCGCCAGACCCAAACCCACTCCGCCAGACCCGAACCCACTCCGCCAGACCCGAACCCACACCGCCAGACCCGAACCCACTCCGCCACACCCGAACCCACTCGGCCAGACCCGAACCCACTCGGCCAGACCCAAACCCACTCCGCCAGACCCGAACCCACTCCGCCAGACCCCAACCCATTCCGCCAGACCCCAACCCACTCCGCCAGACCGGAACCCACTCCGCCAGACCCCAACCCACTCCGCCAGACCCAAACCCACTCCGCCAGACCCAAACCCACGCCGCCAGCCCGAACACATCCGCAAGCCCGAACCCACTCCGCCAGACCCAAACCCACTCCGCCAGACCCAAACCCTCTCCGCCAGACCCTAACCCACTCCGCCAGACCCAAACTCCCTCCGCGAGACCCAACCCCACTCCGCCAGACCCAAACTTACTCCGGCAGACCCAAACCCACTCCGCCAGACCCAAACCCCCTCCGCCAGACCCGAACCCAGTCCGCCAGACCCGAACCCACTCCGCCAGACCCGAACCCACTCCGCCACACCCGAACCCACTCCGCCACACCCAAACTCACTCGGCCAGACCCGAACCCACTCCGCCAGACACGAACCCACTACGACAGACCCAAACCAAAACCCACTCCGCCAGACACAAACCCACTCCGCCAGACCCCAAACCCACTCCGACAGACCCAAACCCACTCAGCGAGACCCGAACCCACTCCGCCAGACCCGAACCCACTCCGCCAGACCCGAACCCACTCCGCCACACCCGAACCCACTCCGCCACACCCAAACCCACTCGGCCAGACCCGAACCCACTCCGCCAGACCCGAACCCACTACGACAGACCCAAGCCCACTCCGCCAGACCCAACCCCACTCTGCCAGACCCAAACCCACTCCGCCAGACCCGAACCCACTCCGCCAGACCCGAACCCACACCGCCAGACCCGAACCCACTCCGCCACACCCGAACCCACTCGGCCAGACCCGAACCCACTCGGCCAGACCCGAACCCACTCGGCCAGACCCGAAGCCACTCGGCCAGACCCGAACCCACTCCGCCAGACCCCAACCCATTCCGCCAGACCCCAACCCACTCCGCCAGACCGGAACCCACTCCGCCAGACCCTAACCCACTCCGCCAGACCCAAACTCCCTCCGCGAGACCCAAGCACACTCCGGCAGACCCAAACCCACTCCGCCAGACCCCAGAACCACTCCGCCAGACCCAAGCACACTCCGGCAGACCCAAACCCCTTGCGCGAGACCCAAACCTACTCCGCCAGACCCGAATCCACTCCGCCAGACCCAAACCCCCTGCGCGAGACCCAAACCCACTCCGCCAGACCCGAACCCACTCTGCCAGACCCGAACCCACTCCGCCAGACATGAAACCACTCCGCCAGACCCGAACCCACTCCGCCAGATCCATACCCATTCCGACAGACCCAAACCCACTCCGCCAGACCCGAATTCACTCCGCCAGACCCAAACCACCTGCGCGAGACCCAAACCCACTCCGCCAGACCCGAACCCACTCCGCCAGACCCGAACCCACTCCGCCAGACACGAAACCACTCCGCCAGACCCGAACCCACTCCGCCAGATCCATACCCATTCCGACAGACCCAAACCCACTCCGCCAGACCCAAACCCACTCCGCCAGACCCAAACCCACTCCGCCAGACCCAAACCCACTCCGCCAGACCCCAAACCCACTCCGCCAGACCCAAACCCACTCCGCCAGACCCAAACCCCCTGCGCGAGACCCAAACCCACTCCGCCAGACATGAAACCACTCCGCCAGACCCGAACCCACTCCTCCAGACCCCAAAACCACTCCGCCAGACCCAAACCCACTCCGCCAGACCCAAACCCCCTGCGCGAGACCCAAACCCACTCCGCCAGACCCGAACCCACTCCGCCAGACCCGAACCCACTCCGCCAGACATGAAACCACTCCGCCAGACCCGAACCCACTCCGCCAGATCCATACCCATTCCGACAGACCCAAACCCACTCCGCCAGACCCGAATCCACTCCGCCAGACCCAAACCACCTGCGCGAGACCGAAACCCACTCCGCCAGACCCGAACCCACTCCGCCAGACCCGAACCCACTCCGCCAGACACGAAACCACTCCGCCAGACCCGAACCCACTCCGCCAGATCCATACCCATTCCGACAGACCCAAACCCACTCCGCCAGACCCAAACCCACTCCGCCAGACACAAACCCACTCCGCCAGACCCAAACCCACTCCGCCACACCCAAACCCACTCCTCCAGACCCAGACTTACTCCGCGAGACCCAAACCCAAACCCACTCCGCCAGACACAAACCCACTCCGCCAGACCCCAAACCCACTCCGCCAGACCCGAACCCACTCCGCCAGACCCGAACCCACTCCGCCAGACCCGAACCCACTCCGCCAGACCCGAACCCACTCCGCCACACCCGAACCCACTCCGCCACACCCGAACCCACTCGGCCAGACCCGAACCCACTCCGCCAGACCCGAACCCACTACGACAGACCCAAGCCCACTCCGCCAGACCCAACCCCACTCCGCCAGACCCAAACCCACTCCGCCAGACCCGAACCCACTCCGCCAGACCCGAACCCACACCGCCAGACCCGAACCCACTCCGCCACACCCGAACCCACTCGGCCAGACCCGAACCCACTCGGCCAGACCCAAACCCACTCCGCCAGACCCGAACCCACTCCGCCAGACCCCAACCCATTCCGCCAGACCCCAACCCACTCCGCCAGACCGGAACCCACTCCGCCAGACCCCAACCCACTCCGCCAGACCCAAACCCACTCCGCCAGACCCAAACCCACGCCGCCAGCCCGAACACATCCGCAAGCCCGAACCCACTCCGCCAGACCCAAACCCACTCCGCCAGACCCAAACCCTCTCCGCCAGACCCTAACCCACTCCGCCAGACCCAAACTCCCTCCGCGAGACCCAACCCCACTCCGCCAGACCCAAACTTACTCCGGCAGACCCAAACCCACTCCGCCAGACCCAAACCCCCTCCGCCAGACCCGAACCCAGTCCGCCAGACCCGAACCCACTCCGCCAGACCCGAACCCACTCCGCCACACCCGAACCCACTCCGCCACACCCAAACTCACTCGGCCAGACCCGAACCCACTCCGCCAGACACGAACCCACTACGACAGACCCAAACCAAAACCCACTCCGCCAGACACAAACCCACTCCGCCAGACCCCAAACCCACTCCGACAGACCCAAACCCACTCAGCGAGACCCGAACCCACTCCGCCAGACCCGAACCCACTCCGCCAGACCCGAACCCACTCCGCCACACCCGAACCCACTCCGCCACACCCAAACCCACTCGGCCAGACCCGAACCCACTCCGCCAGACCCGAACCCACTACGACAGACCCAAGCCCACTCCGCCAGACCCAACCCCACTCTGCCAGACCCAAACCCACTCCGCCAGACCCGAACCCACTCCGCCAGACCCGAACCCACACCGCCAGACCCGAACCCACTCCGCCACACCCGAACCCACTCGGCCAGACCCGAACCCACTCGGCCAGACCCGAACCCACTCGGCCAGACCCGAAGCCACTCGGCCAGACCCGAACCCACTCCGCCAGACCCCAACCCATTCCGCCAGACCCCAACCCACTCCGCCAGACCGGAACCCACTCCGCCAGACCCTAACCCACTCCGCCAGACCCAAACTCCCTCCGCGAGACCCAAGCACACTCCGGCAGACCCAAACCCACTCCGCCAGACCCCAGAACCACTCCGCCAGACCCAAGCACACTCCGGCAGACCCAAACCCCTTGCGCGAGACCCAAACCTACTCCGCCAGACCCGAATCCACTCCGCCAGACCCAAACCCCCTGCGCGAGACCCAAACCCACTCCGCCAGACCCGAACCCACTCTGCCAGACCCGAACCCACTCCGCCAGACATGAAACCACTCCGCCAGACCCGAACCCACTCCGCCAGATCCATACCCATTCCGACAGACCCAAACCCACTCCGCCAGACCCGAATTCACTCCGCCAGACCCAAACCACCTGCGCGAGACCCAAACCCACTCCGCCAGACCCGAACCCACTCCGCCAGACCCGAACCCACTCCGCCAGACACGAAACCACTCCGCCAGACCCGAACCCACTCCGCCAGATCCATACCCATTCCGACAGACCCAAACCCACTCCGCCAGACCCAAACCCACTCCGCCAGACCCAAACCCACTCCGCCAGACCCAAACCCACTCCGCCAGACCCCAAACCCACTCCGCCAGACCCAAACCCACTCCGCCAGACCCAAACCCCCTGCGCGAGACCCAAACCCACTCCGCCAGACCCAAACCCACTCCGCCAGACCCAAACCCACTCCGCCAGACACAAACCCACTCCGCCAGACCCAAACCCACTCCGCCACACCCAAACCCACTCCTCCAGACCCAAACTTACTCCGCGAGACCCAAACCCAAACCCACTCCGCCAGACACAAACCCACTCCGCCAGACCCCAAACCCACCCCGCCAGACCCGAACCCACTCCGCCAGACCCGAACCCACTCCGCCACACCCGAACCCACTCCGCCAGACCCGAACCCACTCCGCCACACCCGAACCCACTCCGCCACACCCGAACCCACTCGGCCAGACCCGAACCCACTCCGCCAGACCCGAACCCACTACGACAGACCCAACCCCACTCCGCCAGACCCAACCCCACTCCGCCAGACCCAAACCCACTCCGCCAGACCCGAACCCACTCCGCCAGACCCGAACCCACACCGCCAGACCCGAACCCACTCCGCCACACCCGAACCCACTCGGCCAGACCCGAACCCACTCGGCCAGACCCAAACCCACTCCGCCAGACCCGAACCCACTCCGCCAGACCCCAACCCATTCCGCCAGACCCCAACCCACTCCGCCAGACCGGAACCCACTCCGCCAGACCCCAACCCACTCCGCCAGACCCAAACCCACTCCGCCAGACCCAAACCCACGCCGCCAGCCCGAACACATCCGCAAGCCCGAACCCACTCCGCCAGACCCAAACCGACTCCGCCAGACCCAAACCCACTCCGCCAGACCCTAACCCACTCCGCCAGACCCAAACTCCCTCCGCGAGACCCAACCCCACTCCGCCAGACCCAAACTTACTCCGCCAGACCCAAACCCACTCCGCCAGACCCAAACCCCCTCCGCCAGACCCGAACCCAGTCCGCCAGACCCGAACCCACTCCGCCAGACCCGAACCCACTCCGCCAGACCCGAACCCACTCCGCCAGACCCGAACCCACTCCGCCAGACCCCAAACCCACTCCGCCAGACCCCAACCCACTCCGCCAGCCCCAAACCCATTCCGCCAGACCCAAGCCCACACCGCCAGATCCAAACCCACTCCGCCAGACCCAAACACACTCCGCCAGACCCAAACACACTCCGGCAGACCCAAACCCACTCCGCCAGACCCAAACCCACTCCGCCAGCCCGAACCCACTCCGCCAGACCCGAACCCACTCCGCCAGACCCGAACCCACTCCTCCAGACCCGAACCCATTCCGCCAGACCCGAACCCACTCCGCCAGACCCGAACCCACTCCGCCAGACCCAAACCCACTCCGCCAGACCCAAACCCACTCCGCCAGACCCCAAAACCACTCCGCCAGACCCAAACCCACTCCGCCAGACCCAAACCCCTTGCGCGAGACCCAAACCCACTCCGCCAGACCCGAATCCACTCCGCCAGACCCAAACCCCCTGCGCGAGACCCAAACCCACTCCGCCAGACCTGAACCCACTCCGCCAGACCCGAACCCACTCCGCCAGACATGAAACCACTCCGCCAGACCCGAACCCACTCCGCCAGATCCATACCCATTCCGACAGACCCAAACCCACTCCGCCAGACCCGAATCCACTCCGCCAGACCCAAACCACCTGCGCGAGACCGAAACCCACTCCGCCAGACCCGAACCCACTCCGCCAGACCCGAACCCACTCCGCCAGACACGAAACCACTCCGCCAGACCCGAACCCACTCCGCCAGATCCATACCCATTCCGACAGACCCAAACCCACTCCGCCAGACCCAAACCCACTCCGCCAGACACAAACCCACTCCGCCAGACCCAAACCCACTCCGCCACACCCAAACCCACTCCTCCAGACCCAAACTTACTCCGCGAGACCCAAACCCAAACCCACTCCGCCAGACACGAACCCACTCCGCCAGACCCCAAACCCACTCCGCCAGACCCGAACCCACTCCGCCAGACCCAAACCCACTCCGCCAGACCCAAACCCACGCCGCCAGCCCGAACACATCCGCAAGCCCGAACCCACTCCGCCAGACCCAAACCCACTCCGCCAGACCCAAACCCACTCCGCCAGACCCTAACCCACTCCGCCAGACCCAAACTCCCTCCGCGAGACCCAACCCCACTCCGCCAGACCCAAACTTACTCCGCCAGACCCAAACCCACTCCGCCAGACCCAAACCCCCTCCGCCAGACCCGAACCCAGTCCGCCAGACCCGAACCCACTCCGCCAGACCCGAACCCACTCCGCCAGACCCGAACCCACTCCGCCAGACCCGAACCCACTCCGCCAGACCCCAAACCCACTCCGCCAGACCCCAACCCACTCCGCCAGCCCCAAACCCATTCCGCCAGACCCAAGCCCACACCGCCAGATCCAAACCCACTCCGCCAGACCCAAACACACTCCGCCAGACCCAAACACACTCCGGCAGACCCAAACCCACTCCGCCAGACCCAAACCCACTCCGCCAGCCCGAACCCACTCCGCCAGACCCGAACCCACTCCGCCAGACCCGAACCCACTCCTCCAGACCCGAACCCATTCCGCCAGACCCGAACCCACTCCGCCAGACCCGAACCCACTCCGCCAGACCCAAACCCACTCCGCCAGACCCAAACCCACTCCGCCAGACCCCAAAACCACTCCGCCAGACCCAAACCCACTCCGCCAGACCCAAACCCCTTGCGCGAGACCCAAACCCACTCCGCCAGACCCGAATCCACTCCGCCAGACCCAAACCCCCTGCGCGAGACCCAAACCCACTCCGCCAGACCCGAACCCACTCCGCCAGATCCATACCCATTCCGACAGACCCAAACCCACTCCGCCAGACCCGAATCCACTCCGGCAGACCCAAACCACCTGCGCGAGACCGAAACCCACTCCGCCAGACCCGAACCCACTCCGCCAGACCCGAACCCACTCCGCCAGACACGAAACCACTCCGCCAGACCCGAACCCACTCCGCCAGATCCATACCCATTCCGACAGATCCAAACCCACTCCGCCAGACCCAAACCCACTCCGCCAGACCCAAACCCACTCCGCCAGACCCAAACCCACTCCGCCAGACCCCAAACCCACTCCGCCAGACCCAAACCCACTCCGCCAGACCCAAACCCCCTGCGCGAGACCCAAACCCACTCCGCCAGACCCAAACCCACTCCGCCAGACCCAAACCCACTCCGCCAGACACAAACCCACTCCGCCAGACCCAAACCCACTCCGCCACACCCAAACCCACTCCTCCAGACCCAAACTTACTCCGCCAGACCCAAACCCAAACCCACTCCGCCAGACAGAAACCCACTCCGCTAGACCCCAAACCCACTCCGCCAGACCCAAACCCACTCCGCCAGACCCGAA
The DNA here is from genome assembly GCA_963514005.1 of Raja brachyura. Next base: position 174,431 of record OY740794.1, on the reverse strand, counting down.
CCCACTCCGCCAGACCCGAACCCACTCCGCCAGACCCGAACCAACTCCGCCACACCCGAACCCACTCCGCCACACCCGAACCCACTCGGCCAGACCCGAACCCACTCCGCCAGACCCGAACCCACTACGACAGACCCAAGCCCACTCCGCCAGACCCAACCCCACTCCGCCAGACCCAAACCCACTCCGCCATTTCCGAACCCACTCCGCCAGACCCGAACCCGCACCGCCAGACCCGAACCCACTCCGCCACACCCGAACCCACTCGGCCAGACCCGAACCCACTCGGCCAGACCCAAACCCACTCCGCCAGACCCGAACCCACTCCGCCAGACCCCAACCCACTCCGCCAGACCCCAACCCACTCCGCCAGACCGGAACCCACTCGGCCAGACCCCAACCCACTCCGCCAGACCCAAACCCACTCCGCCAGACCCAAACCCACTCCGCCAGCCCGAACACATCCGCAAGCCCGAACCCACTCCGCCAGACCCGAAACCCACTCCGCCAGACCCAAACCCACTCCGCCAGACCCAAACCAACTCCGCCAGACCCGAACCACTCAGCCAGACCAGAACCCACTCGGCCAGACCCAAACCCACTTCGCCAGACCCGAACCCACTCCGCCAGACCCGAACCCACTCCGCCAGACCCGAACCCACTCCGCCAGACCCCACCCCACTCCGCCAGACCCAAACCCACTCCGCCAGACCCAAACCAACTCCGCCAGACCCAAACCCCTTGCGCGAGACCCAAACCCACTCCGCCAGACCCGAATCCACTCCGCCAGACCCAAACCCCCTGCGCGAGACCCAAACCCACTCCGCCAGACCCGAACCCACTCCGCCAGACCCGAACCCACTCCGCCCAAACCCACTCCGCCAGATTCAAAACCACTCCGCAAGACCCAAACCCGCTCCGCCAGACCCAAACCCACTCCGCCAGACCCAAACGCACTCCTCAAGACCCAAACCCGCTCCGCCAGACCCAAACCCAATCCGCCAGACCCAAACCCACTCCGCCACACCCAAACCCACTCCTCCAGACCCAAACTTACTCCGCCAGACCCAAACCCAAACCCACTCCGCCAGACACAAACCCACTCCGCCAGACCCCAAACCCACTCCGCCAGACCCAAACCCACTCCGTCAGACCCGAACCCACTCCGCCAGACCCGAACCCACTCCGCCAGACCCGAACCAACTCCGCCACACCCGAACCCACTCCGCCACACCCGAACCCACTCGGCCAGACCCGAACCCACTCCGCCAGACCCGAACCCACTACGACAGACCCAAGCCCACTCCGCCAGACCCAACCCCACTCCGCCAGACCGAAACCCACTCCGCCATTTCCAAACCCACTCCGCCAGACCCAAACCCCCTCCGCGAGACCCAACCCCACTCCGCCAGACCCAAACTTACTCCGCCAGACCCAAACCCACTCCGCCAGACCCAAACCCCCTCCGCCAGACCCGAACCCACTCCGCCAGACCCGAACCCACTCCGCCAGACCCGAACCCACTCCGCCAGACCCGAACCCATTCCGCCAGACCCGAACCCACTCCGCCAGACCCGAACCCACTCCGCCAGACCCGAACCCACTCCGCCAGACCCTAACCCACTCCGCCAGACCACAAACCCACTCCGCCAGACCCAAACCCACCCCGCCAGACCCAAACCCCCTGCGCGAGACCCAAACCCACTCCGCCAGACCCGAACCCACTCCGGCAGACCCGAACCCACTCCGCCAGACCCGAAACCAATCCGCCAGACCCGAACCCACTCCGCCAGATCCATACCCATTCCGACAGACCCAAACCCACTCCGCCAGACCCAAACCCACTCCGCCAGACCCAAATCCACTCCACCAGACCCAAACCCACGCCGCCAGACCCCAAACCCACTCCGCCAGACCCAAACCCACTCCGCCAGACCCAAACACCCTGCGCGAGACCCAAACCCGCTCCGCCAGACCCAAACCCACTCCGCCAGACCCAAAACCACTCCGCCAGACACAAACCCACTCCGCCAGAACCAAACCCACTCCGCCAGACCCAAACCCACTCCTCCAGACCCAAACTTACTCCGCCAGACCAAAACCCAAACCCACTCCGCCAGACACAAACCCACTCCGCCAGACACAAACCCACTCCGCCAGACCCAAACCCACTCCGCCAGACCCAAACCCACTCCGCCAGACCCGAACCCACTCCGCCAGACCCGAACCCACTCCGCCAGACCCGAACCCACTCCGCCACACCCGAACCCACTCCGTCACACCCGAACCCACTCGGCCAGACCCGAACCCACTCCGCCAGACCCGAACCCACTCCGACAGACCCCAGCCCACTCCGCCAGACCCAACCCCACTCCGCCAGACCCAAACCCACTCCGCCAGACCCAACCCACTCCGCCAGACCCCAACCCACTCCGCCAGACCCAAACCCACTCCGCCAGACCCAAACCCACTCCGCCAGACCCAAACCCACTCCGCCAGACCCTAACCCACTCCGCCAGACCCAAACTCCCTCCGCGAGACCCAACCCCACTCCGCCAGACCCAAACTTACTCCGCCAGACCCAAACCCACTCCGCCAGACCCAAACCCCCTCCGCCAGACCCGAACCCAGTCCGCCAGACCCGAACCCACTCCGCCAGACCCGAACCCACTCCGCCAGACCCGAACCCACTCCGCCAGACCCGAACCCACTCCGCCAGACCCCAAACCCACTCCGCCAGACCCCAACCCACTCCGCCAGCCCCAAACCCATTCCGCCAGACCCAAGCCCACACCGCCAGATCCAAACCCACTCCGCCAGACCCAAACACACTCCGCCAGACCCAAACACACTCCGGCAGACCCAAACCCACTCCGCCAGACCCAAACCCACTCCGCCAGCCCGAACCCACTCCGCCAGACCCGAACCCACTCCGCCAGACCCGAACCCACTCCTCCAGACCCGAACCCATTCCGCCAGACCCGAACCCACTCCGCCAGACCCGAACCCACTCCGCCAGACCCAAACCCACTCCGCCAGACCCAAACCCACTCCGCCAGACCCCAAAACCACTCCGCCAGACCCAAACCCACTCCGCCAGACCCAAACCCCTTGCGCGAGACCCAAACCCACTCCGCCAGACCCGAATCCACTCCGCCAGACCCAAACCCCCTGCGCGAGACCCAAACCCACTCCGCCAGACCCGAACCCACTCCGCCAGATCCATACCCATTCCGACAGACCCAAACCCACTCCGCCAGACCCGAATCCACTCCGGCAGACCCAAACCACCTGCGCGAGACCGAAACCCACTCCGCCAGACCCGAACCCACTCCGCCAGACCCGAACCCACTCCGCCAGACACGAAACCACTCCGCCAGACCCGAACCCACTCCGCCAGATCCATACCCATTCCGACAGATCCAAACCCACTCCGCCAGACCCAAACCCACTCCGCCAGACCCAAACCCACTCCGCCAGACCCAAACCCACTCCGCCAGACCCCAAACCCACTCCGCCAGACCCAAACCCACTCCGCCAGACCCAAACCCCCTGCGCGAGACCCAAACCCACTCCGCCAGACCCAAACCCACTCCGCCAGACCCAAACCCACTCCGCCAGACACAAACCCACTCCGCCAGACCCAAACCCACTCCGCCACACCCAAACCCACTCCTCCAGACCCAAACTTACTCCGCCAGACCCAAACCCAAACCCACTCCGCCAGACACAAACCCACTCCGCCAGACCCCAAACCCACTCCGCCAGACCCAAACCCACTCCGCCAGACCCGAACCCACTCCGCCAGACCCGAACCCACTCCGCCAGACCCGAACCAACTCCGCCACACCCGAACCCACTCCGCCACACCCGAACCCACTCGGCCAGACCCGAACCCACTCCGCCAGACCCGAACCCACTACGACAGACCCAAGCCCACTCCGCCAGACCCAACCCCACTCCGCCAGACCCAAACCCACTCCGCCATTTCCGAACCCACTCCGCCAGACCCGAACCCGCACCGCCAGACCCGAACCCACTCCGCCACACCCGAACCCACTCGGCCAGACCCGAACCCACTCGGCCAGACCCAAACCCACTCCGCCAGACCCGAACCCACTCCGCCAGACCCCAACCCACTCCGCCAGACCCCAACCCACTCCGCCAGACCGGAACCCACTCGGCCAGACCCCAACCCACTCCGCCAGACCCAAACCCACTCCGCCAGACCCAAACCCACTCCGCCAGCCCGAACACATCCGCAAGCCCGAACCCACTCCGCCAGACCCGAAACCCACTCCGCCAGACCCAAACCCACTCCGCCAGACCCAAACCAACTCCGCCAGACCCGAACCACTCAGCCAGACCAGAACCCACTCGGCCAGACCCAAACCCACTTCGCCAGACCCGAACCCACTCCGCCAGACCCGAACCCACTCCGCCAGACCCGAACCCACTCCGCCAGACCCCACCCCACTCCGCCAGACCCAAACCCACTCCGCCAGACCCAAACCAACTCCGCCAGACCCAAACCCCTTGCGCGAGACCCAAACCCACTCCGCCAGACCCGAATCCACTCCGCCAGACCCAAACCCCCTGCGCGAGACCCAAACCCACTCCGCCAGACCCGAACCCACTCCGCCAGACCCGAACCCACTCCGCCCAAACCCACTCCGCCAGATTCAAAACCACTCCGCAAGACCCAAACCCGCTCCGCCAGACCCAAACCCACTCCGCCAGACCCAAACGCACTCCTCAAGACCCAAACCCGCTCCGCCAGACCCAAACCCAATCCGCCAGACCCAAACCCACTCCGCCACACCCAAACCCACTCCTCCAGACCCAAACTTACTCCGCCAGACCCAAACCCAAACCCACTCCGCCAGACACAAACCCACTCCGCCAGACCCCAAACCCACTCCGCCAGACCCAAACCCACTCCGTCAGACCCGAACCCACTCCGCCAGACCCGAACCCACTCCGCCAGACCCGAACCAACTCCGCCACACCCGAACCCACTCCGCCACACCCGAACCCACTCGGCCAGACCCGAACCCACTCCGCCAGACCCGAACCCACTACGACAGACCCAAGCCCACTCCGCCAGACCCAACCCCACTCCGCCAGACCGAAACCCACTCCGCCATTTCCAAACCCACTCCGCCAGACCCAAACCCCCTCCGCGAGACCCAACCCCACTCCGCCAGACCCAAACTTACTCCGCCAGACCCAAACCCACTCCGCCAGACCCAAACCCCCTCCGCCAGACCCGAACCCACTCCGCCAGACCCGAACCCACTCCGCCAGACCCGAACCCACTCCGCCAGACCCGAACCCATTCCGCCAGACCCGAACCCACTCCGCCAGACCCGAACCCACTCCGCCAGACCCGAACCCACTCCGCCAGACCCTAACCCACTCCGCCAGACCACAAACCCACTCCGCCAGACCCAAACCCACCCCGCCAGACCCAAACCCCCTGCGCGAGACCCAAACCCACTCCGCCAGACCCGAACCCACTCCGGCAGACCCGAACCCACTCCGCCAGACCCGAAACCAATCCGCCAGACCCGAACCCACTCGGCCAGACCCAAACCCACTCCGCCAGACCCGAACCCACTCCGCCAGATCCCAACCCCCTCCGCCAGACCCCAACCCACTCCGCCAGACCGGAACATAGAAACATAGAAACATAGAAAATAGGTGCAGGAGTAGGCCATTCGGCCCTTCGAGCCTGCACCGCCATTCAATGTGATCATGGCTGATCATCCAACTCAGTATCCCGTACCTGCCTTCTCTCCATACCCCCTGATCCCTTTAGCCACAAGTGCCACATCTAACGCCCTCTTAAATATAGCCAATGAACTGGCCTCAACTACCTTCTGTGGCAGAGAATTCCAGAGACTCACCACTCTCTGTGTAAAGAATGTTTTCCTCATTTCGGTCCTAAAGGAATTCCCCCTTATCCTTAGACTGTGACCCCTTGTTCTGGACTCCCCCAACATCGGGAACAATCTTCCAGCATCTAGCTTGTCCAACCCCTTAAGAATTTTGTAGGTTTCTATAAGATCCCCCCTCAATCTTCTAAATTCCATCGAGTACAAACCGAGTCTATCCAATCTTTCCTCATATGAAAGTCCTGACATCCCAGGAATCAGTCTGGTGAATCTTCTCTGTACCCCCTCTATGGCAAGGATGTCTTTCCTCAGATTTGGAGACCAAAACTGTACGCAGTACTCCAGGTGTGGCCTCACCAAAACCCTGTACAACTGCAGTAGAACCTCCCTGCTCCTATACTCAAATCCTTTCGCTATGAATGCTAACATACCATTTGCTTTCTTCACTGCCTGCTGCACCTGCATGCCTACTTTCAATGACTGGTGTACCATGACACCCAGGTCTCGTTGCATCTCCCCCTTACCTAATCTGCCACCATTCAGATAATAGTCTACCCTCATGTTTTTGCCACCAAAGTGGATAACCTCACATTTATCCACATTGTACTGCATCTGCCATGCATCTGCCCATTCACTCAGCCTATCCAAATCACCCTGCAGCCTCCAAGCATCCTCCTCACACCTAACTATACCCCCCAGCTTGGTATCATCTGCAAATTTGGAGATGTTGCATTGAATTCCCTCGTCCAAATCATTAATATATATTGTAAATAGCTGGGGTCCCAGCACTGAGCCTTGCGGCACCCCACTAGTCACTGCCTGCCATTCTGAAAAGGACCCGTTTACTCCTACCCTTTGCCTCCTGTCTGCTAGCCAGTTCTCTATCCACATCAATACTGAACCCCCAATACCGTGTGCTTTAAGTTTGTATGCTAATCTCTTATGCGGGACCTTGTCGAAAGCCTTCTGAAAGTCTAGATATAACACATCCACTGGTTCTCCCTTATCCACTCTACTAGTTACATCCTCGAAAAATTCTATCAGATTTGTCAGACATGATTTACCTTTCGTAAATCCATGCTGACTTTGTCCAATGATTTCACCACTTTCCAAATGCGCTGCTATCCCATCTTTAATAACTGACTCTAGCAGTTTCCCCACTACCGATGTTAGACTAACTGGTCTGTAATTCCCCGCTTTCTCTCTCCCTCCTTTTTTAAAAAGTGGGGTTACATTAGCTACCCTCCAATCCTCAGGAACTACTCCAGAATCTAAGGAATTTTGAAAAATTATCACTAATGCATCCACTATTTCTGTGGCTACCTCCTTGAGTACTCTGGGATGCAGACTATCTGGCCCTGGGGATTTATCGGCCTTCAATCCGTTCAATTTACCCAACACCACCTCCCGGCTAACCTGGATTTCACTCAGTTCCTCCATCTTATTTGCCCCCCGTTCCACTGCTATTTCCGGCAGATTATTTATGTCTTCCTTAGTGAAGACAGAACCAAAGTAGTTATTCAATTGGTCTGCCATGTCCTTGTTCCCCATGATCAATTCACCTGTTTCTGACTGCAAGGGACCAACATTTGTTTTAACTAGTCTCTTTCTCTTTACATATCTATAAAAACTTTTGCAGTCAGTTTTTATGTTCCCTGCCAGTTTCCTTTCATAATCTATTTTCCCTTTCCTAATTAAGCCCTTTGTCCTCCTCTGCTGGATTCTGAATTTCTCCCAGTCCTCCGGTAGGCTGCTTTTTCTGGCAAATTTGTATGCCTCATCTTTTGTTTTTATACTATCCCTGATTTCCCTTGTTATCCATGGATGCACCACCTTCCCCGATTGATTCTTTTGCCAAACTGGTATGAACAACTTTTGTACTTCATCCATGCAGTCTTTAAATACCTTCCATTGCACATCCACTGTCAACCCTTTAAGAATCACCTGCCAGTCTATCTTGGCCAATTCACATCTCATACCTTCAAAGTTACCTTTGTTCAAGTTCAGAACCCTTGTTTCTGACTTAATTTTGTCACTCTCCATCCTAATGAAGAACTCAACCATATTATGGTCACTCTTGCCCAAGGGGCCACGCACAACAAGACTGCTAACTAACCCTTCCTCATTACTCAATACCCAGTCTAGAATAGCCTGCTCTCTCGTTGGTTCCTCCACATGTTGGTTGAGAAAACTATCCCGCATACATTCCAGGAAATCCTCTTCCTCAGCACCCCTGCCAATTTGATTCACCCAATCTACATGCAGATTGAAGTCACCCATTATAACCGTGTTACCCTTGTTGCACGCATTTCTAATTTCCTGTTTGATGCCATCCCCAACTCCAATACTACTGTTAGGTGGCCTGTACACAGTTCCCACTAGCGTTTTCTGCCCCTTAGAGTTTCGCAGCTCTACCCATATCGATTCCACTCCACCAGACCACAACCCACTCCGCCAGACCAAAACCCACTCCGACAGACCCAAACCCACTCCGCCAGACCCAAATCCACTCCGCCAGACCCAAACCCACTCCGCCAGACCCAAACCCACTCTGCCAGACCCGAACCCACTCCGCCAGACCCAAACCCACTCCGCCAGACCCAAACCCACTCATCCAGACCCAAACCCACTCCGCCAGACCCAAACCCACTCCTCCAGACCCAAACTTACTCCGCCAGACCCAAACCCAAACCCACTCCGCCAGACACAAATCCACTCCGCCAGACCCCAAACCCACTCCGACAGACCCAAACCCACTCCGCCAGACCCGAACCCACTCCGCCAGACCCGAACCCACTCCGCCAGACCCGAACCCACTCCGCCACACCCGAACCCACTCCGCCACACCCAAACCCACTCGGCCAGACCCGAACCCACTCCGCCAGACCCGAACCCACTACGACAGACCCAAACCAAAACCCACTCCGCCAGACACAAACCCACTCCGCCAGACCCCAAACCCACTCCGACAGACCCAAACCCACTCAGCCAGACCCGAACCCACTCCGCCAGACCCGAACCCACACCTCCAGGCGCGAACCCACTCCGCCACACCCGAACCCACTCGGCCAGACCCGAACCCACTCGGCCAGACCCAAACCCACTCCGCCAGACCCGAACCCACTCCGCCAGATCCCAACCCCCTCCGCCAGACCCCAACCCACTCCGCCAGACCGGAACATAGAAACATAGAAACATAGAAAATAGGTGCAGGAGTAGGCCATTCGGCCCTTCGAGCCTGCACCGCCATTCAATGTGATCATGGCTGATCATCCAACTCAGTATCCCGTACCTGCCTTCTCTCCATACCCCCTGATCCCTTTAGCCACAAGTGCCACATCTAACGCCCTCTTAAATATAGCCAATGAACTGGCCTCAACTACCTTCTGTGGCAGAGAATTCCAGAGACTCACCACTCTCTGTGTAAAGAATGTTTTCCTCATTTCGGTCCTAAAGGAATTCCCCCTTATCCTTAGACTGTGACCCCTTGTTCTGGACTCCCCCAACATCGGGAACAATCTTCCAGCATCTAGCTTGTCCAACCCCTTAAGAATTTTGTAGGTTTCTATAAGATCCCCCCTCAATCTTCTAAATTCCATCGAGTACAAACCGAGTCTATCCAATCTTTCCTCATATGAAAGTCCTGACATCCCAGGAATCAGTCTGGTGAATCTTCTCTGTACCCCCTCTATGGCAAGGATGTCTTTCCTCAGATTTGGAGACCAAAACTGTACGCAGTACTCCAGGTGTGGCCTCACCAAAACCCTGTACAACTGCAGTAGAACCTCCCTGCTCCTATACTCAAATCCTTTCGCTATGAATGCTAACATACCATTTGCTTTCTTCACTGCCTGCTGCACCTGCATGCCTACTTTCAATGACTGGTGTACCATGACACCCAGGTCTCGTTGCATCTCCCCCTTACCTAATCTGCCACCATTCAGATAATAGTCTACCCTCATGTTTTTGCCACCAAAGTGGATAACCTCACATTTATCCACATTGTACTGCATCTGCCATGCATCTGCCCATTCACTCAGCCTATCCAAATCACCCTGCAGCCTCCAAGCATCCTCCTCACACCTAACTATACCCCCCAGCTTGGTATCATCTGCAAATTTGGAGATGTTGCATTGAATTCCCTCGTCCAAATCATTAATATATATTGTAAATAGCTGGGGTCCCAGCACTGAGCCTTGCGGCACCCCACTAGTCACTGCCTGCCATTCTGAAAAGGACCCGTTTACTCCTACCCTTTGCCTCCTGTCTGCTAGCCAGTTCTCTATCCACATCAATACTGAACCCCCAATACCGTGTGCTTTAAGTTTGTATGCTAATCTCTTATGCGGGACCTTGTCGAAAGCCTTCTGAAAGTCTAGATATAACACATCCACTGGTTCTCCCTTATCCACTCTACTAGTTACATCCTCGAAAAATTCTATCAGATTTGTCAGACATGATTTACCTTTCGTAAATCCATGCTGACTTTGTCCAATGATTTCACCACTTTCCAAATGCGCTGCTATCCCATCTTTAATAACTGACTCTAGCAGTTTCCCCACTACCGATGTTAGACTAACTGGTCTGTAATTCCCCGCTTTCTCTCTCCCTCCTTTTTTAAAAAGTGGGGTTACATTAGCTACCCTCCAATCCTCAGGAACTACTCCAGAATCTAAGGAATTTTGAAAAATTATCACTAATGCATCCACTATTTCTGTGGCTACCTCCTTGAGTACTCTGGGATGCAGACTATCTGGCCCTGGGGATTTATCGGCCTTCAATCCGTTCAATTTACCCAACACCACCTCCCGGCTAACCTGGATTTCACTCAGTTCCTCCATCTTATTTGACCCCCGTTCCACTGCTATTTCCGGCAGATTATTTATGTCTTCCTTAGTGAAGACAGAACCAAAGTAGTTATTCAATTGGTCTGCCATGTCCTTGTTCCCCATGATCAATTCACCTGTTTCTGACTGCAAGGGACCAACATTTGTTTTAACTAGTCTCTTTCTCTTTACATATCTATAAAAACTTTTGCAGTCAGTTTTTATGTTCCCTGCCAGTTTCCTTTCATAATCTATTTTCCCTTTCCTAATTAAGCCCTTTGTCCTCCTCTGCTGGATTCTGAATTTCTCCCAGTCCTCCGGTAGGCTGCTTTTTCTGGCAAATTTGTATGCCTCATCTTTTGTTTTTATACTATCCCTGATTTCCCTTGTTATCCATGGATGCACCACCTTCCCCGATTGATTCTTTTGCCAAACTGGTATGAACAACTTTTGTACTTCATCCATGCAGTCTTTAAATACCTTCCATTGCACATCCACTGTCAACCCTTTAAGAATCACCTGCCAGTCTATCTTGGCCAATTCACATCTCATACCTTCAAAGTTACCTTTGTTCAAGTTCAGAACCCTTGTTTCTGACTTAATTTTGTCACTCTCCATCCTAATGAAGAACTCAACCATATTATGGTCACTCTTGCCCAAGGGGCCACGCACAACAAGACTGCTAACTAACCCTTCCTCATTACTCAATACCCAGTCTAGAATAGCCTGCTCTCTCGTTGGTTCCTCCACATGTTGGTTGAGAAAACTATCCCGCATACATTCCAGGAAATCCTCTTCCTCAGCACCCCTGCCAATTTGATTCACCCAATCTACATGCAGATTGAAGTCACCCATTATAACCGTGTTACCCTTGTTGCACGCATTTCTAATTTCCTGTTTGATGCCATCCCCAACTCCAATACTACTGTTAGGTGGCCTGTACACAGTTCCCACTAGCGTTTTCTGCCCATTAGAGTTTCGCAGCTCTACCCATATCGATTCCACTCCACCAGACCACAACCCACTCCGCCAGACCAAAACCCACTCCGACAGACCCAAACCCACTCCGCCAGACCCAAATCCACTCCGCCAGACCCAAACCCACTCCGCCAGACCCAAACCCACTCTGCCAGACCCGAACCCACTCCGCCAGACCCAAACCCACTCCGCCAGACCCAAACCCACTCATCCAGACCCAAACCCACTCCGCCAGACCCAAACCCACTCCTCCAGACCCAAACTTACTCCGCCAGACCCAAACCCAAACCCACTCCGCCAGACACAAATCCACTCCGCCAGACCCCAAACCCACTCCGACAGACCCAAACCCACTCCGCCAGACCCGAACCCACTCCGCCAGACCCGAACCCACTCCGCCAGACCCGAACCCACTCCGCCACACCCGAACCCACTCCGCCACACCCAAACCCACTCGGCCAGACCCGAACCCACTCCGCCAGACCCGAACCCACTACGACAGACCCAAACCAAAACCCACTCCGCCAGACACAAACCCACTCCGCCAGACCCCAAACCCACTCCGACAGACCCAAACCCACTCAGCCAGACCCGAACCCACTCCGCCAGACCCGAACCCACTCCGCCAGACCCGAACCCACTCCGCCACACCCGAACCCACTCCGCCACACCCAAACCCACTCGGCCAGACCCGAACCCACTCCGCCAGACCCGAACCCACTACGACAGACCCAACCCCACTCTGCCAGACCCAAACCCACTCCGCCAGACCCGAACCCACTCCGCCAGACCCGAACCCACACCGCCAGACCCGAACCCACTCCGCCACACCCGAACCCACTCGGCCAGACCCGAACCCACTCGGCCAGACCCGAACCCACTCGGCCAGACCCAAACCCACTCCGCCAGACCCGAACCCACTCCGCCAGACCCCAACCCATTCCGCCAGACCCCAACCCACTCCGCCAGACCCGAACCCACTCCGCCAGACCCCAACCCACTCCGCCAGACCCAAACCCACTCCGCCAGACCCAAACCCACGCCGCCAGCCCGAACAAATCCGCAAGCCCGAACCCACTCCGCCAGACCCAAACCCACTCCGCCAGACCCAAACCCACTCCGCCAGACCCTAACCCACTCCGCCAGACCCAAACTCCCTCCGCGAGACCCAAGCACACTCCGGCAGACCCAAACCCACTCCGCCAGACCCAAACACACTCCGCCAGACCCAAGCACACTCCGGCAGACCCAAACCCACTCCGCCAGACCCAAACTCACTCCGCCAGCTCGAACCCACTCCGCCAGACCCGAACCCACTCCGCCAGACCCGAACCCACTCCGCCAGACCCGAACCCATTCCGCCAGACCCGAACCCACTCCGCCAGACCCGAACCCACTCCGCCAGACCCCAACCCACTCCGCCAGACCCAAACCCACTCCGCCAGACCCCAGAACCACTCCGCCAGACCCAAACCCACTCCGCCAGACCCAAACCCCTTGCGCGAGACCCAAACCCACTCCGCCAGACCCGAATCCACTCCGCCAGACCCAAACCCCCTGCGCGAGACCCAAACCCACTCCGCCAGACCCGAACCCACTCCGCCAGACCCGAACCCACTCCGCCAGACATGAAACCACTCCGCCAGACCCGAACCCACTCCGCCAGATCCATACCCATTCCGACAGACCCAAACCCACTCCGCCAGACCCGAATTCACTCCGCCAGACCCAAACCACCTGCGCAAGACCCAAACCCACTCCGCCAGACCCGAACCCACTCCGCCAGACCCGAACCCACTCCGCCAGACACGAAACCACTCCGCCAGACCCGAACCCACTCCGCCAGAACCATACCCATTCCGACAGACCCAAACCCACTCCGCCAGACCCAAACCCACTCCGCCAGACCCAAACCCACTCCGCCAGACCCAAACCCACTCCGCCAGACCCCAAACCCACTCCGCCAGACCCAAACCCACTCCGCCAGACCCAAACCCCCTGCGCGAGACCCAAACCCACTCCGCCAGACCCAAACCCACTCCGCCAGACCCAAACCCACTCCGCCAGACACAAACCCACTCCGCCAGACCCAAACCCACTCCGCCACACCCAAACCCACTCCTCCAGACCCAAACTTACTCCGCGAGACCCAAACCCAAACCCACTCCGCCAGACACAAACCCACTCCGCCAGACCCCAAACCCACTCCGCCAGACCCGAACCCACTCCGCCAGACCCGAACCCACTCCGCCACACCCGAACCCACTCCGCCAGACCCGAACCCACTCCGCCACACCCGAACCCACTCCGCCACACCCGAACCCACTCGGCCAGACCCGAACCCACTCCGCCAGACCCGAACCCACTACGACAGACCCAAGCCCACTCCGCCAGACCCAACCCCACTCCGCCAGACCCAAACCCACTCCGCCAGACCCGAACCCACTCCGCCAGACCCGAACCCACACCGCCAGACCCGAACCCACTCCGCCACACCCGAACCCACTCGGCCAGACCCGAACCCACTCGGCCAGACCCAAACCCACTCCGCCAGACCCGAACCCACTCCGCCAGACCCCAACCCATTCCGCCAGACCCCAACCCACTCCGCCAGACCGGAACCCACTCCGCCAGACCCCAACCCACTCCGCCAGACCCAAACCCACTCCGCCAGACCCAAACCCACGCCGCCAGCCCGAACACATCCGCAAGCCCGAACCCACTCCGCCAGACCCAAACCCACTCCGCCAGACCCAAACCCACTCCGCCAGACCCTAACCCACTCCGCCAGACCCAAACTCCCTCCGCGAGACCCAACCCCACTCCGCCAGACCCAAACTTACTCCGCCAGACCCAAACCCACTCCGCCAGACCCGAACCCACTCCGCCAGACCCGAACCCACTCCGCCAGACCCGAACCCACTCCGCCAGACCCGAACCCACTCCGCCAGACCCCAAACCCACTCCGCCAGACCCCAACCCACTCCGCCAGCCCCAAACCCATTCCGCCAGACCCAAGCCCACACCGCCAGATCCAAACCCACTCCGCCAGACCCAAACACACTCCGCCAGACCCAAACACACTCCGGCAGACCCAAACCCACTCCGCCAGACCCAAACCCACTCCGCCAGCCCGAACCCACTCCGCCAGACCCGAACCCACTCCGCCAGACCCGAACCCACTCCTCCAGACCCGAACCCATTCCGCCAGACCCGAACCCACTCCGCCAGACCCGAACCCACTCCGCCAGACCCGAACCCACTCCGCCAGACCCAAACCCACTCCGCCAGACCCAAACCCACTCCGCCAGACCCCAAAACCACTCCGCCAGACCCAAACCCACTCCGCCAGACCCAAACCCCCTGCGCGAGACCCAAACCCACTCCGCCAGACCCGAACCCACTCCGCCAGACCCGAACCCACTCCGCCAGACATGAAACCACTCCGCCAGACCCGAACCCACTCCGCCAGATCCATACCCATTCCGACAGACCCAAACCCACTCCGCCAGACCCGAATCCACTCCGCCAGACCCAAACCACCTGCGCGAGACCGAAACCCACTCCGCCAGACCCGAACCCACTCCGCCAGACCCGAACCCACTCCGCCAGACACGAAACCACTCCGCCAGACCCGAACCCACTCCGCCAGATCCATACCCATTCCGACAGACCCAAACCCACTCCGCCAGACCCAAACCCACTCCGCCAGACACAAACCCACTCCGCCAGACCCAAACCCACTCCGCCACACCCAAACCCACTCCTCCAGACCCAGACTTACTCCGCGAGACCCAAACCCAAATCCACTCCGCCAGACACAAACCCACTCCGCCAGACCCCAAACCCACTCCGCCAGACCCGAACCCACTCCGCCAGACCCGAACCCACTCCGCCAGACCCGAACCCACTCCGCCAGACCCGAACCCACTCCGCCACACCCGAACCCACTCCGCCACACCCGAACCCACTCGGCCAGACCCGAACCCACTCCGCCAGACCCGAACCCACTACGACAGACCCAAGCCCACTCCGCCAGACCCAACCCCACTCCGCCAGACCCAAACCCACTCCGCCAGACCCGAACCCACTCCGCCAGACCCGAACCCACACCGCCAGACCCGAACCCACTCCGCCACACCCGAACCCACTCGGCCAGACCCGAACCCACTCGGCCAGACCCAAACCCACTCCGCCAGACCCGAACCCACTCCGCCAGACCCCAACCCATTCCGCCAGACCCCAACCCACTCCGCCAGACCGGAACCCACTCCGCCAGACCCCAACCCACTCCGCCAGACCCAAACCCACTCCGCCAGACCCAAACCCACGCCGCCAGCCCGAACACATCCGCAAGCCCGAACCCACTCCGCCAGACCCAAACCCACTCCGCCAGACCCAAACCCTCTCCGCCAGACCCTAACCCACTCCGCCAGACCCAAACTCCCTCCGCGAGACCCAACCCCACTCCGCCAGACCCAAACTTACTCCGCCAGACCCAAACCCACTCCGCCAGACCCAAACCCCCTCCGCCAGACCCGAACCCAGTCCGCCAGACCCGAACCCACTCCGCCAGACCCGAACCCACTCCGCCACACCCGAACCCACTCCGCCACACCCAAACCCACTCGGCCAGACCCGAACCCACTCCGCCAGACACGAACCCACTACGACAGACCCAAACCAAAACCCACTCCGCCAGACACAAACCCACTCCGCCAGACCCCAAACCCACTCCGACAGACCCAAACCCACTCAGCCAGACCCGAACCCACTCCGCCAGACCCGAACCCACTCCGCCAGACCCGAACCCACTCCGCCACACCCGAACCCACTCCGCCACACCCAAACCCACTCGGCCAGACCCGAACCCACTCCGCCAGACCCGAACCCACTACGACAGACCCAAGCCCACTCCGCCAGACCCAACCCCACTCTGCCAGACCCAAACCCACTCCGCCAGACCCGAACCCACTCCGCCAGACCCGAACCCACACCGCCAGACCCGAACCCACTCCGCCACACCCGAACCCACTCGGCCAGACCCGAACCCACTCGGCCAGACCCGAACCCACTCGGCCAGACCCAAACCCACTCGGCCAGACCCGAACCCACTCCGCCAGACCCCAACCCATTCCGCCAGACCCCAACCCACTCCGCCAGACCGGAACCCACTCCGCCAGACCCTAACCCACTCCGCCAGACCCAAACTCCCTCCGCGAGACCCAAGCACACTCCGGCAGACCCAAACCCACTCCGCCAGACCCCAGAACCACTCCGCCAGACCCAAGCACACTCCGGCAGACCCAAACCCCTTGCGCGAGACCCAAACCCACTCCGCCAGACCCAAACCCACTCCGCCACACCCAAACCCACTCCTCCAGACCCAAACTTACTCCGCGAGACCCAAACCCAAACCCACTCCGCCAGACACAAACCCACTCCGCCAGACCCCAAACCCACCCCGCCAGACCCGAACCCACCCCGCCAGACCCGAACCCACTCCGCCAGACCCGAACCCACTCCGCCACACCCGAACCCACTCCGCCAGACCCGAACCCACTCCGCCACACCCGAACCCACTCCGCCACACCCGAACCCACTCGGCCAGACCCGAACCCACTCCGCCAGACCCGAACCCACTACGACAGACCCAACCCCACTCCGCCAGACCCAACCCCACTCCGCCAGACCCAAACCCACTCCGCCAGACCCGAACCCACTCCGCCAGACCCGAACCCACACCGCCAGACCCGAACCCACTCCGCCACACCCGAACCCACTCGGCCAGACCCGAACCCACTCGGCCAGACCCAAACCCACTCCGCCAGACCCGAACCCACTCCGCCAGACCCCAACCCATTCCGCCAGACCCCAACCCACTCCGCCAGACCGGAACCCACTCCGCCAGACCCCAACCCACTCCGCCAGACCCCAGAACCACTCCGCCAGACCCAAACCCACTCCGCCAGACCCAAACCCCTTGCGCGAGACCCAAACCCACTCCGCCAGACCCGAATCCACTCCGCCAGACCCAAACCCCCTGCGCGAGACCCAAACCCACTCCGCCAGACCCGAACCCACTCCGCCAGACCCGAACCCACTCCGCCAGACATGAAACCACTCCGCCAGACCCGAACCCACTCCGCCAGATCCATACCCATTCCGACAGACCCAAACCCACTCCGCCAGACCCGAATTCACTCCGCCAGACCCAAACCACCTGCGCAAGACCCAAACCCACTCCGCCAGACCCGAACCCACTCCGCCAGACCCGAACCCACTCCGCCAGACACGAAACCACTCCGCCAGACCCGAACCCACTCCGCCAGACCCAAACTCCCTCCGCGAGACCCAAGCACACTCCGGCAGACCCAAACCCACTCCGCCAGACCCAAACACACTCCGCCAGACCCAAACCCACTCCGCCAGACCCCAAAACCACTCCGCCAGACCCAAACCCACTCCGCCAGACCCAAACCCCCTGCGCGAGACCCAAACCCACTCCGCCAGACCCGAACCCACTCCGCCAGACCCGAACCCACTCCGCCAGACATGAAACCACTCCGCCAGACCCGAACCCACTCCGCCAGATCCATACCCATTCCGACAGACCCAAACCCACTCCGCCAGACCCGAATCCACTCCGCCAGACCCAAACCACCTGCGCGAGACCGAAACCCACTCCGCCAGACCCGAACCCACTCCGCCAGACCCGAACCCACTCCGCCAGACACGAAACCACTCCGCCAGACCCGAACCCACTCCGCCAGATCCATACCCATTCCGACAGACCCAAACCCACTCCGCCAGACCCAAACCCACTCCGCCAGACACAAACCCACTCCGCCAGACCCAAACCCACTCCGCCACACCCAAACCCACTCCTCCAGACCCAGACTTACTCCGCGAGACCCAAACCCAAATCCACTCCGCCAGACACAAACCCACTCCGCCAGACCCCAAACCCACTCCGCCAGACCCGAACCCACTCCGCCAGACCCGAACCCACTCCGCCAGACCCGAACCCACTCCGCCAGACCCGAACCCACTCCGCCACACCCGAACCCACTCCGCCACACCCGAACCCACTCGGCCAGACCCGAACCCACTCCGCCAGACCCGAACCCACTACGACAGACCCAAGCCCACTCCGCCAGACCCAACCCCACTCCGCCAGACCCAAACCCACTCCGCCAGACCCGAACCCACTCCGCCAGACCCGAACCCACACCGCCAGACCCGAACCCACTCCGCCACACCCGAACCCACTCGGCCAGACCCGAACCCACTCGGCCAGACCCAAACCCACTCCGCCAGACCCGAACCCACTCCGCCAGACCCCAACCCATTCCGCCAGACCCCAACCCACTCCGCCAGACCGGAACCCACTCCGCCAGACCCCAACCCACTCCGCCAGACCCAAACCCACTCCGCCAGACCCAAACCCACGCCGCCAGCCCGAACACATCCGCAAGCCCGAACCCACTCCGCCAGACCCAAACCCACTCCGCCAGACCCAAACCCTCTCCGCCAGACCCTAACCCACTCCGCCAGACCCAAACTCCCTCCGCGAGACCCAACCCCACTCCGCCAGACCCAAACTTACTCCGCCAGACCCAAACCCACTCCGCCAGACCCAAACCCCCTCCGCCAGACCCGAACCCAGTCCGCCAGACCCGAACCCACTCCGCCAGACCCGAACCCACTCCGCCACACCCGAACCCACTCCGCCACACCCAAACCCACTCGGCCAGACCCGAACCCACTCCGCCAGACACGAACCCACTACGACAGACCCAAACCAAAACCCACTCCGCCAGACACAAACCCACTCCGCCAGACCCCAAACCCACTCCGACAGACCCAAACCCACTCAGCCAGACCCGAACCCACTCCGCCAGACCCGAACCCACTCCGCCAGACCCGAACCCACTCCGCCACACCCGAACCCACTCCGCCACACCCAAACCCACTCGGCCAGACCCGAACCCACTCCGCCAGACCCGAACCCACTACGACAGACCCAAGCCCACTCCGCCAGACCCAACCCCACTCTGCCAGACCCAAACCCACTCCGCCAGACCCGAACCCACTCCGCCAGACCCGAACCCACACCGCCAGACCCGAACCCACTCCGCCACACCCGAACCCACTCGGCCAGACCCGAACCCACTCGGCCAGACCCGAACCCACTCGGCCAGACCCAAACCCACTCGGCCAGACCCGAACCCACTCCGCCAGACCCCAACCCATTCCGCCAGACCCCAACCCACTCCGCCAGACCGGAACCCACTCCGCCAGACCCTAACCCACTCCGCCAGACCCAAACTCCCTCCGCGAGACCCAAGCACACTCCGGCAGACCCAAACCCACTCCGCCAGACCCCAGAACCACTCCGCCAGACCCAAGCACACTCCGGCAGACCCAAACCCCTTGCGCGAGACCCAAACCCACTCCGCCAGACCCAAACCCACTCCGCCACACCCAAACCCACTCCTCCAGACCCAAACTTACTCCGCGAGACCCAAACCCAAACCCACTCCGCCAGACACAAACCCACTCCGCCAGACCCCAAACCCACCCCGCCAGACCCGAACCCACCCCGCCAGACCCGAACCCACTCCGCCAGACCCGAACCCACTCCGCCACACCCGAACCCACTCCGCCAGACCCGAACCCACTCCGCCACACCCGAACCCACTCCGCCACACCCGAACCCACTCGGCCAGACCCGAACCCACTCCGCCAGACCCGAACCCACTACGACAGACCCAACCCCACTCCGCCAGACCCAACCCCACTCCGCCAGACCCAAACCCACTCCGCCAGACCCGAACCCACTCCGCCAGACCCGAACCCACACCGCCAGACCCGAACCCACTCCGCCACACCCGAACCCACTCGGCCAGACCCGAACCCACTCGGCCAGACCCAAACCCACTCCGCCAGACCCGAACCCACTCCGCCAGACCCCAACCCATTCCGCCAGACCCCAACCCACTCCGCCAGACCGGAACCCACTCCGCCAGACCCCAACCCACTCCGCCAGACCCCAGAACCACTCCGCCAGACCCAAACCCACACCGCCAGACCCAAACCCCTTGCGCGAGACCCAAACCCACTCCGCCAGACCCGAATCCACTCCGCCAGACCCAAACCCCCTGCGCGAGACCCAAACCCACTCCGCCAGACCCGAACCCACTCCGCCAGACCCGAACCCACTCCGCCAGACATGAAACCACTCCGCCAGACCCGAACCCACTCCGCCAGATCCATACCCATTCCGACAGACCCAAACCCACTCCGCCAGACCCGAATTCACTCCGCCAGACCCAAACCACCTGCGCAAGACCCAAACCCACTCCGCCAGACCCGAACCCACTCCGCCAGACCCGAACCCACTCCGCCAGACACGAAACCACTCCGCCAGACCCGAACCCACTCCGCCAGACCCAAACTCCCTCCGCGAGACCCAAGCACACTCCGGCAGACCCAAACCCACTCCGCCAGACCCAAACACACTCCGCCAGACCCAAGCACACTCCGGCAGACCCAAACCCACTCCGCCAGACCCAAACCCACTCCGCCAGCCCGAACCCACTCCGCCAGACCCGAACCCACTCCGCCAGACCCGAACCCACTCCGCCAGACCCGAACCCATTCCGCCAGACCCGAACCCACTCCGCCAGACCCGAACCCACTCCGCCAGACCCCAACCCACTCCGCCAGACCCAAACCCACTCCGCCAGACCCCAGAACCACTCCGCCAGACCCAAACCCACTCCGCCAGACCCAAACCCCTTGCGCGAGACCCAAACCCACTCCGCCAGACCCGAATCCACTCCGCCAGACCCAAACCCCCTGCGCGAGACCCAAACCCACTCCGCCAGACCCGAACCCACTCCGCCAGACCCGAACCCACTCCGCCAGACATGAAACCACTCCGCCAGACCCGAACCCACTCCGCCAGATCCATACCCATTCCGACAGACCCAAACCCACTCCGCCAGACCCGAATTCACTCCGCCAGACCCAAACCACCTGCGCAAGACCCAAACCCACTCCGCCAGACCCGAACCCACTCCGCCAGACCCGAACCCACTCCGCCAGACACGAAACCACTCCGCCAGACCCGAACCCACTCCGCCAGAACCATACCCATTCCGACAGACCCAAACCCACTCCGCCAGACCCAAACCCACTCCGCCAGACCCAAACCCACTCCGCCAGACCCAAACCCACTCCGCCAGACCCCAAACCCACTCCGCCAGACCCAAACCCACTCCGCCAGACCCAAACCCCCTGCGCGAGACCCAAACCCACTCCGCCAGACCCAAACCCACTCCGCCAGACCCAAACCCACTCCGCCAGATACAAACCCACTCCGCCAGACCCAAACCCACTCCGCCACACCCAAACCCACTCCTCCAGACCCAAACTTACTCCGCGAGACCCAAACCCAAACCCACTCCGCCAGACACAAACCCACTCCGCCAGACCCCAAACCCACTCCGCCAGACCCGAACCCACTCCGCCAGACCCGAACCCACTCCGCCACACCCGAACACACTCCGCCAGACCCGAACCCACTCCGCCACACCCGAACCCACTCCGCCACACCCGAACACACTCGGCCAAACCCGAACCCACTCCGCCAGACCCGAACCCACTACGACAGACCCAAGCCCACTCCGCCAGACCCAACCCCACTCCGCCAGACCCAAACCCACTCCGCCAGACCCGAACCCACTCCGCCAGACCCGAACCCACACCGCCAGACCCGAACCCACTCGGCCAGACCCGAACCCACTCGGCCAGACCCGAACCCACTCCGCCAGACCCAAACCCACTCCGCCAGACCCGAACCCACTCCGCCAGACCCCAACCCATTCCGCCAGACCCCAACCCACTCCGCCAGACCGGAACCCACTCCGCCAGACCCCAACCCACTCCGCCAGACCCAAACCCACTCCGCCAGACCCAAACCCACGCCGCCAGCCCGAACACATCCGCAAGCCCGAACCCACTCCGCCAGACCCAAACCCACTCCGCCAGACCCAAACCCACCCCGCCAGACCCTAACCCACTCCGCCAGACCCAAACTCCCTCCGCGAGACCCAACCCCACTCCGCCAGACCCAAACTTACTCCGCCAGACCCAAACCCACTCCGCCAGACCCGAACCCACTCCGCCAGACCCGAACCCACTCCGCCAGACCCGAACCCACTCCGCCAGACCCGAACCCACTCCGCCAGACCCCAAACCCACTCCGCCAGACCCCAACCCACTCCGCCAGCCCCAAACCCATTCCGCCAGACCCAAGCCCACACCGCCAGATCCAAACCCACTCCGCCAGACCCAAACACACTCCGCCAGACCCAAACACACTCCGGCAGACCCAAACCCACTCCGCCAGACCCAAACCCACTCCGCCAGCCCGAACCCACTCCGCCAGACCCGAACCCACTCCGCCAGACCCGAACCCACTCCTCCAGACCCCAAAACCACTCCGCCAGACCCAAACCCACTCCGCCAGACCCAAACCCCCTGCGCGAGACCCAAACCCACTCCGCCAGACCCGAACCCACTCCGCCAGACCCGAACCCACTCCGCCAGACATGAAACCACTCCGCCAGACCCGAACCCACTCCGCCAGATCCATACCCATTCCGACAGACCCAAACCCACTCCGCCAGACCCGAATCCACTCCGCCAGACCCAAACCACCTGCGCGAGACCGAAACCCACTCCGCCAGACCCGAACCCACTCCGCCAGACCCGAACCCACTCCGCCAGACACGAAACCACTCCGCCAGACCCGAACCCACTCCGCCAGATCCATACCCATTCCGACAGACCCAAACCCACTCCGCCAGACCCAAACCCACTCCGCCAGACACAAACCCACTCCGCCAGACCCAAACCCACTCCGCCACACCCAAACCCACTCCTCCAGACCCAGACTTACTCCGCGAGACCCAAACCCAAACCCACTCCGCCAAAAGAGTGTGTTCGGGTCTGGCGGAGTGGGTTTGGGTCTGGCGGAGTGGGTTTGTGTCTGGCGGAGTGGGTTTGGGTCTGGCGGAGTGGGTTTGGGTCTGTCGGAATGGGTATAGATCTGGCGGAGTGGGTTCGGGTCTGGCGGAGTGGTTTCGGGTCTGGCGGAGTGGGTTTGGGTCTCGCGCAGGGGGTTTGGGTCTGGCGGGGTGGGTTTGGGTCTGGCGGAGTGGGTTTGTGGTCTGGCGGAGTGGCTTAGGGTCTGGCGGAGTGGGTTCGGGTCTGGCGGAGTGGGTTCGGGTCTGGCGGAGTGGGTTCGGGTCTGGCGGAATGGGTTCGGGTCTGGCGGAGTGGGTTCGGGTCTGGCGGAGTGGGTTCGGGTCTGGCGGAGTGGGTTCGGGTCTGGCGGAGGGGGTTTGGGTCTGGCGGAGTGGGTTTGGGTCTGGCGGAGTAAGTTTGGGTCTGGCGGAGTGGGGTTGGGTCTCGCGGAGGGGGTTTGGGTCTGGCGGAGTGGGTTTGGAAATGGCGGAGTGGGTTTCGGTCTGGCGGAGTGGGGTTGGGTCTGGCGGAGTGGGCTTGGGTCTGTCGTAGTGGGTTCGGGTCTGGCGGAGTGGGTTCGGGTCTGGCCGAGTGGGTTCGGGTGTGGCGGAGTGGGTTCGGGTGTGGCGGAGTTGGTTCGGGTCTGGCGGAGTGGGTTCGGGTCTGGCGGAGTGGGTTCGGGTCTGACGGAGTGGGTTTGGGTCTGGCGGAGTGGGTTTGGGGTCTGGCGGAGTGGGTTTGTGTCTGGCGGAGTGGGTTTGGGTTTGGGTCTGGCGGAGTAAGTTTGGGTCTGGAGGAGTGGGTTTGGGTGTGGCGGAGTGGGTTTGGGTCTGGCGGATTGGGTTTGGGTCTGGCGGAGCGGGTTTGGGTCTTGAGGAGTGCGTTTGGGTCTGGCGGAGTGGGTTTGGGTCTGGCGGAGTGGGTTCGGGTCTGGCGGAGTGGGTTCGGGTCTGGCGGAATGGGTTCGGGTCTGGAGGAGTGGGTTCGGGTCTGGCGGAGTGGGTTCGGGTCTGGCGGAGTGGGTTCGGGCTGGCGGAGTGGGTTTGGGTCTGGCGGAGTGGGTTTGGGTCTGCCGGAGTGTGTTTGGGTCTGGCGGAGTGTGTTTGGGTCTGGCGGAGTGGGTTTGGATCTGGCGGTGTGGGCTTGGGTCTGGCGGAATGGGTTTGGGGCTGGCGGAGTGGGTTGGGGTCTGGCGGAGTGGGTTTGGGGTCTGGCGGAGTGGGTTCGGGTCTGGCGGAGTGGGTTCGGGTCTGGCGGAGTGGGTTCGGGTCTGGCGGAGTGGGTTCGGGTCTGGCGGACTGGGTTCGGGTCTGGCGGAGGGGGTTTGGGTCTGGCGGAGTGGGTTTGGGTCTGGCGGAGTAAGTTTGGGTCTGGCGGAGTGGGGTTGGGTCTCGCGGAGGGAGTTTGGGTCTGGCGGAGTGGGTTAGGGTCTGGCGGAGTGGGTTTGGGTCTGGCGGAGTGGGTTTGGGTCTGGCGGAGTGGGTTTGGGTCTGGCGGAGTGGGTTGGGGTCTGGCGGAGTGGGTTGGGTCTGGCGGAGTGGGTTTGGGTCTGGCGGAGTGGGGTTGGGTCTGGCGGAGTGGGCTGGGGTCTGTCGGAGTGGGTTCGGGTCTGGCGGAGTGGGTTCGGGTCTGGCCGAGTGGGTTCGGGTGTGACGGAGTGGGTTCGGGTGTGGCGGAGTGGGTTCGGGTCTGGCGGAGTGGGTTCGGGTCTGGCGGAGTGGGTTCGGGTCTGGCGGAGTGGGTTTGGGTCTGGCGGAGTGGGTTTGGGTCTGGCGGAGTGGGGTTGGGTCTGGCAGAGTGGGCTGGGGTCTGTCGGAGTGGGTTCGGGTCAGGCGGAGTGGGTTCGGGTCTGGCCGAGTGGGATCGGGTGTGGCGGAGTGGGTTCGGGTGTGGCGGAGTGGGTTCGGGTGTGGCGGAGTGGGTTCGGGTCTGGCGGAGTGGGTTCGGGTCTGGCGGAGTGGGTTTGGGTCTGGCGGAGCGGGTTTGGGGTCTGGCGGAGTGGGTTTGTGTCTGGCGGAGTGGGTTTGGGTTTGGGTCTGGCGGAGTAAGTTTGGGTCTGGAGGAGTGGGTTTGGGTCTGGCGGAGTGTGTTTGGGTCTCGCGCAGGGGGTTTGGGTCTGGCGGAGTGGGTTTGGGTCTGGCGGAGTGGGTTTGGGGTCTGGCGGCGTGGGTTTGGGTCTGGCGGAGTGGGTTTGGTTCTGGCGGAATGGGTTTGGGTCTGGCGGAGTGGGTTCGGGTCTGGCGGAGTGGGTTCGGGTCTGGCGGAGTGGGTTCGGGTCTGGCGGACTGGGTTCGGGTCTGGCGGAGGGGGTTTGGGTCTGGCGGAGTGGGTTTGGGTCTGGCGGAGTACGTTTCGGTCTGGCGGAGTGGGGTTGGGTCTTGTGGAGGGAGTTTGGGTCTGGCGGAGTGGGTTAGGGTCTGGCGGAGTGGGTTTGGGTCTGGCGGAGTGGGTTTGGGTCTGGCGGAGTGGGTTCGGGCTTGCGGATGCGTTCGGGCTGGCGGCGTGGGTTTGGTCTGGCGGAGTGGGTTTGGGTCTGGCGGAGTGGGTTGGGGTCTGGCGGAGTGGGTTCCGGTCTGGCGGAGTGGGTTGGGGTCTGGCGGAATGGGTTGGGGTCTGGCGGAGTGGGTTCGGGTCTGGCGGAGTGGGTTTGGGTCTGGCCGCCAGACCCAAACCCACGCCGCCAGACCCCAAACCCACTCCGCCAGACCCAAACCCACTCCGCCAGACCCAAACCCCCTGCGCGAGACCCAAACACACTCCGCCAGACCCAAACCCACTCCTCCAGACCCAAACTTACTCCGCCAGACCCAAACCCAAACCCACTCCGCCAGACACAAACCCACTCCGCCAGACCCCAAACCCGCTCCGCCAGACCCAAACCCACTCCGCCAGACCCGAACCCACTCCGCCAGACCCGAACCCACTCCGCCACACCCAAACCCACTCCGCCAGACCCGAACCCACTCCGCCAGACCCCAACCCATTCCGCCAGACCCCAACCCACTCCGCCAGACCGGAACCCACTCCGCCAGACCCCAACCCACTCCGCCAGACCCAAACCCACTCCGCCAGACCCAAACCCACGCCGCCAGCCCGAACACATCCGCAAGCCCGAACCCACTCCGCCAGACCCAAGCCCACACCGCCAGATCCAAACCCACTCCGCCAGACCCAAACACACTCCGCCAGACCCAAACACACTCCGGCAGACCCAAACTCTGGCGGAGTGGGTTTGGGTCTGGCGGTGTGGGCTTGGGTCTGGCGGAATGGGTTTGGGGCTGGCGGAGTGGGTTCGGGTCTGGCGGAGTGGGTTCGGGTCTGGCGGAGTGGGTTTGGGTCTCGCGCAGGGGGTTTGGGTCTGGCGGAGTGGGTTTGGGTCTGGCGGAGTGGTTTTGGGGTCTGGAGGAGTGGGTTCGGGTCTGGCGGAGTGGGTTCGGGTCTGGCGGAGTGGGTTCGGGCTGGCGGAGTGGGTTTGGGTCTGGCGGAGTGGGTTTGGGTCTGCCGGAGTGTGTTTGGGTCTGGCGGAGTGTGTTTGGGTCTGGCGGAGTGGGTTTGGATCTGGCGGTGTGGGCTTGGGTCTGGCGGAATGGGTTTGGGGCTGGCGGAGTGGGTTGGGGTCTGGCGGAGTGGGTTTGGGGTCTGGCGGAGTGGGTTCGGGTCTGGCGGAGTGGGTTCGGGTCTGGCGGAGTGGGTTCGGGTCTGGCGGAGTGGGTTCGGGTCTGGCGGAGTGGGTTTGGGTCTGGCGGAGTAAGTTTGGGTCTGGCGGAGTGGGGTTGGGTCTCGCGGAGGGAGTTTGGGTCTGGCGGAGTGGGTTAGGGTCTGGCGGGGTGGGTTTGGGTCTGGCGGAGTGGGTTTGGGTCTGGCGGAGTGGGTTCGGGCTTGCGGATGTGTTCGGGCTGGCGGCGTGGGTTTGGGTCTGGCGGAGTGGGTTTGGGTCTGGCGGAGTGGGTTGGGGTCTGGCGGAGTGGGTTCCGGTCTGGCGGAGTGGGTTGGGGTCTGGCGGAATGGGTTGGGGTCTGGCGGAGTGGGTTCGGGTCTGGCGGAGTGGGTTTGGGTCTGGCGGAGTGGGTTCGGGTCTGGCCGAGTGGGTTCGGGTCTGGCCGAGTGGGTTCGGGTCTGGCGGTGTGGGTTCGGGTCTGGCGGAGTGGGTTCGGGTCTGGCGGAGTGGGTTTGGGTCTGGCGGAGTGGGGTTGGGTCTGGCGGAGTGGGCTTGGGTCTGTCGTAGTGGGTTCGGGTCTGGCGGAGTGGGTTCGGGTTTGGCCGAGTGTGTTCGGGTGTGGCGGAGTGGGTTCGGGTGTGGCGGAGTGGGTTCGGGTCTGGCGGAGTGTGTTCGGGTGTGGCGGAGTGGGTTCGGGTCTGGCGGAGTGGGTTCGGGTCTGGCGGAGTGGGTTTGGGGTCTGGCGGAGTGGGTTTGTGTCTGGCGGAGTGGGTTTGGGTTTGGGTCTCGCGGAGTAAGTTTGGGTCTGGAGGAGTGGGTTTGGGTGTGGCGGAGTGGGTTTGGGTCTGGCGGAGTGGGTTTGTATCTGGCGGAGTGGGTTTGGGTCTGGCGGAGTGGGTTTGGGTCTGGCGGAGTGGGTTTGGGTCTCGCGCAGGGGGTTTGGGTCTGGCGGAGTGGGTTTGGGTCTGGCGGAGTGGGTTTGGGGTCTGGCGGAGTGGGTTTGGGTCTGGCGGAGTGGGTTTGGGTCTGGCGGAGTGGGTTTGGGTCTGGCGGAGTGGGTTTGGGTCTGTCGGAATGGGTATGGTTCTGGCGGAGTGGGTTCGGGTCTGGCGGAGTGGTTTCGTGTCTGGCGGAGTGGGTTCGGGTCTGGCGGAGTGGGTTCGGGTCTGGCGGAGTGGGTTTGGGTCTTGCGCAGGTGGTTTGGGTCTGGCGGAGTGAATTCGGGTCTGGCGGAGTGGGTTTGGGTCTGTCGGAATGGGTATGGATCTGGCGGAGTGGGTTCGGGTCTGGCGGAGTGGTTTCATGTCTGGCGGAGTGGGTTCGGGTCTGGCGGAGTGGGTTCGGGTCTGGCGGAGTGGGTTTGGGTCTCGCGCAGGGGGTTTGGGTCTGGCGGAGTGGATTCGGGTCTGGCGGAGTGGGTTTGGGTCTCGCGCAAGGGGTTTGGGTCTGGCGGAGTGGGTTTGGGTCTGGCGGAGTGGTTCTGGGGTCTGGCGGAGTGGGTTTGGGTCTGGCGGAGTGGGTTGGGGTCTGGCGGAGTGGGTTCGGGTCTGGCGGAGTGGGTTCGGGTCTGGCGGAATGGGTTCGGGTCTGGCGGAGTGGGTTCGGGTCTGGCGGAGTGGGTTCGGGTCTGGCGGAGTGGGTTCGGGCTGGCGGAGTGGGTTTGGGTCTGGCGGAGTGGGTTTGGGTCTGCCGGAGTGTGCTTGGGTCTGGCGGAGTGTGTTTGGGTCTGGCGGAGTGGGTTTGGGTCTGCCGGAGTGTGCTTGGGTCTCGCGGAGGGAGTTTGGGTCTGGCGGAGTGGGTTCGGGTCTGGCGGAGTGGTTTCGTGTCTGGCGGAGTGGGTTCGGGTCTGGCGGAGTGGGTTCGGGTCTGGCGGAGTGGGTTTGGGTCTTGCGCAGGTGGTTTGGGTCTGGCGGAGTGAATTCGGGTCTGGCGGAGTGGGTTTGGGTCTGTCGGAATGGGTATGGATCTGGCGGAGTGGGTTCGGGTCTGGCGGAGTGGTTTCATGTCTGGCGGAGTGGGTTCGGGTCTGGCGGAGTGGGTTCGGGTCTGGCGGAGTGGGTTTGGGTCTCGCGCAGGGGGTTTGGGTCTGGCGGAGTGGATTCGGGTCTGGCGGAGTGGGTTTGGGTCTCGCGCAAGGGGTTTGGGTCTGCTGGAGTGGGTTTGGGTCTGGCGGAGTGGTTCTGGGGTCTGGCGGAGTGGGTTGGGGTCTGGCGGAGTGGGTTCCGGTCTGGCGGAGTGGGTTGGGGTCTGGCGGAATGGGTTGGGGTCTGGCGGAGTGGGTTCGGGTCTGGCGGAGTGGGTTTGGGTCTGGCCGAGTGGGTTCGGGTCTGGCCGAGTGGGTTCGGGTGTGGCGGAGTGGGTTCGGGTCTGGCGGTGTGGGTTCGGGTCTGGCGGAGTGGGTTCGGGTCTGGCGGAGTGGGTTTGGGTCTGGCGGAGTGGGGTTGGGTCTGGCGGAGTGGGGTTGGGTCTGTCGTAGTGGGTTCGGGTCTGGCGGAGTGGGTTCGGGTCTGGCGGAGTGGGTTCGGGTGTGGCGGAGTGGGTTCGGGTGTGGCGGAGTGGGTTCGGGTCTGGCGGAGTGGGTTCGGGTGTGGCGGAGTGGGTTCGGGTCTGGCGGAGTGGGTTCGGGTCTGGCGGGGTGGGTTCGGGTCTGGCGGGGTGGGTTTGGGGTCTGGCGGAGTGGGTTTGTGTCTGGCGGAGTGGGTTTGGGTTTGGGTCTCGCGGAGTAAGTTTGGGTCTGGAGGAGTGGGTTTGGGTGTGGCGGAGTGGGTTTGGGTCTGGCGGAGTGGGTTTGGGTCTCGCGCAAGGGGTTTGGGTCTGCCGGAGTGTGCTTGGGTCTGGCGGAGTGGTTCTGGGGTCTGGCGGAGTGGGTTTGGGTCTGCCGGAGTGTGCTTGGGTCTCGCGGAGGGAGTTTGGGTCTGGCGGAGTGGGTTAGGGTCTGGCGGAGTGGGTTCCGGTCTGGCGGAGTGGGTTGGGGTCTGGCGGAATGGGTTGGGGTCTGGCGGAGTGGGTTCGGGTCTGGCCGAGTGGGTTTGGGTCTGGCCGAGTGGGTTCGGGTCTGGCCGAGTGGGTTCGGGTCTGGCCGAGTGGGTTCGGGTGTGGCGGAGTGGGTTCGGGTCTGGCGGTGTGGGTTCGGGTCTGGCGGAGTGGGTTCGGGTCTGGCGGAGTGGGTTTGGGTCTGGCAGAGTGGGGTTGGGTCTGGCGGAGTGGGCTTGGGTCTGTCGTAGTGGGTTCGGGTCTGGCGGAGTGGGTTCGGGTCTGGCCGAGTGGGTTTGGGTGTGGCGGAGTGGGTTCGGGTGTGGCGGAGTGGGTTCGGGTCTGGCGGAGTGGGTTCGGGTCTGGCGGAGTGGGTTCGGGTCTGGCTGAGTGGGTTTGGGTCTGTCGGAGTGGGTTTGGGGTCTGGCGGAGTGGGTTTGTGTCTGGCGGAGTGGGTTTTGGTTTGGGTCTGTCGTAGTGGGTTCGTGTCTGGCGGAGTGGGTTCGGGTCTGGCCGAGTGGGTTTGGGTGTGGCGGAGTGGGTTCGGGTGTGGCGGAGTGGGTTCGGGTCTGGCGGAGTGGGTTCGGGTCTGGCGGACTGGGTTCGGGTCTGGCGGAGGGGGTTTGGGTCTGGCGGAGTGGGTTTGGGTCTGGCGGAGTAAGTTTGGGTCTGGCGGAGTGGGGTTGGGTCTCGCGGAGGGAGTTTGGGTCTGGCGGAGTGGGTTAGGGTCTGGCGGAGAGGGTTTGGGTCTGGCGGAGTGGGTTTGGGTCTGGCGGAGTGGGTTCGGGCTTGCGGATGTGTTCGGGCTGGCGGCGTGGGTTTGGGTCTGGCGGAGTGGGTTTGGGTCTGGCGGAGTGGGTTGGGGTCTGGCGGAGTGGGTTCCGGTCTGGCGGAGTGGGTTGGGGTCTGGCGGAATGGGTTGGGGTCTGGCGGAGTGGGTTCGGGTCTGGCGGAGTGGGTTTGGGTCTGGCCGAGTGGGTTCGGGTCTGGCCGAGTGGGTTCGGGTGTGGCGGAGTGGGTTCGGGTCTGGCGGTGTGGGTTCGGGTCTGGCGGAGTGGGTTCGGGTCTGGCGGAGTGGGTTTGGGTCTGGCGGAGTGGGGTTGGGTCTGGCGGAGTGGGCTTGGGTCTGTCGTAGTGGGTTCGGGTCTGGCGGAGTGGGTTCGGGTCTGGCCGAGTGGGTTCGGGTGTGGCGGAGTGGGTTCGGGTGTGGCGGAGTGGGTTCGGGTCTGGCGGAGTGGGTTCGGGTCTGGCGGAGTGGGTTCGGGTCTGGCGGAGTGGGTTCGGGTCTGGCGGAGTGGGTTTGGGGTCTGGCGGAGTGGGTTTGTGTCTGGCGGAGTGGATTTGGGTTTGGGTCTCGCGGAGTAAGTCTGGGTCTGGAGGAGTGGGTTTGGGTGTGGCGGAGTGGGTTTGGGTCTGGCGGAGTGGGTTTGTGTCTGGCGGAGTGGGTTTGGGTCTGGCGGAGTGGGTTTGGGTCTGTCGGAATGGGTATGGATCTGGCGGAGTGGGTTCGGGTCTGGCGGAGTGGTTTCGTGTCTGGCGGAGTGGGTTCGGGTCTGGCGGAGTGGGTTCGGGTCTGGCGGAGTGGGTTTCGGTCTCGCGCAGGTGGTTTGGGTCTGGCGGAGTGGATTCGGGTCTGGCGGAGTGGGTTTGGGTCTGTCGGAATGGGTATGGATCTGGCGGAGTGGGTTCGGGTCTGGCGGAGTGGTTTCATGTCTGGCGGAGTGGGTTCGGGTCTGGCGGAGTGGGTTCGGGTCTGGCGGAGTGGGTTTGGGTCTCGCGCAGGGGGTTTGGGTCTGGCGGAGTGGGTTTGGGTCTGGCGGAGTGGTTTTGGGGTCTGGCGGAGTGGGTTTGGGTCTGGCGGAGTGTGTTTGGGTCTGGCGGAGTGGGTTTGGGTCTGCCGGAGTGTGCTTGGGTCTCGCGGAGGGAGTTTGGGTCTGGCGGAGTGGGTTCGGGTCTGGCGGAGTGGTTTCGTGTCTGGCGGAGTGGGTTCGGGTCTGGCGGAGTGGGTTCGGGTCTGGCGGAGTGGGTTTGGGTCTTGCGCAGGTGGTTTGGGTCTGGCGGAGTGAATTCGGGTCTGGCGGAGTGGGTTTGGGTCTGTCGGAATGGGTATGGATCTGGCGGAGTGGGTTCGGGTCTGGCGGAGTGGTTTCATGTCTGGCGGAGTGGGTTCGGGTCTGGCGGAGTGGGTTCGGGTCTGGCGGAGTGGGTTTGGGTCTCGCGCAGGGGGTTTGGGTCTGGCGGAGTGGATTCGGGTCTGGCGGAGTGGGTTTGGGTCTCGCGCAAGGGGTTTGGGTCTGGCGGAGTGGGTTTGGGTCTGGCGGAGTGGTTCTGGGGTCTGGCGGAGTGGGTTGGGGTCTGGCGGAGTGGGTTCCGGTCTGGCGGAGTGGGTTGGGGTCTGGCGGAATGGGTTGGGGTCTGGCGGAGTGGGTTCGGGTCTGGCGGAGTGGGTTTGGGTCTGGCCGAGTGGGTTCGGGTCTGGCCGAGTGGGTTCGGGTGTGGCGGAGTGGGTTCGGGTCTGGCGGTGTGGGTTCGGGTCTGGCGGAGTGGGTTCGGGTCTGGCGGAGTGGGTTTGGGTCTGGCGGAGTGGGGTTGGGTCTGGCGGAGTGGGGTTGGGTCTGTCGTAGTGGGTTCGGGTCTGGCGGAGTGGGTTCGGGTCTGGCCGAGTGGGTTCGGGTGTGGCGGAGTGGGTTCGGGTGTGGCGGAGTGGGTTCGGGTCTGGCGGAGTGGGTTCGGGTGTGGCGGAGTGGGTTCGGGTCTGGCGGAGTGGGTTCGGGTCTGGCGGGGTGGGTTCGGGTCTGGCGGGGTGGGTTTGGGGTCTGGCGGAGTGGGTTTGTGTCTGGCGGAGTGGGTTTGGGTTTGGGTCTCGCGGAGTAAGTTTGGGTCTGGAGGAGTGGGTTTGGGTGTGGCGGAGTGGGTTTGGGTCTGGCGGAGTGGGTTTGGGTCTCGCGCAAGGGGTTTGGGTCTGCCGGAGTGTGCTTGGGTCTGGCGGAGTGGTTCTGGGGTCTGGCGGAGTGGGTTTGGGTCTGCCGGAGTGTGCTTGGGTCTCGCGGAGGGAGTTTGGGTCTGGCGGAGTGGGTTAGGGTCTGGCGGAGTGGGTTCCGGTCTGGCGGAGTGGGTTGGGGTCTGGCGGAATGGGTTGGGGTCTGGCGGAGTGGGTTCGGGTCTGGCCGAGTGGGTTTGGGTCTGGCCGAGTGGGTTCGGGTCTGGCCGAGTGGGTTCGGGTCTGGCCGAGTGGGTTCGGGTGTGGCGGAGTGGGTTCGGGTCTGGCGGTGTGGGTTCGGGTCTGGCGGAGTGGGTTCGGGTCTGGCGGAGTGGGTTTGGGTCTGGCAGAGTGGGGTTGGGTCTGGCGGAGTGGGCTTGGGTCTGTCGTAGTGGGTTCGGGTCTGGCGGAGTGGGTTCGGGTCTGGCCGAGTGGGTTTGGGTGTGGCGGAGTGGGTTCGGGTGTGGCGGAGTGGGTTCGGGTCTGGCGGAGTGGGTTCGGGTCTGGCGGAGTGGGTTCGGGTCTGGCTGAGTGGGTTTGGGTCTGTCGGAGTGGGTTTGGGGTCTGGCGGAGTGGGTTTGTGTCTGGCGGAGTGGGTTTTGGTTTGGGTCTGTCGTAGTGGGTTCGTGTCTGGCGGAGTGGGTTCGGGTCTGGCCGAGTGGGTTTGGGTGTGGCGGAGTGGGTTCGGGTGTGGCGGAGTGGGTTCGGGTCTGGCGGAGTGGGTTCGGGTCTGGCGGACTGGGTTCGGGTCTGGCGGAGGGGGTTTGGGTCTGGCGGAGTGGGTTTGGGTCTGGCGGAGTAAGTTTGGGTCTGGCGGAGTGGGGTTGGGTCTCGCGGAGGGAGTTTGGGTCTGGCGGAGTGGGTTAGGGTCTGGCGGAGAGGGTTTGGGTCTGGCGGAGTGGGTTTGGGTCTGGCGGAGTGGGTTCGGGCTTGCGGATGTGTTCGGGCTGGCGGCGTGGGTTTGGGTCTGGCGGAGTGGGTTTGGGTCTGGCGGAGTGGGTTGGGGTCTGGCGGAGTGGGTTCCGGTCTGGCGGAGTGGGTTGGGGTCTGGCGGAATGGGTTGGGGTCTGGCGGAGTGGGTTCGGGTCTGGCGGAGTGGGTTTGGGTCTGGCCGAGTGGGTTCGGGTCTGGCCGAGTGGGTTCGGGTGTGGCGGAGTGGGTTCGGGTCTGGCGGTGTGGGTTCGGGTCTGGCGGAGTGGGTTCGGGTCTGGCGGAGTGGGTTTGGGTCTGGCGGAGTGGGGTTGGGTCTGGCGGAGTGGGCTTGGGTCTGTCGTAGTGGGTTCGGGTCTGGCGGAGTGGGTTCGGGTCTGGCCGAGTGGGTTCGGGTGTGGCGGAGTGGGTTCGGGTGTGGCGGAGTGGGTTCGGGTCTGGCGGAGTGGGTTCGGGTCTGGCGGAGTGGGTTCGGGTCTGGCGGAGTGGGTTCGGGTCTGGCGGAGTGGGTTTGGGGTCTGGCGGAGTGGGTTTGTGTCTGGCGGAGTGGATTTGGGTTTGGGTCTCGCGGAGTAAGTCTGGGTCTGGAGGAGTGGGTTTGGGTGTGGCGGAGTGGGTTTGGGTCTGGCGGAGTGGGTTTGTGTCTGGCGGAGTGGGTTTGGGTCTGGCGGAGTGGGTTTGGGTCTGTCGGAATGGGTATGGATCTGGCGGAGTGGGTTCGGGTCTGGCGGAGTGGTTTCGTGTCTGGCGGAGTGGGTTCGGGTCTGGCGGAGTGGGTTCGGGTCTGGCGGAGTGGGTTTCGGTCTCGCGCAGGTGGTTTGGGTCTGGCGGAGTGGATTCGGGTCTGGCGGAGTGGGTTTGGGTCTGTCGGAATGGGTATGGATCTGGCGGAGTGGGTTCGGGTCTGGCGGAGTGGTTTCATGTCTGGCGGAGTGGGTTCGGGTCTGGCGGAGTGGGTTCGGGTCTGGCGGAGTGGGTTTGGGTCTCGCGCAGGGGGTTTGGGTCTGGCGGAGTGGGTTTGGGTCTGGCGGAGTGGTTTTGGGGTCTGGCGGAGTGGGTTTGGGTCTGGCGGAGTGGGTTTGGGTCTGGCGGAGTGGGTTCGGGTCTGGCGGAGTGGGTTCGGGTCTGGCGGAGTGGGTTCGGGTCTGGCGGAATGGGTTCGGGTCTGGAGGAGTGGGTTCGGGTCTGGCGGAGTGGGTTCGGGTCTGGCGGAGTGGTTTTGGGTCTGGCGGAGTGGGTTTTGGTCTGGCGGAGTGGGTTTGGGTCTCGCGCAGGGGGTTTGGGTCTGGCGGAGTGGGTTTGGATCTGGCGGAGTGGGTTTGGGGTCTGGCGGCGTGGGTTTGGGTCTGGTGGAGTGGATTTGGGTCTGGCGGAGTGGGTTTGGGTCTGGCGGAGTGGGTTTGGGTCTGTCGGAATGGGTATGGATCTGGCGGAGTGGGTTCGGGTCTGGCGGATTGGTTTCGGGTCTGGCGGAGTGGGTTCGGGTGTGCCGGAGTGGGTTCGGGTCTGGCGGACTGGGTTTGGGTCTCGCGCAGGGGGTTTAGGTCTGGCGGAGTGGATTTGGGTCTGGCGGAGTGGGTGTGGGTCTCGCGCAGGGGGTTTGGGACTGGCGGGGTGGGTTTGGGTCTGGCGGAGTGGGTTTGTGGTCTGGCGGAGTGGGTTTGGGCCTGGCGGAGTGGGTTGGGGTCTGGCGGAGTGGGTTCGGGTCTGGCGGAGTGGGTTCGGGTCTGGCGGAGTGGGTTCGGGTCTGGCGGAGTGGGTTCGGGTCTGGCGGAGTGGGTTCGGGTCTGGCGGAGTGGGTTCGGGTCTGGCGGAGGGGGTTTGGGTCTGGCGGAGTGGGTTTGGGTCTGGCGGAGTAGGTTTGGGTCTGGCGGAGTGGGGTTGGGTCTCGCGGAGGGGGTTTGGGTCTCGCGGAGTGGGTTTGGGTCTGTCGGAGG
The DNA here is from genome assembly GCA_963514005.1 of Raja brachyura. Next base: position 138,213 of record OY740794.1, on the reverse strand, counting down.
GGGTTTGGGTCTGGCGGAGTGGATTTGGGTCTGGCGGAGCGGGTTTGGGTCTGGCGGAGCGGCTTTGGGTCTGGCGGAGTGGGTTTGGGTCTGGCGGAGTGGGTTTGGGTCTCGCGGAGGGGGTTTGGGTCTGGCGGAGTGGGTTTGGGGTCTGGCGGAGTGGGTTTGGGGTCTGGCGGAGTGGTTTTGGGTCTGGCGGAGTGGGTTTGGGTCTGGCGGAGTGGGTTTGGGGTCTGGCAGAGTGGGTTTGTGTCTTGGCGGAGTGGGTTTGGGTTTTGGTCTGGCGGAGTAAGTTTGGGTCTGGAGGAGTGGGTTTGGGTCTGGCGGAGTGGGTTTGGTTCTGGCGGAGTGGGTTTGTGTCTGGCGGAGTGGTTTTGGGTCTGGCGGAGTGGGTTTGGGTCTGGCGGAGTGGGTTTGGGTCTCGCGCAGGGGGTTTGGGTCTGGCGGAGTGGGTTTGGGTCTGACGGAGTGGGTTTGGGGTCTGGCGGCGTGGGTTTGGGTCTGGCCGAGTGGATTTGGGTCTGGCGGAGTGGGTTTGGGTCTGGCGGAGTGGGTTTGGGTCTGTCGGAATGGGTATGGATCTGGCGGAGTGGTTTCGGGTCTGGCGGATTGGTTTCGGGTCTGGCGGAGTGGGTTCGGGTCTGGCGGAGTGGGTTTCGGTCTCGCGCAGGGGGTTTGGGTCTGGCGGAGTGGATTTGGGTCTGGCGGAGTGGGTGTGGGTCTCGCGCAGGGGGTTTGGGTCTGGCGGGGTGGGTTTGGGTCTGGCGGAGTGGGTTTGTGGTCTGGTGGAGTGGGTTTGGGTCTGGCGGAGTGGGTTGGGGTCTGGCGGAGTGGGTTCGGGTCTGGCGGAGTGGGTTCGGGTCTGGCGGAATGGGTTCGGGTCTGGCGGAGTGGGTTCGGGTCTGGCGGAGTGGGTTCGGGTCTGGCGGAGTGGGTTTGGGTCTGGCGGAGGGGGTTTGGGTCTGGCGGAGTGGGTTTGGGTCTGGCGGAGTAAGTTTGGGTCTGGCGGAGTGGGGTTGGGTCTCGCGGAGGGGGTTTGGGTCTGGCGGAGTGGGTTTGGGTCTGGCGGAGTGGGTTTGGGTCTGGCGGAGTGGATTTGGGTCTGGCGGAGTGGGTTTGGGTCTGGCGGAGTGGGTTTGGGTCTGGTGGAGAGGGTTTGGGTCTGGGGGAGTGGGTTTGGGTCTGGCGGAGTGGGTTTGGGGTCTGGCGGAGTGGGTTTGTGTCTGGCGGAGTGGGTTTGGGTCTGGCGGAGTGGGTTTGGGTCTGGCGGAGAGGGTTTGGGTCTGGAGGAGAGGGTTTGGGTCTGGCGGAGTGGGTTTGGGTCTAGCGGCGTGGGTTTGGGTCTGGCGGAGTGGGTTTGGGTCTGGCGGAGTGGGTTTGGGTCTGGCGGAGTGGGTTTGGGTCTGGCGGAGTGGGTTTGGGTCTGGCGGAGTGAGTTTGGGTCTGGCGGAGCGGGTTTGGGTCTGGATGAGTGGGTTCGGGTCTGGCGGAGTGGGTTTGGGTCTGGCGGAATGGGTTTGGGTCTGCCGGAGTGGGTTGGGGTCTGGCGGACTGGGTTCCGGTCTGGCAGAGTGGGTTGGGGTCTGGAGGAGTGGGTACGGGTCATGCGGAGTGGGTTTGGGTCTGGCGGAGTGGGTTTGTGTCTGGCGGAGTGGATTTGGGTCTGGCGAAGTGGGTTTGGGTCTGGCGGAGTGGGTTTGGGTCTGGCGGAGTGGGTTAGGGTCTGGCGGAGTGGGTTGGGGTCTGGCGGAATGGGTTTGGGTCTGGCGGAGTGGGGTTGGGTCTGGCGGATTGGGCTTGGGTCTGTCGGAGTGGGTTCGGGTCTGGCGGAGTGGGTTCGGGTCTGGCGGAGTGGGTTTGGGTCTGGCGGAGTGGGTTCGGGTCTGGCGGAGTGGGTTCGGGTCTGGCGGAGAGGGTTCGGGTCTGGCGGAGTGGGTTTGGGTCTGGCCGAGTGGGTTCTGGTCTGGCCGAGTGGGTTTGGGTCTGGCGGAGTTGGTTTGGGTCTGGCGGAGTGGGTTCGGGTCTGGCGGAGTGGGTTTGGGTCTGGCGGAGTGGGTTCGGCTCTGGCGGATTGGGTTCGGGCTGGCGGAGTGGGTTCGGGCTGGCGGAGTGGGTTTAAGTCTGGCGGAGTGGGTTTGGGTCTGGCGGAGTGGGTTTGGGTCTGGCGGAGTGGGTTTGGGTCTGGATGAGTGGGATTGGGTCTGGCGGAGTGGGTTCGCGTCTGGCGGAGTGGGTTTGGGTTTGGCGGAGTGGGTTTGCGTCTGGCGGAGTGGGTTTGGGTCTGGCGGAGTGGGTTTGGGTCTGTCAGAGTGGGTTTGGGTCTGGCGGAGTGGGTTGGGGTCTGGCGGATTGGGATCCGGTCTGGCGGAGTGTGTTGGGGTCTGGCGGTGGGTTGGGGTCTGGCGGAGTGGGTTTGGGTCTGGCCGAGTGTGTTCGGGGCTGGCCGAGTGGGTTCGGGTGTGGCGGAGTGGGTTCGGGTCTGGCGGAGTGGGTTCGGGTCTGGCGGAGTGGGTTTGGGTCTGGCGGAGTGGGGTTGGGTCTGGCAGAGTGGGCTGGGGTCTGTCGGAGTGGGTTCGGGTCTGGCGGAGTGGGTTCGGGTCTGGCCGAGTGGGTTTGGGTGTGGCGGAGTGGGTTCGGGTCTGGCGGAGTGGGTTCGGGTCTGGCGGAGTGGGTTCGGGTCTGGCGGAGTGGGTTTGGGTCTGGCGGAGTGGGTTTGGGGTCTGGCGGAGTGGGTTTGTGTTTGGCGGAGTTGGTTTGGGTTTGGGTCTGGCGGAGTAAGTTTGGGTCTGGAGGAGTGGGTTTGGGTGTGGCGGAGTGGGTTTGGGTCTGGCGGAGTGGGTTTGTGTCTGGCGGAGTGGGTTTGGGTGTGGCGGAGTGGGTTTGGGTCTGGCGGAGTGGGTTTGGGTCTCGCGCAGGGGGTTTGGGTCTGGCGGAGTGGGTTTGGGTCTGGCGGAGTGGGTTTGGGGTCTGGCGGAGTGGGTTTGGGTCTGGCGGAGTGGGTTTGGGTCTGGCGGAGTGGGTTTGGGTCTGGCGGAGTGGGTTTGGGTCTGTCGGAATGGGTATGGATCTGGCGGAGTGGGTTCGGGTCTGGCGGAGTAGTTTCGTGTCTGGCGGAGTGGGTTCGGGTCTGGCGGAGTGGGTTCGGGTCTGGCGGAGTGGGTTTGGGTCTCGCGCAGGTAGTTTGGGTCTGGCGGAGTGGATTCGGGTCTGGCGGAGTGGGTTTGGGTCTGTCGGAATGGGTATGGATCTGGCGGAGTGGGTTCGGGTCTGGCGGAGTGGTTTCATGTCTGGCGGAGTGGGTTCGGGTCTGGCGGAGTGGGTTCGGGTCTGGCGGAGTGGGTTTGGGTCTCGCGCAGGGGGTTTGGGTCTGGCGGAGTGGATTCGGGTCTGGCGGAGTGGGTTTGGGTCTCGCGCAAGGGGTTTTGGTCTGGCGGAGTAAGTTTGGGTCTGGAGGAGTGGGTTTGGGTCTGGCGGAGTGGGTTTGGTTCTGGCGGAGTGGGTTTGTGTCTGGCGGAGTGGTTTTGGGTCTGGCGGAGTGGGTTTGGGTCTGGCGGAGTGGGTTTGGGTCTCGCGCAGGGGGTTTGGGTCTGGCGGAGTGGGTTTGGGTCTGACGGAGTGGGTTTGGGGTCTGGCGGCGTGGGTTTGGGTCTGGCCGAGTGGATTTGGGTCTGCCGGAGTGGGTTTGGGTCTGGCGGAGTGGGTTTGGGTCTGTCGGAATGGGTATGGATCTGGCGGAGTGGTTTCGGGTCTGGCGGATTGGTTTCGGGTCTGGCGGAGTGGGTTCGGGTCTGGCGGAGTGGGTTTCGGTCTCGCGCAGGGGGTTTGGGTCTGGCGGAGTGGATTTGGGTCTGGCGGAGTGGGTGTGGGTCTCGCGCAGGGGGTTTGGGTCTGGCGGGGTGGGTTTGGGTCTGGCGGAGTGGGTTTGTGGTCTGGTGGAGTGGGTTTGGGTCTGGCGGAGTGGGTTGGGGTCTGGCGGAGTGGGTTCGGGTCTGGCGGAGTGGGTTCGGGTCTGGTGGAATGGGTTCGGGTCTGGCGGAGTGGGTTCGGGTCTGGCGGAGTGGGTTCGGGTCTGGCGGAGTGGGTTCGGGTCTGGCGGAGGGGGTTTGGGTCTGGCGGAGTGGGTTTGGGTCTGGCGGAGTAAGTTTGGGTCTGGCGGAGTGGGGTTGGGTCTCGCGGAGGGGGTTTGGGTCTGGCGGAGTGGGTTTGGGTCTGGCGGAGTGGGTTTGGGTCTGGCGGAGTGGGTTTTGGTCTGGCGGAGTGGGTTTGGGTCTGGCGGAGTGGTTTTGGACTGGCGGAGTGGGTTTGGGTCTGGCGGAGTGGGTTTGGGTCTGGCGGAGTGCGTTTGGGTCTGGCGAAGTGGGTGTGGGTCTGGCGGAGTGGGTTTGGGTCTGGTGGAGTGGGTTTGGGTCTGGCGGAGTGGGTTTGGGTCTGGCGGAGTGGGTTTGGGTCTGGCGGAGTGGGTTTGGGTCTGGCGGAGTGGGTTTGGGTCTGGCGGAGTGGGTTTGGGTCTGGCGGAGTGGGTTTGGGTCTGGCGGAGTGGGTTTGGGTCTGGCGGAGTGAGTTTGGGTCTGGCGGAGTGGGTTTGGGTCTGGCTGAGTGGGTTTGGGTCAGGCGGAGTGGGTTTGGGTCTGGCGGAGTGGGTTTGGGTCAGGCGGAGTGGGTTTGGGTCTGGCGGAGTGGGTTTGGGTCAGGCGGAGTGGGTTTGGGTCTGGCGGAGTGGATTGGGGTATGGCGGAGTGGGTTCCGGTCTGGCGGAGTGGGTTCGGGTCTGGCGGAGTGCGTTCGGGTCTGGCGGAGAGGGTTTGGGTCTGGCGGAGGGGGTTTGGGTCTGGCGGAGTGGGTTTGGGTCTGGCGTAGTGGGTTTGCGTCTGGCGGATTGGGTTTGGGTCTGGCGGAGCGGGTTTGGGTCTCGAGGAGTGGGTTTGGGTCTGGCGGAGTGGGTTTGGGTCTGGCGGAGCGGGTTTGGGTCTTGCGGAGTGGTTTTGAATCTGGCGGAGTGGGTTTGGGGTCTGGGGGAGTGGGTTTGGGTCTGGCGGAGAGGGTTTGGGTCTGGCGGAGTGGGTTTGGGGCTGGCGGAGTGGGTTTGGGTCTGGCGGAGGGGGTTTGGGTCAGGCGGAGTGGGTTTGGGTCTGGCGGTGTGGATTTGCGTCTGGCGGAGTGGGTTTGGGTCTGGCGGAGGGGGTTTGGGTCTGGCGGAGTGGGTTTGGGTCTGGCGTAGTGGGTTTGGGGTCTGGCGGAGTGGGTTTGAGTCTGGCGGAGTGGGTTTTGGTCTGGCGGAGTGGGTTTGGGCCTGCCGGAGTGGGTTTGGGTCTGGCGGAGTGGGTATGGGTCTGGCGGAGTGGGTTTTGGTCTGGCGGAGTGCGTTTGGGTCTGGCGGAGCGGGTTTGGGTCTGGCGGAGTGGGTTTGGGTCTGGCGGTGTGGGTTTTGGTCTGGCGGAGTGGGTTTGGGTCTGGCGGAGTGGGTTTGGGTCTGGCGGAGTGCGTTTGGGTCAGGCGGAGTGGGTGTGGGTCTGGCAGAGTGGGTTTGGGTCTGGGGGAGTGGGTTTGGGTCTGGCGGAGTGGGTTTGGGTAAGGCGGAGTGGATTTGGGTCTGGCGGAGTGGGTTTGGGTCTGGCGGAGTGGGTTTGGGTCTGGCGGAGTGGGTTTGGGTCTGGCGGAGTGGGTTTGGGTCTGGCGGAGTGGGTTTGGGTCTGGCGGAGTGGGTTTGGGTCAGGCGGAGTGGGTTTGGGTCTGGCGGAGTGGATTTGGGTCTGGCGGAGTGGGTTCGGGTCTGGCGGAGTGGGTTCGGGTATGGCGGAGTGCGTTCGGGTCTGGCGGAGAGGGTTTGGGTCTGGCGGAGGGGGTTTGGGTCTGGCGGAGTGGGTTTGGGTCTGGCGTAGTGGGTTTGGGTCTGGCGGATTGGGTTTGGGTCTGGCGGAGCGGTTTTGGGTCTTGAGGAGTGCGTTTGGGTCTGGCGGAGTGGGTTTGGGTCTGGCGGAGCGGGTTTGTGTCTTGCGGAGTGGTTTTGAATCTGGCGGAGTGGGTTTGGGGTCTGGGGGAGTGGGTTTGGGTCTGGCGGAGAGGGTTTGGATCTGGCGGAGTGGGTTTGGGGCTGGCGGAGTGGGTTGGGTCTGGCGGAGGGGGTTTGGGTCTGGCGGAGGGGGTTAGGGTCTGGCGTAGTGGGTTTGGGTCTGGCGGATTGGGTTTGGGTCTGGCGGAGGGGGTTTGGGTCTTGCGGAGTGGGTATGGGTCTGGCGGAGTGGGTTTGGGTCTGGCGGAGTGGGTTTGGGTCTGGCGGAGTGGGTTTGGGGTCTGGCGGAGTGGTTTGGGTCTGGCTGAGTGGGTATGGGTCTGGCGGAGTGGGTTTGGGTCTGGCGGTGTGGATTTGGGTCTGGCGGAGTGGGTTTGGGTCTGGCGGAGGGGGTTTGGGTCTGGCGGAGTGGGTTTGGGTCTGGCGTAGTGGGTTTGGGGTCTGGCGGAGTGGGTTTGGGTCTGGCGGAGTGGGTTTTGGTCTGGCGGAGTGGGTTTGGGTCTGCCGGAGTGGGTTTGGGTCTGGCGGAGTGGGTATGGGTCTGGCGGAGTGGGTTTTGGTCTGGCGGAGTGCGTTTGGGTCTGCCGGAGTGGGTTTGGGTCTGGCGGAGTGGGTTTGGGTCTGGCGGTGTGGGTTTTGGTCTGGCGGAGTGGGTTTGGGTCTGGCGGAGTGGGTTTGGGTCTGGCGGAGTGCGTTTGGGTCTGGCGGAGTGGGTGTGGGTCTGGAGGAGTGGATTTGGGTCTGGCGGAGTGGGTTTGGGTCTGGCGGAGTGGGTTTGGGTCTGGCGGAGTGGGTTTTGGACTGGCGGAGTGGGTTTGGGTCTGGCGGAGTGCGTTTGGGTCTGGCGGAGTGCATTTGGGTCTGGCGGAGTGGGTGTGGGTCTGGCGGAGTGGGTTTGGGTCTGGCGGAGTGGGTTTGGGTCTGGCGGAGTGGGTTTTGGTCTGGCGGAGTGGGTTCGGGTCTGGCGGAGTGGGTTTGGGTCTGGCGGAGTGGGTTTGGGTCTGGCGGATTGGGTTTTGGTCTGGCGGAGTGGGTTCGGGTCTGGGGGAGTGTGTTTGGGTCTGGCGGAGTGGGTTTGGGTCTGGCGGAGTGGGTTTGGGTCTGGCGGAGTGGGTTTGGGTCTGGCGGAGTGGGTTTGGGTCTGGCGGAGTGGGTTTGGGTCTGGCGGAGTGGGTTTGTGTCTGGCGGAGTGGGTTTGGGTCTGGCGGAGTGGGTTAGGGTCTGGCGGAGTGGGTTCGGGTCTGGCGGAGTGGGTTCGGGTCTGGCGGAGTGGGTTCGGGTCTGGCGGAGTGGGTTTGGGTCTGGCGGAGTGGGTTTGGGTCTGGCAGAGTGGGTTTGAGTCAGGCGGAGTGGGTTTGGGTCTGGCGGAGTGGGTTTGGGTCAGGCGGAGTGGGTTTGGGTCTGGCGGAGTGGGTTTGGGTCTGGCGGAGTGGGTTTGGGTCTGGCGGAGTGGATTGGGGTCTGGCGGAGTGGTTTCGGGTCTGGCGGAGTGGGTTTGGGTCTGGCGGAGTGGGTTGTGGTCTGGCGGAGTGGGTTTGGGGGGTCTGGCGGAGTGGGTTCGGGTCTGGCGGAGTGGGTTCGGGTCTGGCGGCGTGGGTATGGGGGGTCTGGCGGAGTGGGTTCGTGTCTGGCGGAGTGGGTTTTGGTTTGGCGGAGTGGGTTCCGGTCTGGCTGAGTGGGTTTGGTTCTGGCGGACTGGGTTTGGGACTGGCGGAGTGTGTTTGGGTCTGGCGTAGTGGGTTTGGGTCTGGCGGAGTGGGTTTGTGTCTGGCGGAGTGGGTTCGGGTCTGGCGGAGTGGGTTTGGGGTCTGGCGGAGTGGGTTTGGGTCTGGCGGAGTGGGTATGGGTCTGGCGGAGTGGGTTTGGGTCTGGCGGAGTGGGTTTGGGTCTGGCGGAGTGGGTTTGGGTCTGGCGGAGGGGGTTTGGGTCTGGCGGAGTGGGTTTGGGTCTGGCGTAGTGGGTTTGGGGTCTGGCGGAGTGGGTTTGGGTCTTGCGGAGTGGGTTTTGGTCTGGCGGAGTGGGTTTAGAAACATAGAAACATAGAAAATAGGTGCAGGAGTAGGCCATTCGGCCCTTCGAGCCTGCACCGCCATTCAATGTGATCATGGCTGATCATCCAACTCAGTATCCCGTACCTGCCTTCTCTCCATACCCCCTGATCCCTTTAGCCACAAGTGCCACATCTAACGCCCTCTTAAATATAGCCAATGAACTGGCCTCAACTACCTTCTGTGGCAGAGAATTCCAGAGACTCACCACTCTCTGTGTAAAGAATGTTTTCCTCATTTCGGTCCTAAAGGAATTCCCCCTTATCCTTAGACTGTGACCCCTTGTTCTGGACTCCCCCAACATCGGGAACAATCTTCCAGCATCTAGCTTGTCCAACCCCTTAAGAATTTTGTAGGTTTCTATAAGATCCCCCCTCAATCTTCTAAATTCCATCGAGTACAAACCGAGTCTATCCAATCTTTCCTCATATGGAAGTCCTGACATCCCAGGAATCAGTCTGGTCAATCTTCTCTGTACCCCCTCTATGGCAAGGATGTCTTTCCTCAGATTTGGAGACCAAAACTGTACGCAGTACTCCAGGTGTGGCCTCACCAAAACCCTGTACAACTGCAGTAGAACCTGCCTGCTCCTATACTCAAATCCTTTTGCTACGAATGCTAACATATGGGTATGCGGAGTGGGTTTGGTTCTGGCGGAGTGGGTTTGGGTCTGGCGGAGTGGGTATGGGTCTGGCGGAGTGGGTTTTGGTCTGGCGGAGTGGGTTTTGGACTGGCGGAGTGGGTTTGGGTCTGGCGGAGTGGGTTTGGGTCTGGCGGAGTGCGTTTGGGTCTGGCGGAGTGGGTGTGGGTCTGGCGGAGTGGGTTTGGGTCTGGCGGAGTGGGTTTGGGTCAGGCGGAGTGGGTTTTGGTCTGGCGGAGTTGGTTTGGGTCTGGCGGAGTGGGTTTGGGTCTGGCGGAGTGGGTTTGGGTCTGGCGGAGTGGGTTTGGGTCTGGCGGAGTGGGTTTGGGTCTGGCGGAGTGGGTTTGGGTCTGGCGGAGTGGGTTTGGGTCTGGCGGAGTGGGTTTGGGTCTGGCGGAGTGGGTTTGGGTCAGGCGGAGTGGGTTTGGTTCTGGCGGAGTGGGTTTGGGTCAGGCGGAGTGGGTTTGGGTCTGGCGGAGTGGGTTTGGGTCAGGCGGACTGGGTTTGGGTCTGGCGGAGTGGATTCGGGTCTGGCTGAGTGGGTTTGGGTCTGGCGGAGTGGGTTTGGGTCAGGCGGAGTGGGTTTGGGTCTGGCGGAGTGGGTTTGGGGCTGGTGGAGTGGGTTTGGGTCTGGCGGAGCGGGTTTGGGTCTGGCGGAGGGGGTTTGGGTCTGGCGTAGTGGGTTTGGGTCTGGCGGATTGGGTTTGGGTCTGGCGGAGGGGGTTTGGGTCTGGCGGAGTGGATTCGGGTCTGGCTGAGTGGGTTTGGGTCTGGCGGAGTGGGTTTGGGTCAGGCGGAGTGGGTTTGGGTCTGCCGGAGTGGATTTGGGTCTGGCGGAGTGGGTTCGGGTCTGGCGGAGTGGGTTCGGGACTGGCGGAGTGCGTTCGGGTCTGGCGGAGAGGGTTTGGGTCTGGCGGAGGGGGTTTGGGTCTGGCGGAGTGGGTTTGGGTCTGGCGTAGTGGGTTTGGGTCTGGCGGATTAGGTTTGGGTCTGGCGGAACGGTTTGGGTCTTGAGGAGTGGGTTTGGGTCTGGCGGAGTGGGTTTGGGTCTGGCGGAGCGGGTTTGAGTCTTGCGGAGTGGTTTTGAATCTGGCGGAGTGGGTTTGGGGTCTGGGGGAGTGGGTTTGGGTCTGGCGGTGAGTGTTTGGGTCTGGCGGAGTGGGTTTGGGGCTGGCGGAGTGGGTTTGGGTCTGGCGGAGGGGGTTTGGGTCTGGCGGAGGGGGTTTGGGTCTGGCGTAGTGGGTTTGGGTCTGGCGGATTGGGTTTGGGTCTGGCGGAGGGGGTTTGGGTCTTGCGGAGTGGGTATGGGTCTGGCGGAGTGGGTTTGGGTCTGGCGGAGTGGGTTTGGGTCTGGCGGAGTGGGTTTGGGGTCTGGCGGAGTGGGTTTGGGTCTGGCGGAGTGGGTATGGGTCTGGCGGAGTGGTTTTGGGTCTGGCGGAGTGGGTTTGGTTCTGGCGGAGTGGGTTTGGGTCTGGCGGAGGGGGTTTGGGTCTGGCGGAGTGGGTTTTGGTCTGGCGGAGTGGGTTTGGGTCTGGCGGAGTGGGTTTGGGTCTGGCGGGGTGGGTTTGGGTCTTGCGGAGTGGGTTTTGGTCTGGCGGAGTGGGTTTGGGTCTGGCGGAGTGGGTTTGGGTCTGGCGGAGTGCGTTTGGGTCTGGCGGAGTGGGTGTGGGTCTGGCGGAGTGGGTTTGGGTCTGGCGGAGTGGGTTTGGGTCTGGCGGAGTGCGTTTGGGTCTGGCGGAGTGGGTTTGGGTCTGGCAGAGGGGGTTTGGGTCTGGCGGAGTGGGTTTGGGTCTGGCGGAGGGGGTTTGGGTCTGGCGGAGGGGGTTTGGTTGTGGCGGAGTGCTTTTGGGTCTGGCGGAGTGGGCTTAGGTCTGGCGGTGGGGGTTCGGGTCTGCCGGAGTGGGTTCGGGTCTGGCGGAGTGGGTTTGGGTCTGGCGGAGTGGGTTTGGGTCTGGCGGAGTGGGTTTGGGTCTGGCGGAGTGGGTTTTGGTCTGTCGGAGTGGGTTTGGGTCTGGCGGAGTGGGTTTTGGTCTGCGGAGTGGGTTTGGGTCTGGCGGAGTGGGTTTGGGTCTGGCGGAGTGCGTTTGGGTCTGGCGGAGTGGGTGTGGGTCTGGCGGACTGGGTTTGGGTCTGGCGGAGTGGGTTTGGGTCTGGCGGAGTGGGTTTGGGTCTGGCGGAGTGGGTTGTGGTCTGGCGGAGTGGGTTTGGGGGGTCTGTCGGAGTGGGTTTGGGTCTGGCGGAGTGGGTTTTGGTCTGCGGAGTGGGTTTGGGTCTGGCGGAGTGGGTTTGGGTCTGGCGGAGTGCGTTTGGGTCTGGCGGAGTGGGTGTGGGTCTGGCGGAGTGGGTTTGGGTCTGGCGGAGAGGGTTTGGGTCTGGCGGAGTGGGTTTGGGTCTGGCGGAGTGGGTTGTGGTCTGGCGGAGTGGGTTTGGGGGGTCTGGCGGAGTGGGTTCGGGTCTGGCGGAGTGGGTTCGGGTCTGGCGGCGTGGGTATGGGGGGTCTGGCGGAGTGGGTTCGTGTCTGGCGGAGTGGGTTTGGGTTTGGCGGAGTGGGTTCCGGTCTGGCTGAGTGGGTTTGGTTCTGGCGGACTGGGTTTGGGTCTGGCGGAGTGGGTTTGGGTCTGGCGGAGTGGGTTAGGGTCTGGCGGAGTGGGTTCGGGTCTGGCGGAGTGGGCTCGGGTCTGGCGGAGTGGGTTCGGGTCTGGCGGAGTGGGTTTGGGTCTGGCGGAGTGGGTTTGGGTCTGGCGGAGTGGGTTTGGGTCTGGCAGAGTGGGTTCGGGTCAGGCGGAGTGGGTTTGGGTCTGGCGGAGTGGATTTGGGTCTGGCGGAGTGGGTTCGGGTCTGGCGGAGTGGGTTCGGGTCTGGCGGAGTGGATTTGGGTCTGGCGGAGTGGGTTCGGGTCTGGCGGAGTGGGTTCGGGTCTGGCGGAGGGGGTTTGGGTCTGGCGGAGTGGGTTTGGGTCTGGCGTAGTGGGTTTGGGTCTGGCGGATTAGGTTTGGGTCTGGCGGAACGGGTTTGGGTCTTGAGGAGTGGGTTTGGGTCTGGCGGAGTGGGTTTGGGTCTGGCGGAGCGGGTTTGAGTCTTACGGAGTGTTTTGAATCTGGCGGAGTGGGTTTGGGGTCTGGGGGAGTGGGTTTGGGTCTGGCGGAGAGGGTTTGGGTCTGGCGGAGTGGGTTTGGGTCTGGCGGAGTGGGTTTGGGTCTGGCGGAGTGGGTTTGGGTCTGGCGGAGGGGGTTTGGGTCTGGCGTAGTGGGTTTGGGTCTGGCGGATTGGGTTTGGGTCTGGCGGAGTGGGTTTGGGTCTGGCGGAGTGGGTTTGGGTCTGGCGGCGTGGGTTTGGGTCTGACGGAGTGGGTTTGGGGTCTGCCGGAGTGGGTTTGGGACTGGCGGAGTGGGTTCGGGTCTGGCGGAGTGGGTTCGTGTTTGGCGGAGTGGGTTCGGGTCTGGCGGAGTGGGTTCGGTCTGGCGTAGTGGGTTCGGGTCTGCCGGAGTGGGTTCGGGTCTGGCGGAGTGGGTTTGGGTCTGGTGGAGTGGGTTTGGGTCTGGCGGAGTGGGTTTGGGTCTGGCGGAGTGGGTTTTGGTCTGTCGGAGTGGGTTTGGGTCTGGCGGAGTGGGTTTTGGTCTGCGGAGTGGGTTTGGGTCTGGCGGAGTGGGTTTGGGTCTGGCGGAGTGCGTTTGGGTCTGGCGGAGTGGGTGTGGGTCTGGCGGAGTGGGTTTGGGTCTGGCGGAGTGGGTTTGGGTCTGGCGGAGTGGGTTTGGGTCTGGCGGAGTGGGTTGTGGTCTGGCGGAGTGGGTTTGGGGGGTCTGGCGGAGTGGGTTCGGGTCTGGCGGTGTGGGTTCGGGTCTGGCGGCGTGGGTATGGGGGGTCTGGCGGAGTGGGTTCGTGTCTGGCGGAGTGGGTTTTGGTTTGGCGGAGTGGGTTCCGGTCTGGCTGAGTGGGTTTGGTTCTGGCGGACTAGGTTTGGGACTGGCGGAGTGGGTTTGGGTCTGGCGTAGTGGGTTTGGGTCTGGCGGAGTGGGTTTGGGTCTGGCGGAGTGGGTTTGGGTCTGGCGGAGTGGGTTAGGGTCTGGCGGAGTGGGTTCGGGTCTGGCGGAGTGGGTTCGGGTCTGGCGGAGTGGGTTCGGGTCTGGCGGAGTGGGTTTGGGTCTGGCGGAGTGGGTTTGGGTCTGGCGGAGTGGGTTTGGGTCAGGCGGAGTGGGTTTGGGTCTGGCGGAGTGGGTTTGGGTCAGGCGGAGTGGGTTTGGGTCTGGCGGAGTGGGTTTGGGTCAGGCGGAGTGGGTTTGGGTCTGGCGGAGTGGATTCGGGTCTGGCGGAGTGGGTTCGGGTCTGGCGGAGTGAGTTCGGGTCTGGCGGAGGGGGTTTGGGTCTGGCGGTGTGGGTTTGGGTCTGGCGTAGTGGGTTTGGGTCTGGCGGATTAGGTTTGGGTCTGGCGGAACGGGTTTGGGTCTTGAGGAGTGGGTTTGGGTCTGGCGGAGTGGGTTTGGGTCTGGCGGAACGGGTTTGAGACTTACGGAGTGTTTTGAATCTGGCGGAGTGGGTTTGGGGTCTGGGGGAGTGGGTGTGGGTCTGGCGGAGAGGGTTTGGGTCTGGCGGAGTGGGTTTGGGGCTGGCGGAGTGGGTTTGGGTCTGGCGGAGGGGGCTTGGGTCTGGCGGAGGGGGTTTGGGTCTGGCGTAGTGGGTTTGGGTCTGGCGGATTGGGTTTGGGTCTGGCGGAGGGGGTTTGGGTCTTGCGGAGTGGGTATGGGTCTGGCGGAGTGGGTTTGGGTCTGGCGGAGTGGGTTTGGGTCTGGCGGAGTGGGTTTGGGGTCTGGCGGAGTGGGTTTGGGTCTGGCGGAGTGGGTATGGGTCTGGCGGAGTGGGTTTGGGTCTGGCGGAGTGCGTTTGGGTCTGGCGGAGTGGGTTTGGGTCTGGCGGAGGGGGTTTGGGTCTGGCGGAGTGGGTTTCGGTCTGGCGTAGTGGGTTTGGGGTCTGGCGGAGTGGGTTTGGGTCTTGCGGAGTGGGTTTTGGTCTGGCGGAGTGGGTTTGGGTCTGGCGGAGTGGGTTTGGGTCTGGCGGAGTGGGTATGGGTCTGGCGGAGTGGGTTTTGGTCTGGCGGAGTGGGTTTTGGACTGGCGGAGTGGGTTTGGGTCTGGCGGAGTGGGTTTGGGTCTGGCGGAGTGCGTTTGGGTCTGGCGGAGTGGGTGTGGGTCTGGCGGAGTGGGTTTGGGTCTGGCGGAGTGGGTTTGGGTCAGGCGGAGTGGGTTTTCGTCTGGCGGAGTTGGTTTGGGTCTGGCGGAGTGGGTTTGGGTCTGGCGGAGTGGGTTTGGGTCTGGCGGAGTGGGTTTGGGTCTGGCGGAGTGGGTTTGGGTCTGGCGGAGTGGGTTTGGGTCTGGCGGAGTGGGTTTGGGTCTGGCGGAGTGGGTTTGGGTCTGGCGGAGTGGGTTTGGGTCTGGCGGAGTGGGTTTGGGTCAGGCGGAGTGGGTTTGGTTCTGGCGGAGTGGGTTTGGGTCAGGCGGAGTGGGTTTGGGTCTGGCGGAGTGGGTTTGGGTCAGGCGGAGTGGGTTTGTGTCTGGCGGAGTGGATTCGGGTCTGGCGGAGTGGGTTCGGGTCTGGCGGAGTGGGTTTGGGTCAGGCTGAGTGGGTTTGGGTCTGGCGGAGTGGGTTTGGGTCAGGCGGAGTGGGTTTGGGTCTGGCGGAGTGGGTTTGGGTCAGGCGGAGTGGGTTTGGGTCTGGCGGAGTGGATTTGGGTCTGGCGGAGTGGGTTCGGGTCTGGCGGAGTGGGTTCGGGTCTGGCGGAGTGCGTTCGGACCTGGCGGAGAGGGTTTGGGTCTGGCGGAGGGGGTTTGGGTCTGGCGGAGTGGGTTTGGGTCTGGCGTAGTGGGTTTGGGTCTGGCGGATTAGGTTTGGGTCTGGCGGAACGGGTTTGGGTCTTGAGGAGTGGGTTTGGGTCTGGCGGAGTGGGTTTGGGTCTGGCGTAGCGGGTTTGAGTCTTGCGGAGTGGTTTTGAATCTGGCGGAGTGGGTTTGGGGTCTGGGGGAGTGGGTTTGGTTCTGGCGGAGAGGGTTTGGGTCTGGCGGAGTGGGTTTGGGGCTGGTGGAGTGGGTTTGGGTCTGGCGGAGGGGGTTTGGGTCTGGCGGAGGGGGTTTGGGTCTGGCGTAGTGGGTTTGGGTCTGGCGGATTGGGTTTGGGTCTGGCGGAGGGGGTTTGGGTCTTGCGGAGTGGGTTTGGGTCTGGCGGAGTGGGTTTGGGTCTGGCGGAGTGGGTTTGGGTCTGGCGGAGTGGGTTTGGGTCAGGCGGAGTGGGTTTGGGTCTGGCGGAGTGGGTTTGGGTCAGGCGGAGTGGGTTTGGGTCTGGCGGAGTGGGTTTGGGTCAGGCGGAGCGGGTTTGGGTCTGGCGGAGTGGATTTGGGTCTGGCGGAGTGGGTTCGGGTCTGGCGGAGTGGGTTCGGGTCTGGCGGAGTGCGTTCGGATCTGGCGGAGAGGGTTTGGGTCTGGCGGAGGGGGTTTGGGTCTGGCGGAGTGGGTTTGGGTCTGGCGTAGTGGGTTTGGGTCAGGCGGATTAGGTTTGGGTCTGGCGGAACGGGTTTGGGTCTTGAGGAGTGGGTTTGGGTCTGGCGGAGTGGCTTTGGGTCTGGCGGAGCGGGTTTGAGTCTTGCGGAGTGGTTTTGAATCTGGCGGAGTGGGTTTGGTGTCTGGGGGAGTGGGTTTGGGTCTGTCGGAGAGTGTTTGGGTCTGACGGAGTGGGTTTGGGGCTGGCGGAGTGGGTTTGGGTCTGGCGGAGGGGATTTGGGTCTGGCGGAGGGGGTTTGGGTCTTGCGGAGTGGGTATGGGTCTGGCGGAGTGGGTTTGGGTCTGGCGGAGTGGGTTTGGGTCTGGCGGAGTGGGTATGGGGTCTGGCGGAGTGGGTTTGGGTCTGGCGGAGTGGGTATGGGTCTGGCGGAGTGGTTTTGGGTCTGGCGGAGTGGGTTTGGGTCTGGCGGAGTGGGTTTGGGTCTGGCGGAGGGGGTTTGGGTCTGGCGGAGTGGGTTTGGGTCTGGCGTAGTGGGTTTGGGGTCTGGCGGAGTGGGTTTGGGTCTGGCGGAGTGGGTTTTGGTCTGGCGGAGTGGGTTTGGTCTGGCGGAGTGGGTTTGGGTCTGGCGGAGTGGGTTTGGGTCTGGCGGAGTGCGTTTGGGTCTGGCAGAGTGGGTTTGGGTCTGGCAGAGGGGGTTTGGGTCTGGCGGAGTGGGTTTGGGTCTGGCGGAGGGGGTTTGGGTCTGGCGGAGGGGGTTTGGTTGTGGCGGAGTGCTTTTGGGTCTGGCGGAGTGGGCTTAGGTCTGGCGGTGGGGGTTTGGGTCTGGCGGAGTGGGATGGGTCTGACGGCGTGGGTTTGGGTCTGACGGAGTGGGTTTGGGGTCTGCCGGAGTGGGTTTGGGACTGGCGGAGTGGGTTCGGGTCTGGCGGAGTGGGTTGGGGTCTGGCGGAGTGGGTTCAGGTCTGGCGGAGTGGGTTCGGGTCTGGCGGAGTGGGTTGGGGTCTGGCCGAGTGGGTTCGGGTCTGGCGGAGTGGGTTCGGGTCTGGCGGAGTGGGTTTGGGTCTGGCGGAGTGGGTTTGGGTCTGCCGGAGTGGGTTTGGCGTCTGGCGGAGTGAGTTTGGGTTTGGCGGATTGGATTTGGGTCTGGCGGAGTGGGTTTGGGTCTGGCGGAGTGGGTTTTGGTCTGGCGGAGTGGGTTTGGGTCTGGCGGAGTGGTTTTGGACTGGCGGAGTGGGTTTGGGTCTGGCGGAGTGGGTTTGGGTCTGGCGGAGTGCGTTTGGGTCTGGCGAAGTGGGTGTGGGTCTGGCGGAGTGGGTTTGGGTCTGGCGGAGTGGGTTTGGGTCTGGCGGAGTGGGTTTTGGTCTGGCGGAGTGGGTTTGGGTCTGGCGGAGTGGGTTTGGGTCTGGCGGAGTGGGTTTGGGTCTGGCGGAGTGGGTTTGGGTCTGGCGGAGTGGGTTTGGGTCTGGCGGAGTGGGTTTGGGTCTGGCGGAGTGGGTTTGGGTCTGGCGGAGTGAGTTTGGGTCTGGCGGAGTGGGTTTGGGTCTGGCTGAGTGGGTTTGGGTCAGGCGGAGTGGGTTTGGGTCTGGCGGAGTGGGTTTGGGTCAGGCGGAGTGGGTTTGGGTCTGGCGGAGTGGGTTTGGGTCAGGCGGAGTGGGTTTGGGTCTGGCGGAGTGGATTGGGGTATGGCGGAGTGGGTTCCGGTCTGGCGGAGTGGGTTCGGGTCTGGCGGAGTGCGTTCGGGTCTGGCGGAGAGGGTTTGGGTCTGGCGGAGGGGGTTTGGGTCTGGCGGAGTGGGTTTGGGTCTGGCGTAGTGGGTTTGCGTCTGGCGGATTGGGTTTGGGTCTGGCGGAGCGGGTTTGGGTCTCGAGGAGTGGGTTTGGGTCTGGCGGAGTGGGTTTGGGTCTGGCGGAGCGGGTTTGGGTCTTGCGGAGTGGTTTTGAATCTGGCGGAGTGGGTTTGGGGTCTGGGGGAGTGGGTTTGGGTCTGGCGGAGAGGGTTTGGGTCTGGCGGAGTGGGTTTGGGGCTGGCGGAGTGGGTTTGGGTCTGGCGGAGGGGGTTTGGGTCAGGCGGAGTGGGTTTGGGTCTGGCGGTGTGGATTTGCATCTGGCGGAGTGGGTTTGGGTCTGGCGGAGGGGGTTTGGGTCTGGCGGAGTGGGTTTGGGTCTGGCGTAGTGGGTTTGGGGTCTGGCGGAGTGGGTTTGAGTCTGGCGGAGTGGGTTTTGGTCTGGCGGAGTGGGTTTGGGCCTGCCGGAGTGGGTTTGGGTCTGGCGGAGTGGGTATGGGTCTGGCGGAGTGGGTTTTGGTCTGGCGGAGTGCGTTTGGGTCTGGCGGAGCGGGTTTGGGTCTGGCGGAGTGGGTTTGGGTCTGGCGGTGTGGGTTTTGGTCTGGCGGAGTGGGTTTGGGTCTGGCGGAGTGGGTTTGGGTCTGGCGGAGTGCGTTTGGGTCAGGCGGAGTGGGTGTGGGTCTGGCAGAGTGGGTTTGGGTCTGGGGGAGTGGGTTTGGGTCTGGCGGAGTGGGTTTGGGTAAGGCGGAGTGGATTTGGGTCTGGCGGAGTGGGTTTGGGTCTGGCGGAGTGGGTTTGGGTCTGGCGGAGTGGGTTTGGGTCTGGCGGAGTGGGTTTGGGTCTGGCGGAGTGGGTTTGGGTCTGGCGGAGTGGGTTTGGGTCAGGCGGAGTGGGTTTGGGTCTGGCGGAGTGGATTTGGGTCTGGCGGAGTGGGTTCGGGTCTGGCGGAGTGGGTTCGGGTATGGCGGAGTGCGTTCGGGTCTGGCGGAGAGGGTTTGGGTCTGGCGGAGGGGGTTTGGGTCTGGCGGAGTGGGTTTGGGTCTGGCGTAGTGGGTTTGGGTCTGGCGGATTGGGTTTGGGTCTGGCGGAGCGGTTTTGGGTCTTGAGGAGTGCGTTTGGGTCTGGCGGAGTGGGTTTGGGTCTGGCGGAGCGGGTTTGGGTCTTGCGGAGTGGTTTTGAATCTGGCGGAGTGGGTTTGGGGTCTGGGGGAGTGGGTTTGGGTCTGGCGGAGAGGGTTTGGATCTGGCGGAGTGGGTTTGGGGCTGGCGGAGTGGGTTGGGTCTGGCGGAGGGGGTTTGGGTCTGGCGGAGGGGGTTAGGGTCTGGCGTAGTGGGTTTGGGTCTGGCGGATTGGGTTTGGGTCTGGCGGAGGGGGTTTGGGTCTTGCGGAGTGGGTATGGGTCTGGCGGAGTGGGTTTGGGTCTGGCGGAGTGGGTTTGGGTCTGGCGGAGTGGGTTTGGGGTCTGGCGGAGTGGTTTGGGTCTGGCGGAGTGGGTATGGGTCTGGCGGAGTGGGTTTGGGTCTGGCGGTGTGGATTTGGGTCTGGCGGAGTGGGTTTGGGTCTGGCGGAGGGGGTTTGGGTCTGGCGGAGTGGGTTTGGGTCTGGCGTAGTGGGTTTGGGGTCTGGCGGAGTGGGTTTGGGTCTGGCGGAGTGGGTTTTGGTCTGGCGGAGTGGGTTTGGGTCTGCCGGAGTGGGTTTGGGTCTGGCGGAGTGGGTATGGGTCTGGCGGAGTGGGTTTTGGTCTGGCGGAGTGCGTTTGGGTCTGCCGGAGTGGGTTTGGGTCTGGCGGAGTGGGTTTGGGTCTGGCGGTGTGGGTTTTGGTCTGGCGGAGTGGGTTTGGGTCTGGCGGAGTGGGTTTGGGTCTGGCGGAGTGCGTTTGGGTCTGGCGGAGTGGGTGTGGGTCTGGAGGAGTGGATTTGGGTCTGGCGGAGTGGGTTTGGGTCTGGCGGAGTGGGTTTGGGTCTGGCGGAGTGGGTTTTGGACTGGCGGAGTGGGTTTGGGTCTGGCGGAGTGCGTTTGGGTCTGGCGGAGTGCATTTGGGTCTGGCGGAGTGGGTGTGGGTCTGGCGGAGTGGGTTTGGGTCTGGCGGAGTGGGTTTGGGTCTGGCGGAGTGGGTTTTGGTCTGGCGGAGTGGGTTCGGGTCTGGCGGAGTGGGTTTGGGTCTGGCGGAGTGGGTTTGGGTCTGGCGGATTGGGTTTTGGTCTGGCGGAGTGGGTTCGGGTCTGGGGGAGTGTGTTTGGGTCTGGCGGAGTGGGTTTGGGTCTGGCGGAGTGGGTTTGGGTCTGGCGGAGTGGGTTTGGGTCTGGCGGAGTGGGTTTGGGTCTGGCGGAGTGGGTTTGGGTCTGGCGGAGTGGGTTTGCGTCTGGCGGAGTGGGTTTGGGTCTGGCTGAGTGGGTTTTTGTCAGGCGGAGTGGGTTTGGGTCTGGCGGAGTGGGTTTGGGTCAGGCGGAGTGGGTTTGGGTCTGGCGGAATGGGTTTGGGTCAGGCGGAGTGGGTTTGGGTCTGGCGGAGTGGATTTGGGTATGGCGGAGTGGGTTCCGGTCTGGCGGAGTGGGTTCGGGTCTGGCGGAGTGCGTTCGGGTCTGGCGGAGAGGGTTTGGGTCTGGCGGAGGGGGTTTGGGTCTGGCGGAGTGGGTTTGGGTCTGGCGTCGTGGGTTTGGGTCTGGCGGATTGGGTTTGGGTCTGGCGGAGCGGGTTTGGGTCTTGAGGAGTGGGTTTGGGTCTGGCGGAGTGGGTTTGGGTCTGGCGGAGCGGGTTTGGGTCTTGCGGAGTGGTTTTGAATATGGCGGAGTGGGTTTAGGGTCTGGGGGAGTGGGTTTGGGTCTGGCGGAGAGGGTTTGGGTCTGGCGGAGTGGGTTTGGGGCTGGCGGAGTGGGTTTGGGTCTGGCGGAGTGGGTTTGGGTCAGGCGGAGTGGGTTCGGGTCTGGCGGAGGGGTTCGGGTATGGCGGAGTGCGTTCGGGTCTGGCGGAGAGGGTTTGGGTCTGGCGGAGGAGATTTGGGTCTGGCGGAGTGGGTTTGGGTCTGGCGTAGTGGGTTTGGGTCTGGCGGATTGGGTTTGGGTCTGGCGGAGAGGGTTTGGGTCTTGAGGAGTGCGTTTGGGTCTGGCGGAGTGGGTTTGGGTCTGGCGGAGCGGGTTTGGGTCTTGCGGAGTGGTTTTGAAGCTGGCGGAGTGGGTTTGGGGTCTGGGGGAGTGGGTTTGGGTCTGGCGGAGAAGGTTTGGATCTGGCGGAGTGGGTTTGGGGCTGGCGGAGTGGGTTGGGTCTGGCGGAGGGGGTTTGGGTCTGGCGGAGGGGGTTTGGGTCTGACGTAGTGGGTTTGGGTCTGGCGGATTGGGTTTGGGACTGGCGGAGGGGGTTTGGGTCTTGCGGAGTGGGTATGGGTCTGGCGGAGTGGGTTTGGGTCTGGCGGAGTGGGTTTGGGTCTGGCGGAGTGGGTTTGGGGTCTGGCGGAGTGGGTTTGGGTCTGGCGGAGTGGGTATGGGTCTGGCGGACTGGGTTTGGGTCTGGCGGAGTGGGTTTGGGTCTGGCGGAGTGGGTTTGGGTCTGGCGGAGTGGGTTTTGGTCTGGCGGAGTGGGTTTGGGTCTGGCGGAGTGGGTTTGGGTCTGGCGGAGTGGGTTTGGGTCTGGCTGAGTGGGTTTTGGTCTGGCGGAGTGGGTTTGGGTCTGGCGGAGTGGGTTTGGGTCTGGCGGAGTGCGTTTGGGTCTGGAGGAGTGGGTTTGGGTCTGGCAGAGGGGGTTTGGGTCTGGCGGAGTGGGTTTGTGTCTGGCGGAGTGGGTTTGGGTCTGGCGGAGTGGGTTTGGGTCTGGCGGAGTGTGTTTGGGTCTGGCGGAATGGGTTTGGGGTCTGGCGGAGTGGGTTTGGGTCAGGCGGAGTGGCTTTGGGTCTGGCGGAGTGGATTTGGGTCTGGCGGAGTGGGTTCGGGTCTGGCGGAGTGGGTTCGGGTATGGCGGAGTGCGTTCGGGTCTGGCGGAGAGGGTTTGGGTCTGGCGGAGGAGGTTTGGGTCTGGCGGAGTGGGTTTGGGTCTGGCGTAGTGGGTTTGGGTCTGGCGGATTGGGTTTGGGTCTGGCGGAGCGGGTTTGGGTCTTGAGGAGTGCGTTTGGGTCTGGCGGAGTGGGTTTGGGTCTGGCGGAGCGGGTTTGGGTCTTGCGGAGTGGTTTTGAATCTGGCGGAGTGGGTTTGGGCGGAGTGGGTTCGGGTCTGGCGGAGTGGGTTCGGGTCTGGCGGAGTGGGTTTGGGTCTCGCGCAGGGGGTTTGGGTCTGGCGGAGTGGATTCGGGTCTGGCGGAGTGGGTTTGGGTCTCGCGCAAGGGGTTTGGGTCTGGCGGAGTTGGTTTGGGTCTGGCGGAGTGGGTTTGGGTCTGGCGGAGTGGGGTGGGGTCTGGCGGAGTGGGTTCGGGTCTGGCGGAGTGGGTTCGGGTCTGGCGGAGTGGGTTCGGGTCTGGCGAAGTGGGTTTGGGTCTGGCCGAGTGGGTTCTGGTCTGGCTGAGTGGTTCGGGTCTGGCGGAGTTGGTTTGGGTCTGGCGGAGTGGGTTTGGGTCTGGCGGAGTGGGTTTCGGGTCTGGCGGAGTGGGTTTCGGGTCTGGCGGAGTGGGTTCGGGCTTGCGGATGTGTTCGGGCTGGCGGAGTGGGTTTGGGTCTGGCGGAGTGGGTTTGGGTCTGGCGGAGTGGGTTGGGGTCTGGCCGAGTGGGTTCCGGTCTGGCGGAGTGGGTTGGGGTCTGGCGGAGTGGGTTGGGGTCTGGCGGAGTGGGTTCGGGTCTGGCGGAGTGGGTTTGGGTCTGGCCGAGTGGGTTCGGGTCTGGCCGAGTGGGTTCGGGTGTGGCGGAGTGGGTTCGGGTCTGGCGGTGCGGGTTCGGGTCTGGCGGAGTGGGTTCGGAAATGGCGGAGTGGGTTTGGGTCTGGCGGAGTGGGGTTGGGTCTGGCGGAGTGGGCTTGGGTCTGTCGTAGTGGGTTCGGGTCTGGCGGAGTGGGTTCGGGTCTGGCCGAGTGGGTTCGGGTGTGGCGGAGTGGGTTCGGGTGTGGCGGAGTTGGTTCGGGTCTGGCGGAGTGGGTTCGGGTCTGGCGGAGTGGGTTCGGGTCTGGCGGAGTGGGTTTGGGTCTGGCGGAGTGGGTTTGGGGTCTGGCGGAGTGGGTTTGTGTCTGGCGGAGTGGGTTTGGGTTTGGGTCTGGCGGAGTAAGTTTGGGTCTGGAGGAGTGGGTTTGGGTGTGGCGGAGTGGGTTTGGGTCTGGCGGATTGGGTTTGGGTCTGGCGGAGCGGGTTTGGGTCTTGAGGAGTGCGTTTGGGTCTGGCGGAGTGGGTTTGGGTCTGGCGGAGCGGGTTTGGGTCTTGCGGAGTGGTTTTGAATCTGGCGGAGTGGGTTTGGGCGGAGTGGGTTCGGGTCTGGCGGAGTGGGTTCGGGTCTGGCGGAGTGGGTTTGGGTCTCGCGCAGGGGGTTTGGGTCTGGCGGAGTGGATTCGGGTCTGGCGGAGTGGGTTTGGGTCTCGCGCAAGGGGTTTGGGTCTGGCGGAGTTGGTTTGGGTCTGGCGGAGTGGGTTTGGGTCTGGCGGAGTGGGGTGGGGTCTGGCGGAGTGGGTTCGGGTCTGGCGGAGTGGGTATGGGTCTGGCGGAGTGGGTTTGGGTCTGGCGGAGGGGGTTTGGGTCTTGCGGAGTGGGTATGGGTCTGGCGGAGTGGGTTTGGGTCTGGCGGAGTGGGTTTGGGTCTGGCGGAGTGGGTTTGGGGTCTGGCGGAGTGGGTTTGGGTCTGGCGGAGTGGGTATGGGTCTGGCGGACTGGGTTTGGGTCTGGCGGAGTGGGTTTGGGTCTGGCGGAGTGGGTTTGGGTCTGGCGGAGTGGGTTTTGGTCTGGCGGAGTGGGTTTGGGTCTGGCGGAGTGGGTTTGGGTCTGGCGGAGTGGGTTTGGGTCTGGCTGAGTGGGTTTTGGTCTGGCGGAGTGGGTTTGGGTCTGGCGGAGTGGGTTTGGGTCTGGCGGAGTGCGTTTGGGTCTGGAGGAGTGGGTTTGGGTCTGGCAGAGGGGGTTTGGGTCTGGCGGAGTGGGTTTGTGTCTGGCGGAGTGGGTTTGGGTCTGGCGGAGCGGGTTTGGGTCTGGCGGAGTGTGTTTGGGTCTGGCGGAATGGGTTTGGGGTCTGGCGGAGTGGGTTTGGGTCAGGCGGAGTGGCTTTGGGTCTGGCGGAGTGGATTTGGGTCTGGCGGAGTGGGTTCGGGTCTGGCGGAGTGGGTTCGGGTATGGCGGAGTGCGTTCGGGTCTGGCGGAGAGGGTTTGGGTCTGGCGGAGGAGGTTTGGGTCTGGCGGAGTGGGTTTGGGTCTGGCGTAGTGGGTTTGGGTCTGGCGGATTGGGTTTGGGTCTGGCGGAGCGGGTTTGGGTCTTGAGGAGTGCGTTTGGGTCTGGCGGAGTGGGTTTGGGTCTGGCGGAGCGGGTTTGGGTCTTGCGGAGTGGTTTTGAATCTGGCGGAGTGGGTTTGGGCGGAGTGGGTTCGGGTCTGGCGGAGTGGGTTCGGGTCTGGCGGAGTGGGTTTGGGTCTCGCGCAGGGGGTTTGGGTCTGTCGGAGTGGATTCGGGTCTGGCGGAGTGGGTTTGGGTCTCGCGCAAGGGGTTTGGGTCTGGCGGAGTTGGTTTGGGTCTGGCGGAGTGGGTTTGGGTCTGGCGGAGTGGGGTGGGGTCTGGCGGAGTGGGTTCGGGTCTGGCGGAGTGGGTTCGGGTCTGGCGGAGTGGGTTCGGGTCTGGCGAAGTGGGTTTGGGTCTGGCCGAGTGGGTTCTGGTCTGGCTGAGTGGTTCGGGTCTGGCGGAGTTGGTTTGGGTCTGGCGGAGTGGGTTTGGGTCTGGCGGAGTGGGTTTCGGGTCTGGCGGAGTGGGTTTCGGGTCTGGCGGAGTGGGTTCGGGCTTGCGGATGTGTTCGGGCTGGCGGAGTGGGTTTGGGTCTGGCGGAGTGGGTTTGGGTCTGGCGGAGTGGGTTGGGGTCTGGCCGAGTGGGTTCCGGTCTGGCGGAGTGGGTTGGGGTCTGGCGGAGTGGGTTGGGGTCTGGCGGAGTGGGTTCGGGTCTGGCGGAGTGGGTTTGGGTCTGGCCGAGTGGGTTCGGGTCTGGCCGAGTGGGTTTTTGTCAGGCGGAGTGGGTTTGGGTCTGGCGGAGTGGGTTTGGGTCAGGCGGAGTGGGTTTGGGTCTGGCGGAATGGGTTTGGGTCAGGCGGAGTGGGTTTGGGTCTGGCGGAGTGGATTTGGGTATGGCGGAGTGGGTTCCGGTCTGGCGGAGTGGGTTCGGGTCTGGCGGAGTGCGTTCGGGTCTGGCGGAGAGGGTTTGGGTCTGGCGGAGGGGGTTTGGGTCTGGCGGAGTGGGTTTGGGTCTGGCGTCGTGGGTTTGGGTCTGGCGGATTGGGTTTGGGTCTGGCGGAGCGGGTTTGGGTCTTGAGGAGTGGGTTTGGGTCTGGCGGAGTGGGTTTGGGTCTGGCGGAGCGGGTTTGGGTCTTGCGGAGTGGTTTTGAATATGGCGGAGTGGGTTTAGGGTCTGGGGGAGTGGGTTTGGGTCTGGCGGAGAGGGTTTGGGTCTGGCGGAGTGGGTTTGGGGCTGGCGGAGTGGGTTTGGGTCTGGCGGAGTGGGTTTGGGTCAGGCGGAGTGGGTTCGGGTCTGGCGGAGGGGTTCGGGTATGGCGGAGTGCGTTCGGGTCTGGCGGAGAGGGTTTGGGTCTGGCGGAGGAGATTTGGGTCTGGCGGAGTGGGTTTGGGTCTGGCGTAGTGGGTTTGGGTCTGGCGGATTGGGTTTGGGTCTGGCGGAGAGGGTTTGGGTCTTGAGGAGTGCGTTTGGGTCTGGCGGAGTGGGTTTGGGTCTGGCGGAGCGGGTTTGGGTCTTGCGGAGTGGTTTTGAAGCTGGCGGAGTGGGTTTGGGGTCTGGGGGAGTGGGTTTGGGTCTGGCGGAGAAGGTTTGGATCTGGCGGAGTGGGTTTGGGGCTGGCGGAGTGGGTTGGGTCTGGCGGAGGGGGTTTGGGTCTGGCGGAGGGGGTTTGGGTCTGACGTAGTGGGTTTGGGTCTGGCGGATTGGGTTTGGGTCTGGCGGAGGGGGTTTGGGTCTTGCGGAGTGGGTATGGGTCTGGCGGAGTGGGTTTGGGTCTGGCGGAGTGGGTTTGGGTCTGGCGGAGTGGGTTTGGGGTCTGGCGGAGTGGGTTTGGGTCTGGCGGAGTGGGTATGGGTCTGGCGGACTGGGTTTGGGTCTGGCGGAGTGGGTTTGGGTCTGGCGGAGTGGGTTTGGGTCTGGCGGAGTGGGTTCGGGTCTGGCGGAGTGGGTTCGGGTCTGGCGGACTGGGTTCGGGTCTGGCGGAGGGGGTTTGGGTCTGGCGGAGTGGGTTTGGGTCTGGCGGAGTAAGTTTGGGTCTGGCGGAGTGGGGTTGGGTCTCGCGGAGGGAGTTTGGGTCTGGCGGAGTGGGTTAGGGTCTGGCGGAGAGGGTTTGGGTCTGGCGGAGTGGGTTTGGGTCTGGCGGAGTGGGTTCGGGTCTGGCGGGTGTGGCGGAGTGGGTTCGGGTGTGGCGGAGTGGGTTCGGGTCTGGCGGAGTGGGTTCGGGTCTGGCGGACTGGGTTCGGGTCTGGCGGAGGGGGTTTGGGTCTGGCGGAGTGGGTTTGGGTCTGGCGGAGTAAGTTTGGGTCTGGCGGAGTGGGGTTGGGTCTCGCGGAGGGAGTTTGGGTCTGGCGGAGTGGGTTAGGGTCTGGCGGAGAGGGTTTGGGTCTGGCGGAGTGGGTTTGGGTCTGGCGGAGTGGGTTCGGGCTTGCGGATGTGTTCGGGCTGGCGGCGTGGGTTTGGGTCTGGCGGAGTGGGTTTGGGTCTGGCGGAGTGGGTTGGGGTCTGGCGGAGTGGGTTCCGGTCTGGCGGAGTGGGTTGGGGTCTGGCGGAATGGGTTGGGGTCTGGCGGAGTGGGTTCGGGTCTGGCGGAGTGGGTTTGGGTCTGGCCGAGTGGGTTCGGGTCTGGCCGAGTGGGTTCGGGTGTGGCGGAGTGGGTTCGGGTCTGGCGGTGTGGGTTCGGGTCTGGCGGAGTGGGTTCGGGTCTGGCGGAGTGGGTTTGGGTCTGGCGGAGTGGGGTTGGGTCTGGCGGAGTGGGCTTGGGTCTGTCGTAGTGGGTTCGGGTCTGGCGGAGTGGGTTCGGGTCTGGCCGAGTGGGTTCGGGTGTGGCGGAGTGGGTTCGGGTGTGGCGGAGTGGGTTCGGGTCTGGCGGAGTGGGTTCGGGTCTGGCGGAGTGGGTTCGGGTCTGGCGGAGTGGGTTCGGGTCTGGCGGAGTGGGTTTGGGGTCTGGCGGAGTGGGTTTGTGTCTGGCGGAGTGGATTTGGGTTTGGGTCTCGCGGAGTAAGTCTGGGTCTGGAGGAGTGGGTTTGGGTGTGGCGGAGTGGGTTTGGGTCTGGCGGAGTGGGTTTGTGTCTGGCGGAGTGGGTTTGGGTCTGGCGGAGTGGGTTTGGGTCTGTCGGAATGGGTATGGATCTGGCGGAGTGGGTTCGGGTCTGGCGGAGTGGTTTCGTGTCTGGCGGAGTGGGTTCGGGTCTGGCGGAGTGGGTTCGGGTCTGGCGGAGTGGGTTTCGGTCTCGCGCAGGTGGTTTGGGTCTGGCGGAGTGGATTCGGGTCTGGCGGAGTGGGTTTGGGTCTGTCGGAATGGGTATGGATCTGGCGGAGTGGGTTCGGGTCTGGCGGAGTGGTTTCATGTCTGGCGGAGTGGGTTCGGGCTTGCGGATGTGTTCGGGCTGGCGGCGTGGGTTTGGGTCTGGCGGAGTGGGTTTGGGTCTGGCGGAGTGGGTTGGGGTCTGGCGGAGTGGGTTCCGGTCTGGCGGAGTGGGTTGGGGTCTGGCGGAATGGGTTGGGGTCTGGCGGAGTGGGTTCGGGTCTGGCGGAGTGGGTTTGGGTCTGGCCGAGTGGGTTCGGGTCTGGCCGAGTGGGTTCGGGTGTGGCGGAGTGGGTTCGGGTCTGGCGGTGTGGGTTCGGGTCTGGCGGAGTGGGTTCGGGTCTGGCGGAGTGGGTTTGGGTCTGGCGGAGTGGGGTTGGGTCTGGCGGAGTGGGCTTGGGTCTGTCGTAGTGGGTTCGGGTCTGGCGGAGTGGGTTCGGGTCTGGCCGAGTGGGTTCGGGTGTGGCGGAGTGGGTTCGGGTGTGGCGGAGTGGGTTCGGGTCTGGCGGAGTGGATTTGGGTTTGGGTCTCGCGGAGTAAGTCTGGGTCTGGAGGAGTGGGTTTGGGTGTGGCGGAGTGGATTTGGGTTTGGGTCTCGCGGAGTAAGTCTGGGTCTGGAGGAGTGGGTTTGGGTGTGGCGGAGTGGGTTTGGGTCTGGCGGAGTGGGTTTGTGTCTGGCGGAGTGGGTTTGGGTCTGGCGGAGTGGGTTTGGGTCTGTCGGAATGGGTATGGATCTGGCGGAGTGGGTTCGGGTCTGGCGGAGTGGTTTCGTGTCTGGCGGAGTGGGTTCGGGTCTGGCGGAGTGGGTTCGGGTCTGGCGGAGTGGGTTTCGGTCTCGCGCAGGTGGTTTGGGTCTGGCGGAGTGGATTCGGGTCTGGCGGAGTGGGTTTGGGTCTGTCGGAATGGGTATGGATCTGGCGGAGTGGGTTCGGGTCTGGCGGAGTGGTTTCATGTCTGGCGGAGTGGGTTCGGGTCTGGCGGAGTGGGTTCGGGTCTGGCGGAGTGGGTTTGGGTCTCGCGCAGGGGGTTTGGGTCTGGCGGAGTGGGTTTGGGTCTGGCGGAGTGGTTTTGGGGTCTGGCGGAGTGGGTTTGGGTCTGGCGGAGTGGGTTTGGGTCTGGCGGAGTGGGTTCGGGTCTGGCGGAGTGGGTTCGGGTCTGGCGGAGTGGGTTCGGGTCTGGCGGAATGGGTTCGGGTCTGGAGGAGTGGGTTCGGGTCTGGCGGAGTGGGTTCGGGTCTGGCGGAGTGGGTTCGGGCTGGCGGAGTGGGTTTGGGTCTGGCGGAGTGGGTTTGGGTCTGCCGGAGTGTGTTTGGGTCTGGCGGAGTGTGTTTGGGTCTGGCGGAGTGGGTTTGGATCTGGCGGTGTGGGCTTGGGTCTGGCGGAATGGGTTTGGGGCTGGCGGAGTGGGTTGGGGTCTGGCGGAGTGGGTTTGGGGTCTGGCGGAGTGGGTTCGGGTCTGGCGGAGTGGGTTCGGGTCTGGCGGAGTGGGTTCGGGTCTGGCGGAGTGGGTTCGGGTCTGGCGGAGTGGGTTTGGGTCTGGCGGAGTAAGTTTGGGTCTGGCGGAGTGGGGTTGGGTCTCGCGGAGGGAGTTTGGGTCTGGCGGAGTGGGTTAGGGTCTGGCGGAGTGGGTTTGGGTCTGGCGGAGTGGGTTTGGGTCTGGCGGAGTGGGTTCGGGCTTGCGGATGTGTTCGGGCTGGCGGCGTGGGTTTGGGTCTGGCGGAGTGGGTTTGGGTCTGGCGGAGTGGGTTGGGGTCTGGCGGAGTGGGTTTGGGTCTGGCGGAGTGGGTTTGGGTCTGGCGGAGTGGGTTCGGGCTTGCGGATTTGTTCGGGCTGGCGGAGTGGGTTCGGGTCTGGCGGAGTGGGTTTGGGTCTTGCGCAGGTGGTTTGGGTCTGGCGGAGTGAATTCGGGTCTGGCGGAGTGGGTTTGGGTCTGTCGGAATGGGTATGGATCTGGCGGAGTGGGTTCGGGTCTGGCGGAGTGGTTTCATGTCTGGCGGAGTGGGTTCGGGTCTGGCGGAGTGGGTTCGGGTCTGGCGGAGTGGGTTTGGGTCTCGCGCAGGGGGTTCGGGTCTGGCGGAGTGGATTCGGGTCTGGCGGAGTGGGTTTGGGTCTCGCGCAAGGGGTTTGGGTCTGGCGGAGTGGGTTTGGGTCTGGCGGAGTGGTTCTGGGGTCTGGCGGAGTGGGTTTGGGTCTGGCGGAGTGGGTTGGGGTCTGGCGGAGTGGGTTCGGGTCTGGCGGAGTGGGTTCGGGTCTGGCGGAATGGGTTCGGGTCTGGCGGAGTGGGTTCGGGTCTGGCGGAGTGGGTTCGGGTCTGGCGGAGTGGGTTCGGGCTGGCGGAGTGAGTTTGGGTCTGGCGGAGTGGGTTTGGGTCTGCCGGAGTGTGCTTGGGTCTGGCGGAGTGTGTTTGGGTCTGGCGGAGTGGGTTTGGGTCTGCCGGAGTGTGCTTGGGTCTCGCGGAGGGAGTTTGGGTCTGGCGGAGTGGGTTAGGGTCTGGCGGAGTGGGTTTGGGTCTGGCGGAGTGGGTTTGGGTCTGGCGGAGTGGGTTCGGGCTTGCGGATTTGTTCGGGCTGGCGGCGTGGGTTTGGGTCTGGCGGAGTGGGTTTGGGTCTGGCGGAGTGGGTTGGGGTCTGGCGGAGTGGGTTCGGGTCTGGCGGAGTGGGTTGGGGTCTGGCGGAATGGGTTGGGGTCTGGCGGAGTGGGTTCGGGTCTGGCGGAGTGGGTTTGGGTCTGGCCGAGTGGGTTCGGGTCTGGCCGAGTGGGTTCGGGTCTGGCCGAGTGGGTTCGGGTGTGGCGGAGTGGGTTCGGGTCTGGCGGTGTGGGTTCGGGTCTGGCGGAGTGGGTTCGGGTCTGGCGGAGTGGGTTTGGGTCTGGCAGAGTGGGGTTGGGTCTGTCGTAGTGGGTTCGGGTCTGGCGGAGTGGGTTCGGGTCTGGCCGAGTGGGTTTGGGTGTGGCGGAGTGGGTTCGGGTGTGGCGGAGTGGGTTCGGGTCTGGCGGAGTGGGTTCGGGTCTGGCGGAGTGGGTTCGGGTCTGGCTGAGTGGGTTTGGGTCTGTCGGAGTGGGTTTGGGGTCTGGCGGAGTGGGTTTGTGTCTGGCGGAGTGGGTTTTGGTTTGGGTCTGTCGTAGTGGGTTCGGGTCTGGCGGAGTGGGTTCGGGTCTGGCCGAGTGGGTTTGGGTGTGGCGGAGTGGGTTCGGGTGTGGCGGAGTGGGTTCGGGTCTGGCGGAGTGGGTTCGGGTCTGGCGGAGTGGGTTCGGGTCTGGCGGAGTGGGTTTGGGTCTGTCGGAGTGGGTTTGGGGTCTGGCGGAGTGGATTTGTGTCTGGCGGAGTGGGTTTGGGTTTGGGTCTGGCGGAGTAAGTTTGGGTCTGGAGGAGTGGGTTTGGGTCTGGCGGAGTGGGTTTGGGTCTGGATGAGTGGGTTTGGGTCTGGCGGAGTGGGTTTGGGTCTGGCGGAGTGGGTTCGGGTCTGGCAGAGTGGGTTTGGGTCTGGCGGAGTGGGTTTGGGTCTGGCGGAGTGGATTTGGGTCTGGCGGAGTGGGTTTGGGTCTGTCGGAGTGGGTTTTGGTCTGGCGGAGTGGGTTGTGGTCTGGTGGAGTGGAATCGATATGGGTAGAGCTGCGAAACTCTAAGGGGCAGAAAACGCTAGTGGGAACTGTGTACAGGCCACCTAACAGTAGTATTGGAGTTGGGGATGGCATCAAACAGGAAATTAGAAATGCGTGCAACAAGGGTAACACGGTTATAATGGGTGACTTCAATCTGCATGTAGATTGGGTGAATCAAATTGGCAGGGGTGCTGAGGAAGAGGATTTCCTGGAATGTATGCGGGATAGTTTTCTCAACCAACATGTGGAGGAACCAACGAGAGAGCAGGCTATTCTAGACTGGGTATTGAGTAATGAGGAAGGGTTAGTTAGCAGTCTTGTTGTGCGTGGCCCCTTGGGCAAGAGTGACCATAATATGGTTGAGTTCTTCATTAGGATGGAGAGTGACAAAATTAAGTCAGAAACAAGGGTTCTGAACTTGAACAAAGGTAACTTTGAAGGTATGAGATGTGAATTGGCCAAGATAGACTGGCAGGTGATTCTTAAAGGGTTGACAGTGGATGTGCAATGGAAGGTATTTAAAGACTGCATGGATGAAGTACAAAAGTTGTTCATACCAGTTTGGCAAAAGAATCAATCGGGGAAGGTGGTGCATCCATGGATAACAAGGGAAATCAGGGATAGTATAAAAACAAAAGATGAGGCATACAAATTTGCCAGAAAAAGCAGCCTACCGGAGGACTGGGAGAAATTCAGAATCCAGCAGAGGAGGACAAAGGGCTTAATTAGGAAAGGGAAAATAGATTATGAAAGGAAACTGGCAGGGAACATAAAAACTGACTGCAAAAGTTTTTATAGATATGTAAAGAGAAAGAGACTAGTTAA
Organism: Raja brachyura; assembly: GCA_963514005.1. The sequence continues at coordinate 107,199 of OY740794.1, read as the reverse complement.
AACAAATGTTGGTCCCTTGCAGTCAGAAACAGGTGAATTGATCATGGGGAACAAGGACATGGCAGACCAATTGAATAACTACTTTGGTTCTGTCTTCACTAAGGAAGACATAAATAATCTGCCGGAAATAGCAGTGGAACGGGGGTCAAATAAGATGGAGGAACTGAGTGAAATCCAGGTTAGCCGGGAGGTGGTGTTGGGTAAATTGAACGGATTGAAGGCCGATAAATCCCCAGGGCCAGATAGTCTGCATCCCAGAGTACTCAAGGAGGTAGCCACAGAAATAGTGGATGCATTAGTGATAATTTTTCAAAATTCCTTAGATTCTGGAGTAGTTCCTGAGGATTGGAGGGTAGCTAATGTAACCCCACTTTTTAAAAAAGGAGGGAGAGAGAAAGCGGGGAATTACAGACCAGTTAGTCTAACATCGGTAGTGGGGAAACTGCTAGAGTCAGTTATTAAAGATGGGATAGCAGCGCATTTGGAAAGTGGTGAAATCATTGGACAAAGTCAGCATGGATTTACGAAAGGTAAATCATGTCTGACAAATCTGATAGAATTTTTCGAGGATGTAACTAGTAGAGTGGATAAGGGAGAACCAGTGGATGTGTTATATCTAGACTTTCAGAAGGCTTTCGACAAGGTCCCGCATAAGAGATTAGCATACAAACTTAAAGCACACGGTATTGGGGGTTCAGTATTGATGTGGATAGAGAACTGGCTAGCAGACAGGAGGCAAAGGGTAGGAGTAAACGGGTCCTTTTCAGAATGGCAGGCAGTGACTAGTGGGGTGCCGCAAGGCTCAGTGCTGGGACCCCAGCTATTTACAATATATATTAATGATTTGGACGAGGGAATTCAATGCAACATCTCCAAATTTGCAGATGATACCAAGCTGGGGGGTATAGTTAGGTGTGAGGAGGATGCTTGGAGGCTGCAGGGTGATTTGGATAGGCTGAGTGAATGGGCAGATGCATGGCAGATGCAGTACAATGTGGATAAATGTGAGGTTATCCACTTTGGTGGCAAAAACATGAGGGTAGACTATTATCTGAATGGTGGCAGATTAGGTAAGGGGGAGATGCAACGAGACCTGGGTGTCATGGTACACCAGTCATTGAAAGTAGGCATGCAGGTGCAGCAGGCAGTGAAGAAAGCAAATGGTATGTTAGCATTCATAGCGAAAGGATTTGAGTATAGGAGCAGGGAGGTTCTACTGCAGTTGTACAGGGTTTTGGTGAGGCCACACCTGGAGTACTGCGTACAGTTTTGGTCTCCAAATCTGAGGAAAGACATCCTTGCCATAGAGGGGGTACAGAGAAGATTCACCAGACTGATTCCTGGGATGTCAGGACTTTCATATGAGGAAAGATTGGATAGACTCGGTTTGTACTCGATGGAATTTAGAAGATTGAGGGGGGATCTTATAGAAACCTACAAAATTCTTAAGGGGTTGGACAAGCTAGATGCTGGAAGATTGTTCCCGATGTTGGGGGAGTCCAGAACAAGGGGTCACAGTCTAAGGATAAGGGGGAATTCCTTTAGGACCGAAATGAGGAAAACATTCTTTACACAGAGAGTGGTGAGTCTCTGGAATTCTCTGCCACAGAAGGTAGTTGAGGCCAGTTCATTGGCTATATTTAAGAGGGCGTTAGATGTGGCACTTGTGGCTAAAGGGATCAGGGGGTATGGAGAGAAGGCAGGTACGGGATACTGAGTTGGATGATCAGCCATGATCACATTGAATGGCGGTGCAGGCTCGAAGGGCCGAATGGCCTACTCCTGCACCTATTTTCTATGTTTCTATGTTTCTATGTTCCGGTCTGGCGGAGTGGGTTGGGGTCTGGCGGAGGGGGTTGGGATCTGGCGGAGTGGGTTCGGGTCTGGCGGAGTGGGTTTGGGTCTGGCCGAGTGGGTTCGGGTCTGGCCGAGTGGGTTCGGGTGTGGCGGAGTGGGTTCGCGCCTGGAGGTGTGGGTTCGGGTCTGGCGGAGTGGGTTCGGGTCTGGCGGAGTGGGTTTGGGTCTGGCGGAGTGGGTTGGGGTCTGGCGGATTGGGTTGGGTCTGGCGGAGTGGGTTTGGGTCTGGCGGAGTGGGGTTGGGTCTGGCAGAGTGGGCTGGGGTCTGTCGGAGTGGGTTCGGGTCAGGCGGAGTGGGTTCGGGTCTGGCCGAGTGGGTTTGGGTGTGGCGGAGTGGGTTCGGGTGTGGCGGAGTGGGTTCGGGTCTGGCGGAGTGGGTTCGGGTCTGGCGGACTGGGTTCGGGTCTGGCGGAGGGGGTTTGGGTCTGGCGGAGTGGGTTTGGGTCTGGCGGAGTAAGTTTGGGTCTGGCGGAGTGGGGTTGGGTCTCGCGGAGGGAGTTTGGGTCTGGCGGAGTGGGTTAGGGTCTGGCGGAGAGGGTTTGGGTCTGGCGGAGTGGGTTTGGGTCTGGCGGAGTGGGTTCGGGCTTGCGGATGTGTTCGGGCTGGCGGCGTGGGTTTGGGTCTGGCGGAGTGGGTTTGGGTCTGGCGGAGTGGGTTGGGGTCTGGCGGAGTGGGTTCCGGTCTGGCGGAGTGGGTTGGGGTCTGGCGGAATGGGTTGGGGTCTGGCGGAGTGGGTTCGGGTCTGGCGGAGTGGGTTTGGGTCTGGCCGAGTGGGTTCGGGTCTGGCCGAGTGGGTTCGGGTGTGGCGGAGTGGGTTCGGGTCTGGCGGTGTGGGTTCGGGTCTGGCGGAGTGGGTTCGGGTCTGGCGGAGTGGGTTTGGGTCTGGCGGAGTGGGGTTGGGTCTGGCGGAGTGGGCTTGGGTCTGTCGTAGTGGGTTCGGGTCTGGCGGAGTGGGTTCGGGTCTGGCCGAGTGGGTTCGGGTGTGGCGGAGTGGGTTCGGGTGTGGCGGAGTGGGTTCGGGTCTGGCGGAGTGGGTTCGGGTCTGGCGGAGTGGGTTCGGGTCTGGCGGAGTGGGTTCGGGTCTGGCGGAGTGGGTTTGGGGTCTGGCGGAGTGGGTTTGTGTCTGGCGGAGTGGATTTGGGTTTGGGTCTCGCGGAGTAAGTCTGGGTCTGGAGGAGTGGGTTTGGGTGTGGCGGAGTGGGTTTGGGTCTGGCGGAGTGGGTTTGTGTCTGGCGGAGTGGGTTTGGGTCTGGCGGAGTGGGTTTGGGTCTGTCGGAATGGGTATGGATCTGGCGGAGTGGGTTCGGGTCTGGCGGAGTGGTTTCGTGTCTGGCGGAGTGGGTTCGGGTCTGGCGGAGTGGGTTCGGGTCTGGCGGAGTGGGTTTCGGTCTCGCGCAGGTGGTTTGGGTCTGGCGGAGTGGATTCGGGTCTGGCGGAGTGGGTTTGGGTCTGTCGGAATGGGTATGGATCTGGCGGAGTGGGTTCGGGTCTGGCGGAGTGGTTTCATGTCTGGCGGAGTGGGTTCGGGTCTGGCGGAGTGGGTTCGGGTCTGGCGGAGTGGGTTTGGGTCTCGCGCAGGGGGTTTGGGTCTGGCGGAGTGGGTTTGGGTCTGGCGGAGTGGTTTTGGGGTCTGGCGGAGTGGGTTTGGGTCTGGCGGAGTGTGTTTGGGTCTGGCGGAGTGGGTTTGGGTCTGCCGGAGTGTGCTTGGGTCTCGCGGAGGGAGTTTGGGTCTGGCGGAGTGGGTTCGGGTCTGGCGGAGTGGTTTCGTGTCTGGCGGAGTGGGTTCGGGTCTGGCGGAGTGGGTTCGGGTCTGGCGGAGTGGGTTTGGGTCTTGCGCAGGTGGTTTGGGTCTGGCGGAGTGAATTCGGGTCTGGCGGAGTGGGTTTGGGTCTGTCGGAATGGGTATGGATCTGGCGGAGTGGGTTCGGGTCTGGCGGAGTGGTTTCATGTCTGGCGGAGTGGGTTCGGGTCTGGCGGAGTGGGTTCGGGTCTGGCGGAGTGGGTTTGGGTCTCGCGCAGGGGGTTTGGGTCTGGCGGAGTGGATTCGGGTCTGGCGGAGTGGGTTTGGGTCTCGCGCAAGGGGTTTGGGTCTGGCGGAGTGGGTTTGGGTCTGGCGGAGTGGTTCTGGGGTCTGGCGGAGTGGGTTGGGGTCTGGCGGAGTGGGTTCCGGTCTGGCGGAGTGGGTTGGGGTCTGGCGGAATGGGTTGGGGTCTGGCGGAGTGGGTTCGGGTCTGGCGGAGTGGGTTTGGGTCTGGCCGAGTGGGTTCGGGTCTGGCCGAGTGGGTTCGGGTGTGGCGGAGTGGGTTCGGGTCTGGCGGTGTGGGTTCGGGTCTGGCGGAGTGGGTTCGGGTCTGGCGGAGTGGGTTTGGGTCTGGCGGAGTGGGGTTGGGTCTGGCGGAGTGGGGTTGGGTCTGTCGTAGTGGGTTCGGGTCTGGCGGAGTGGGTTCGGGTCTGGCCGAGTGGGTTCGGGTGTGGCGGAGTGGGTTCGGGTGTGGCGGAGTGGGTTCGGGTCTGGCGGAGTGGGTTCGGGTGTGGCGGAGTGGGTTCGGGTCTGGCGGAGTGGGTTCGGGTCTGGCGGGGTGGGTTCGGGTCTGGCGGGGTGGGTTTGGGGTCTGGCGGAGTGGGTTTGTGTCTGGCGGAGTGGGTTTGGGTTTGGGTCTCGCGGAGTAAGTTTGGGTCTGGAGGAGTGGGTTTGGGTGTGGCGGAGTGGGTTTGGGTCTGGCGGAGTGGGTTTGGGTCTCGCGCAAGGGGTTTGGGTCTGCCGGAGTGTGCTTGGGTCTGGCGGAGTGGTTCTGGGGTCTGGCGGAGTGGGTTTGGGTCTGCCGGAGTGTGCTTGGGTCTCGCGGAGGGAGTTTGGGTCTGGCGGAGTGGGTTAGGGTCTGGCGGAGTGGGTTCCGGTCTGGCGGAGTGGGTTGGGGTCTGGCGGAATGGGTTGGGGTCTGGCGGAGTGGGTTCGGGTCTGGCCGAGTGGGTTTGGGTCTGGCCGAGTGGGTTCGGGTCTGGCCGAGTGGGTTCGGGTCTGGCCGAGTGGGTTCGGGTGTGGCGGAGTGGGTTCGGGTCTGGCGGTGTGGGTTCGGGTCTGGCGGAGTGGGTTCGGGTCTGGCGGAGTGGGTTTGGGTCTGGCAGAGTGGGGTTGGGTCTGGCGGAGTGGGCTTGGGTCTGTCGTAGTGGGTTCGGGTCTGGCGGAGTGGGTTCGGGTCTGGCCGAGTGGGTTTGGGTGTGGCGGAGTGGGTTCGGGTGTGGCGGAGTGGGTTCGGGTCTGGCGGAGTGGGTTCGGGTCTGGCGGAGTGGGTTCGGGTCTGGCTGAGTGGGTTTGGGTCTGTCGGAGTGGGTTTGGGGTCTGGCGGAGTGGGTTTGTGTCTGGCGGAGTGGGTTTTGGTTTGGGTCTGTCGTAGTGGGTTCGTGTCTGGCGGAGTGGGTTCGGGTCTGGCCGAGTGGGTTTGGGTGTGGCGGAGTGGGTTCGGGTGTGGCGGAGTGGGTTCGGGTCTGGCGGAGTGGGTTCGGGTCTGGCGGACTGGGTTCGGGTCTGGCGGAGGGGGTTTGGGTCTGGCGGAGTGGGTTTGGGTCTGGCGGAGTAAGTTTGGGTCTGGCGGAGTGGGGTTGGGTCTCGCGGAGGGAGTTTGGGTCTGGCGGAGTGGGTTAGGGTCTGGCGGAGAGGGTTTGGGTCTGGCGGAGTGGGTTTGGGTCTGGCGGAGTGGGTTCGGGCTTGCGGATGTGTTCGGGCTGGCGGCGTGGGTTTGGGTCTGGCGGAGTGGGTTTGGGTCTGGCGGAGTGGGTTGGGGTCTGGCGGAGTGGGTTCCGGTCTGGCGGAGTGGGTTGGGGTCTGGCGGAATGGGTTGGGGTCTGGCGGAGTGGGTTCGGGTCTGGCGGAGTGGGTTTGGGTCTGGCCGAGTGGGTTCGGGTCTGGCCGAGTGGGTTCGGGTGTGGCGGAGTGGGTTCGGGTCTGGCGGTGTGGGTTCGGGTCTGGCGGAGTGGGTTCGGGTCTGGCGGAGTGGGTTTGGGTCTGGCGGAGTGGGGTTGGGTCTGGCGGAGTGGGCTTGGGTCTGTCGTAGTGGGTTCGGGTCTGGCGGAGTGGGTTCGGGTCTGGCCGAGTGGGTTCGGGTGTGGCGGAGTGGGTTCGGGTGTGGCGGAGTGGGTTCGGGTCTGGCGGAGTGGGTTCGGGTCTGGCGGAGTGGGTTCGGGTCTGGCGGAGTGGGTTCGGGTCTGGCGGAGTGGGTTTGGGGTCTGGCGGAGTGGGTTTGTGTCTGGCGGAGTGGATTTGGGTTTGGGTCTCGCGGAGTAAGTCTGGGTCTGGAGGAGTGGGTTTGGGTGTGGCGGAGTGGGTTTGGGTCTGGCGGAGTGGGTTTGTGTCTGGCGGAGTGGGTTTGGGTCTGGCGGAGTGGGTTTGGGTCTGTCGGAATGGGTATGGATCTGGCGGAGTGGGTTCGGGTCTGGCGGAGTGGTTTCGTGTCTGGCGGAGTGGGTTCGGGTCTGGCGGAGTGGGTTCGGGTCTGGCGGAGTGGGTTTCGGTCTCGCGCAGGTGGTTTGGGTCTGGCGGAGTGGATTCGGGTCTGGCGGAGTGGGTTTGGGTCTGTCGGAATGGGTATGGATCTGGCGGAGTGGGTTCGGGTCTGGCGGAGTGGTTTCATGTCTGGCGGAGTGGGTTCGGGTCTGGCGGAGTGGGTTCGGGTCTGGCGGAGTGGGTTTGGGTCTCGCGCAGGGGGTTTGGGTCTGGCGGAGTGGGTTTGGGTCTGGCGGAGTGGTTTTGGGGTCTGGCGGAGTGGGTTTGGGTCTGGCGGAGTGGGTTTGGGTCTGGCGGAGTGGGTTCGGGTCTGGCGGAGTGGGTTCGGGTCTGGCGGAGTGGGTTCGGGTCTGGCGGAATGGGTTCGGGTCTGGAGGAGTGGGTTCGGGTCTGGCGGAGTGGGTTCGGGTCTGGCGGAGTGGGTTCGGGCTGGCGGAGTGGGTTTGGGTCTGGCGGAGTGGGTTTGGGTCTGCCGGAGTGTGTTTGGGTCTGGCGGAGTGTGTTTGGGTCTGGCGGAGTGGGTTTGGATCTGGCGGTGTGGGCTTGGGTCTGGCGGAATGGGTTTGGGGCTGGCGGAGTGGGTTGGGGTCTGGCGGAGTGGGTTTGGGGTCTGGCGGAGTGGGTTCGGGTCTGGCGGAGTGGGTTCGGGTCTGGCGGAGTGGGTTCGGGTCTGGCGGAGTGGGTTCGGGTCTGGCGGAGTGGGTTTGGGTCTGGCGGAGTAAGTTTGGGTCTGGCGGAGTGGGGTTGGGTCTCGCGGAGGGAGTTTGGGTCTGGCGGAGTGGGTTAGGGTCTGGCGGAGTGGGTTTGGGTCTGGCGGAGTGGGTTTGGGTCTGGCGGAGTGGGTTCGGGCTTGCGGATGTGTTCGGGCTGGCGGCGTGGGTTTGGGTCTGGCGGAGTGGGTTTGGGTCTGGCGGAGTGGGTTGGGGTCTGGCGGAGTGGGTTCCGGTCTGGCGGAGTGGGTTGGGGTCTGGCGGAATGGGTTGGGGTCTGGCGGAGTGGGTTCGGGTCTGGCGGAGTGGGTTTGGGTCTGGCCGAGTGGGTTCGGGTCTGGCCGAGTGGGTTCGGGTGTGGCGGAGTGGGTTCGGGTCTGGCGGTGTGGGTTCGGGTCTGGCGGAGTGGGTTCGGGTCTGGCGGAGTGGGTTTGGGTCTGGCGGAGTGGGGTTGGGTCTGGCGGAGTGGGCTTGGGTCTGTCGTAGTGGGTTCGGGTCTGGCGGAGTGGGTTCGGGTCTGGCCGAGTGGGTTCGGGTGTGGCGGAGTGGGTTCGGGTGTGGCGGAGTGGGTTCGGGTCTGGCGGAGTGGGTTCGGGTGTGGCGGAGTGGGTTCGGGTCTGGCGGAGTGGGTTCGGGTCTGGCGGAGTGGGTTTGGGGTCTGGCGGAGTGGGTTTGTGTCTTGGCGGAGTGGGTTTGGGTTTTGGTCTGGCGGAGTAAGTTTGGGTCTGGAGGAGTGGGTTTGGGTCTGGCGGAGTGGGTTTGGTTCTGGCGGAGTGGGTTTGTGTCTGGCGGAGTGGTTTTGGGTCTGGCGGAGTGGGTTTGGGTCTGGCGGAGTGGGTTTGGGTCTCGCGCAGGGGGTTTGGGTCTGGCGGAGTGGGTTTGGGTCTGACGGAGTGGGTTTGGGGTCTGGCGGCGTGGGTTTGGGTCTGGCCGAGTGGATTTGGGTCTGGCGGAGTGGGTTTGGGTCTGGCGGAGTGGGTTTGGGTCTGTCGGAGGGGGTTTGGGTCTGGCGGAGTGGGTTTGGGGTCTGGCGGAGTGGGTTTGGGGTCTGGCGGAGTGGTTTTGGGTCTGGCGGAGTGGGTTTGGGTCTGGCGGAGTGGGTTTGGGGTCTGGCAGAGTGGGTTTGGGTCTGGCGGAGTGGGTTCGGGCTTGCGGATGTGTTCGGGCTGGCGGCGTGGGTTTGGGTCTGGCGGAGTGGGTTTGGGTCTGGCGGAGTGGGTTGGGGTCTGGCGGAGTGGGTTCCGGTCTGGCGGAGTGGGTTGGGGTCTGGCGGAATGGGTTGGGGTCTGGCGGAGTGGGTTCGGGTCTGGCGGAGTGGGTTTGGGTCTGGCCGAGTGGGTTCGGGTCTGGCCGAGTGGGTTCGGGTGTGGCGGAGTGGGTTCGGGTCTGGCGGTGTGGGTTCGGGTCTGGCGGAGTGGGTTCGGGTCTGGCGGAGTGGGTTTGGGTCTGGCGGAGTGGGGTTGGGTCTGGCGGAGTGGGCTTGGGTCTGTCGTAGTGGGTTCGGGTCTGGCGGAGTGGGTTCGGGTCTGGCCGAGTGGGTTCGGGTGTGGCGGAGTGGGTTCGGGTGTGGCGGAGTGGGTTCGGGTCTGGCGGAGTGGGTTCGGGTGTGGCGGAGTGGGTTCGGGTCTGGCGGAGTGGGTTCGGGTCTGGCGGAGTGGGTTTGGGGTCTGGCGGAGTGGGTTTGTGTCTGGCGGAGTGGGTTTGGGTTTGGGTCTCGCGGAGTAAGTTTGGGTCTGGAGGAGTGGGTTTGGGTGTGGCGGAGTGGGTTTGGGTCTGGCGGAGTGGGTTTGTGTCTGGCGGAGTGGGTTTGGGTCTGGCGGAGTGGGTTTGGGTCTGGCGGAGTGGGTTTGGGTCTCGCGCAGGGGGTTTGGGTCTGGCGGAGTGGGTTTGGGTCTGGCGGAGTGGGTTTGGGGTCTGGCGGAGTGGGTTTGGGTCTGGCGGAGTGGGTTTGGGTCTGGCGGAGTGGGTTTGGGTCTGGCGGAGTGGGTTTGGGTCTGTCGGAATGGGTATGGTTCTGGCGGAGTGGGTTCGGGTCTGGCGGAGTGGTTTCGTGTCTGGCGGAGTGGGTTCGGGTCTGGCGGAGTGGGTTCGGGTCTGGCGGAGTGGGTTTGGGTCTTGCGCAGGTGGTTTGGGTCTGGCGGAGTGAATTCGGGTCTGGCGGAGTGGGTTTGGGTCTGTCGGAATGGGTATGGATCTGGCGGAGTGGGTTCGGGTCTGGCGGAGTGGTTTCATGTCTGGCGGAGTGGGTTCGGGTCTGGCGGAGTGGGTTCGGGTCTGGCGGAGTGGGTTTGGGTCTCGCGCAGGGGGTTTGGGTCTGGCGGAGTGGATTCGGGTCTGGCGGAGTGGGTTTGGGTCTCGCGCAAGGGGTTTGGGTCTGGCGGAGTGGGTTTGGGTCTGGCGGAGTGGTTCTGGGGTCTGGCGGAGTGGGTTTGGGTCTGGCGGAGTGGGTTGGGGTCTGGCGGAGTGGGTTCGGGTCTGGCGGAGTGGGTTCGGGTCTGGCGGAATGGGTTCGGGTCTGGCGGAGTGGGTTCGGGTCTGGCGGAGTGGGTTCGGGTCTGGCGGAGTGGGTTCGGGCTGGCGGAGTGAGTTTGGGTCTGGCGGAGTGGGTTTGGGTCTGCCGGAGTGTGCTTGGGTCTGGCGGAGTGTGTTTGGGTCTGGCGGAGTGGGTTTGGGTCTGCCGGAGTGTGCTTGGGTCTCGCGGAGGGAGTTTGGGTCTGGCGGAGTGGGTTAGGGTCTGGCGGAGTGGGTTTGGGTCTGGCGGAGTGGGTTTGGGTCTGGCGGAGTGGGTTCGGGCTTGCGGATTTGTTCGGGCTGGCGGCGTGGGTTTGGGTCTGGCGGAGTGGGTTTGGGTCTGGCGGAGTGGGTTGGGGTCTGGCGGAGTGGGTTCGGGTCTGGCGGAGTGGGTTGGGGTCTGGCGGAATGGGTTGGGGTCTGGCGGAGTGGGTTCGGGTCTGGCGGAGTGGGTTTGGGTCTGGCCGAGTGGGTTCGGGTCTGGCCGAGTGGGTTCGGGTCTGGCCGAGTGGGTTCGGGTGTGGCGGAGTGGGTTCGGGTCTGGCGGTGTGGGTTCGGGTCTGGCGGAGTGGGTTCGGGTCTGGCGGAGTGGGTTTGGGTCTGGCAGAGTGGGGTTGGGTCTGTCGTAGTGGGTTCGGGTCTGGCGGAGTGGGTTCGGGTCTGGCCGAGTGGGTTTGGGTGTGGCGGAGTGGGTTCGGGTGTGGCGGAGTGGGTTCGGGTCTGGCGGAGTGGGTTCGGGTCTGGCGGAGTGGGTTCGGGTCTGGCTGAGTGGGTTTGGGTCTGTCGGAGTGGGTTTGGGGTCTGGCGGAGTGGGTTTGTGTCTGGCGGAGTGGGTTTTGGTTTGGGTCTGTCGTAGTGGGTTCGGGTCTGGCGGAGTGGGTTCGGGTCTGGCCGAGTGGGTTTGGGTGTGGCGGAGTGGGTTCGGGTGTGGCGGAGTGGGTTCGGGTCTGGCGGAGTGGGTTCGGGTCTGGCGGAGTGGGTTCGGGTCTGGCGGAGTGGGTTTGGGTCTGTCGGAGTGGGTTTGGGGTCTGGCGGAGTGGATTTGTGTCTGGCGGAGTGGGTTTGGGTTTGGGTCTGGCGGAGTAAGTTTGGGTCTGGAGGAGTGGGTTTGGGTCTGGCGGAGTGGGTTTGGGTCTGGATGAGTGGGTTTGGGTCTGGCGGAGTGGGTTTGGGTCTGGCGGAGTGGGTTCGGGTCTGGCAGAGTGGGTTTGGGTCTGGCGGAGTGGGTTTGGGTCTGGCGGAGTGGATTTGGGTCTGGCGGAGTGGGTTTGGGTCTGTCGGAGTGGGTTTTGGTCTGGCGGAGTGGGTTGTGGTCTGGTGGAGTGGAATCGATATGGGTAGAGCTGCGAAACTCTAAGGGGCAGAAAACGCTAGTGGGAACTGTGTACAGGCCACCTAACAGTAGTATTGGAGTTGGGGATGGCATCAAACAGGAAATTAGAAATGCGTGCAACAAGGGTAACACGGTTATAATGGGTGACTTCAATCTGCATGTAGATTGGGTGAATCAAATTGGCAGGGGTGCTGAGGAAGAGGATTTCCTGGAATGTATGCGGGATAGTTTTCTCAACCAACATGTGGAGGAACCAACGAGAGAGCAGGCTATTCTAGACTGGGTATTGAGTAATGAGGAAGGGTTAGTTAGCAGTCTTGTTGTGCGTGGCCCCTTGGGCAAGAGTGACCATAATATGGTTGAGTTCTTCATTAGGATGGAGAGTGACAAAATTAAGTCAGAAACAAGGGTTCTGAACTTGAACAAAGGTAACTTTGAAGGTATGAGATGTGAATTGGCCAAGATAGACTGGCAGGTGATTCTTAAAGGGTTGACAGTGGATGTGCAATGGAAGGTATTTAAAGACTGCATGGATGAAGTACAAAAGTTGTTCATACCAGTTTGGCAAAAGAATCAATCGGGGAAGGTGGTGCATCCATGGATAACAAGGGAAATCAGGGATAGTATAAAAACAAAAGATGAGGCATACAAATTTGCCAGAAAAAGCAGCCTACCGGAGGACTGGGAGAAATTCAGAATCCAGCAGAGGAGGACAAAGGGCTTAATTAGGAAAGGGAAAATAGATTATGAAAGGAAACTGGCAGGGAACATAAAAACTGACTGCAAAAGTTTTTATAGATATGTAAAGAGAAAGAGACTAGTTAAAACAAATGTTGGTCCCTTGCAGTCAGAAACAGGTGAATTGATCATGGGGAACAAGGACATGGCAGACCAATTGAATAACTACTTTGGTTCTGTCTTCACTAAGGAAGACATAAATAATCTGCCGGAAATAGCAGTGGAACGGGGGTCAAATAAGATGGAGGAACTGAGTGAAATCCAGGTTAGCCGGGAGGTGGTGTTGGGTAAATTGAACGGATTGAAGGCCGATAAATCCCCAGGGCCAGATAGTCTGCATCCCAGAGTACTCAAGGAGGTAGCCACAGAAATAGTGGATGCATTATTTGGAGATATTGCCTTCAATTCCCTCGTCCAAATCATTAATATATATTGTAAATAGCTGGGGTCCCAGCACTGAGCCTTGCGGCACCCCACTAGTCACTGCCTGCCATTCTGAAAAGGACCCGTTTACTCCTACCCTTTGCCTCCTGTCTGCTAGCCAGTTCTCTATCCACATCAATACTGAACCCCCAATACCGTGTGCTTTAAGTTTGTATGCTAATCTCTTATGCGGGACCTTGTCGAAAGCCTTCTGAAAGTCTAGATATAACACATCCACTGGTTCTCCCTTATCCACTCTACTAGTTACATCCTCGAAAAATTCTATCAGATTTGTCAGACATGATTTACCTTTCGTAAATCCATGCTGACTTTGTCCAATGATTTCACCACTTTCCAAATGCGCTGCTATCCCATCTTTAATAACTGACTCTAGCAGTTTCCCCACTACCGATGTTAGACTAACTGGTCTGTAATTCCCCGCTTTCTCTCTCCCTCCTTTTTTAAAAAGTGGGGTTACATTAGCTACCCTCCAATCCTCAGGAACTACTCCAGAATCTAAGGAATTTTGAAAAATTATCACTAATGCATCCACTATTTCTGTGGCTACCTCCTTGAGTACTCTGGGATGCAGACTATCTGGCCCTGGGGATTTATCGGCCTTCAATCCGTTCAATTTACCCAACACCACCTCCCGGCTAACCTGGATTTCACTCAGTTCCTCCATCTTATTTGACCCCCGTTCCACTGCTATTTCCGGCAGATTATTTATGTCTTCCTTAGTGAAGACAGAACCAAAGTAGTTATTCAATTGGTCTGCCATGTCCTTGTTCCCCATGATCAATTCACCTGTTTCTGACTGCAAGGGACCAACATTTGTTTTAACTAGTCTCTTTCTCTTTACATATCTATAAAAACTTTTGCAGTCAGTTTTTATGTTCCCTGCCAGTTTCCTTTCATAATCTATTTTCCCTTTCCTAATTAAGCCCTTTGTCCTCCTCTGCTGGATTCTGAATTTCTCCCAGTCCTCCGGTAGGCTGCTTTTTCTGGCAAATTTGTATGCCTCATCTTTTGTTTTTATACTATCCCTGATTTCCCTTGTTATCCATGGATGCACCACCTTCCCCGATTGATTCTTTTGCCAAACTGGTATGAACAACTTTTGTACTTCATCCATGCAGTCTTTAAATACCTTCCATTGCACATCCACTGTCAACCCTTTAAGAATCACCTGCCAGTCTATCTTGGCCAATTCACATCTCATACCTTCAAAGTTACCTTTGTTCAAGTTCAGAACCCTTGTTTCTGACTTAATTTTGTCACTCTCCATCCTAATGAAGAACTCAACCATATTATGGTCACTCTTGCCCAAGGGGCCACGCACAACAAGACTGCTAACTAACCCTTCCTCATTACTCAATACCCAGTCTAGAATAGCCTGCTCTCTCGTTGGTTCCTCCACATGTTGGTTGAGAAAACTATCCCGCATACATTCCAGGAAATCCTCTTCCTCAGCACCCCTGCCAATTTGATTCACCCAATCTACATGCAGATTGAAGTCACCCATTATAACCGTGTTACCCTTGTTGCACGCATTTCTAATTTCCTGTTTGATGCCATCCCCAACTCCAATACTACTGTTAGGTGGCCTGTACACAGTTCCCACTAGCGTTTTCTGCCCCTTAGAGTTTCGCAGCTCTACCCATATCGATTCCACTCCACCAGACCACAACCCACTCCGCCAGACCAAAACCCACTCCGACAGACCCAAACCCACTCCGCCAGACCCAAATCCACTCCGCCAGACCCAAACCCACTCCGCCAGACCCAAACCCACTCTGCCAGACCCGAACCCACTCCGCCAGACCCAAACCCACTCCGCCAGACCCAAACCCACTCATCCAGACCCAAACCCACTCCGCCAGACCCAAACCCACTCCTCCAGACCCAAACTTACTCCGCCAGACCCAAACCCAAACCCACTCCGCCAGACACAAATCCACTCCGCCAGACCCCAAACCCACTCCGACAGACCCAAACCCACTCCGCCAGACCCGAACCCACTCCGCCAGACCCGAACCCACTCCGCCAGACCCGAACCCACTCCGCCACACCCGAACCCACTCCGCCACACCCAAACCCACTCGGCCAGACCCGAACCCACTCCGCCAGACCCGAACCCACTACGACAGACCCAAACCAAAACCCACTCCGCCAGACACAAACCCACTCCGCCAGACCCCAAACCCACTCCGACAGACCCAAACCCACTCAGCCAGACCCGAACCCACTCCGCCAGACCCGAACCCACTCCGCCAGACCCGAACCCACTCCGCCACACCCGAACCCACTCCGCCACACCCAAACCCACTCGGCCAGACCCGAACCCACTCCGCCAGACCCGAACCCACTACGACAGACCCAACCCCACTCTGCCAGACCCAAACCCACTCCGCCAGACCCGAACCCACTCCGCCAGACCCGAACCCACACCGCCAGACCCGAACCCACTCCGCCACACCCGAACCCACTCGGCCAGACCCGAACCCACTCGGCCAGACCCGAACCCACTCGGCCAGACCCAAACCCACTCCGCCAGACCCGAACCCACTCCGCCAGACCCCAACCCATTCCGCCAGACCCCAACCCACTCCGCCAGACCCGAACCCACTCCGCCAGACCCCAACCCACTCCGCCAGACCCAAACCCACTCCGCCAGACCCAAACCCACGCCGCCAGCCCGAACAAATCCGCAAGCCCGAACCCACTCCGCCAGACCCAAACCCACTCCGCCAGACCCAAACCCACTCCGCCAGACCCTAACCCACTCCGCCAGACCCAAACTCCCTCCGCGAGACCCAAGCACACTCCGGCAGACCCAAACCCACTCCGCCAGACCCAAACACACTCCGCCAGACCCAAGCACACTCCGGCAGACCCAAACCCACTCCGCCAGACCCAAACTCACTCCGCCAGCCCGAACCCACTCCGCCAGACCCGAACCCACTCCGCCAGACCCGAACCCACTCCGCCAGACCCGAACCCATTCCGCCAGACCCGAACCCACTCCGCCAGACCCGAACCCACTCCGCCAGACCCCAACCCACTCCGCCAGACCCAAACCCACTCCGCCAGACCCCAGAACCACTCCGCCAGACCCAAACCCACTCCGCCAGACCCAAACCCCTTGCGCGAGACCCAAACCCACTCCGCCAGACCCGAATCCACTCCGCCAGACCCAAACCCCCTGCGCGAGACCCAAACCCACTCCGCCAGACCCGAACCCACTCCGCCAGACCCGAACCCACTCCGCCAGACATGAAACCACTCCGCCAGACCCGAACCCACTCCGCCAGATCCATACCCATTCCGACAGACCCAAACCCACTCCGCCAGACCCGAATTCACTCCGCCAGACCCAAACCACCTGCGCAAGACCCAAACCCACTCCGCCAGACCCGAACCCACTCCGCCAGACCCGAACCCACTCCGCCAGACACGAAACCACTCCGCCAGACCCGAACCCACTCCGCCAGAACCATACCCATTCCGACAGACCCAAACCCACTCCGCCAGACCCAAACCCACTCCGCCAGACCCAAACCCACTCCGCCAGACCCAAACCCTGGCGGAATGGGTATGGTTCTGGCGGAGTGGGTTTGGGTCTGGCGGAGTGGGTTTGGGTCTGGATGAGTGGGATTGGGTCTGGCGGAGTGGGTTCGCGTCTGGCGGAGTGGGTTTGGGTTTGGCGGAGTGGGTTTGCGTCTGGCGGAGTGGGTTTGGGTCTGGCGGAGTGGGTTTGGGTCTGTCAGAGTGGGTTTGGGTCTGGCGGAGTGGGTTGGGGTCTGGCGGATTGGGATCCGGTCTGGCGGAGTGTGTTGGGGTCTGGCGGTGGGTTGGGGTCTGGCGGAGTGGGTTTGGGTCTGGCCGAGTGTGTTCGGGGCTGGCCGAGTGGGTTCGGGTGTGGCGGAGTGGGTTCGGGTCTGGCGGAGTGGGTTCGGGTCTGGCGGAGTGGGTTTGGGTCTGGCGGAGTGGGGTTGGGTCTGGCAGAGTGGGCTGGGGTCTGTCGGAGTGGGTTCGGGTCTGGCGGAGTGGGTTCGGGTCTGGCCGAGTGGGTTTGGGTGTGGCGGAGTGGGTTCGGGTCTGGCGGAGTGGGTTCGGGTCTGGCGGAGTGGGTTCGGGTCTGGCGGAGTGGGTTTGGGTCTGGCGGAGTGGGTTTGGGGTCTGGCGGAGTGGGTTTGTGTTTGGCGGAGTTGGTTTGGGTTTGGGTCTGGCGGAGTAAGTTTGGGTCTGGAGGAGTGGGTTTGGGTGTGGCGGAGTGGGTTTGGGTCTGGCGGAGTGGGTTTGTGTCTGGCGGAGTGGGTTTGGGTGTGGCGGAGTGGGTTTGGGTCTGGCGGAGTGGGTTTGGGTCTCGCGCAGGGGGTTTGGGTCTGGCGGAGTGGGTTTGGGTCTGGCGGAGTGGGTTTGGGGTCTGGCGGAGTGGGTTTGGGTCTGGCGGAGTGGGTTTGGGTCTGGCGGAGTGGGTTTGGGTCTGGCGGAGTGGGTTTGGGTCTGTCGGAATGGGTATGGATCTGGCGGAGTGGGTTCGGGTCTGGCGGAGTAGTTTCGTGTCTGGCGGAGTGGGTTCGGGTCTGGCGGAGTGGGTTCGGGTCTGGCGGAGTGGGTTTGGGTCTCGCGCAGGTAGTTTGGGTCTGGCGGAGTGGATTCGGGTCTGGCGGAGTGGGTTTGGGTCTGTCGGAATGGGTATGGATCTGGCGGAGTGGGTTCGGGTCTGGCGGAGTGGTTTCATGTCTGGCGGAGTGGGTTCGGGTCTGGCGGAGTGGGTTCGGGTCTGGCGGAGTGGGTTTGGGTCTCGCGCAAGGGGTTTTGGTCTGGCGGAGTAAGTTTGGGTCTGGAGGAGTGGGTTTGGGTCTGGCGGAGTGGGTTTGGTTCTGGCGGAGTGGGTTTGTGTCTGGCGGAGTGGTTTTGGGTCTGGCGGAGTGGGTTTGGGTCTGGCGGAGTGGGTTTGGGTCTCGCGCAGGGGGTTTGGGTCTGGCGGAGTGGGTTTGGGTCTGACGGAGTGGGTTTGGGGTCTGGCGGCGTGGGTTTGGGTCTGGCCGAGTGGATTTGGGTCTGCCGGAGTGGGTTTGGGTCTGGCGGAGTGGGTTTGGGTCTGTCGGAATGGGTATGGATCTGGCGGAGTGGTTTCGGGTCTGGCGGATTGGTTTCGGGTCTGGCGGAGTGGGTTCGGGTCTGGCGGAGTGGGTTTCGGTCTCGCGCAGGGGGTTTGGGTCTGGCGGAGTGGATTTGGGTCTGGCGGAGTGGGTGTGGGTCTCGCGCAGGGGGTTTGGGTCTGGCGGGGTGGGTTTGGGTCTGGCGGAGTGGGTTTGTGGTCTGGTGGAGTGGGTTTGGGTCTGGCGGAGTGGGTTGGGGTCTGGCGGAGTGGGTTCGGGTCTGGCGGAGTGGGTTCGGGTCTGGTGGAATGGGTTCGGGTCTGGCGGAGTGGGTTCGGGTCTGGCGGAGTGGGTTCGGGTCTGGCGGAGTGGGTTCGGGTCTGGCGGAGGGGGTTTGGGTCTGGCGGAGTGGGTTTGGGTCTGGCGGAGTAAGTTTGGGTCTGGCGGAGTGGGGTTGGGTCTCGCGGAGGGGGTTTGGGTCTGGCGGAGTGGGTTTGGGTCTGGCGGAGTGGGTTTGGGTCTGGCGGAGTGGGTTTTGGTCTGGCGGAGTGGGTTTGGGTCTGGCGGAGTGGTTTTGGACTGGCGGAGTGGGTTTGGGTCTGGCGGAGTGGGTTTGGGTCTGGCGGAGTGCGTTTGGGTCTGGCGAAGTGGGTGTGGGTCTGGCGGAGTGGGTTTGGGTCTGGTGGAGTGGGTTTGGGTCTGGCGGAGTGGGTTTTGGTCTGGCGGAGTGGGTTTGGGTCTGGCGGAGTGGGTTTGGGTCTGGCGGAGTGGGTTTGGGTCTGGCGGAGTGGGTTTGGGTCTGGCGGAGTGGGTTTGGGTCTGGCGGAGTGGGTTTGGGTCTGGCGGAGTGGGTTTGGGTCTGGCGGAGTGAGTTTGGGTCTGGCGGAGTGGGTTTGGGTCTGGCTGAGTGGGTTTGGGTCAGGCGGAGTGGGTTTGGGTCTGGCGGAGTGGGTTTGGGTCAGGCGGAGTGGGTTTGGGTCTGGCGGAGTGGGTTTGGGTCAGGCGGAGTGGGTTTGGGTCTGGCGGAGTGGATTGGGGTATGGCGGAGTGGGTTCCGGTCTGGCGGAGTGGGTTCGGGTCTGGCGGAGTGCGTTCGGGTCTGGCGGAGAGGGTTTGGGTCTGGCGGAGGGGGTTTGGGTCTGGCGGAGTGGGTTTGGGTCTGGCGTAGTGGGTTTGCGTCTGGCGGATTGGGTTTGGGTCTGGCGGAGCGGGTTTGGGTCTCGAGGAGTGGGTTTGGGTCTGGCGGAGTGGGTTTGGGTCTGGCGGAGCGGGTTTGGGTCTTGCGGAGTGGTTTTGAATCTGGCGGAGTGGGTTTGGGGTCTGGGGGAGTGGGTTTGGGTCTGGCGGAGAGGGTTTGGGTCTGGCGGAGTGGGTTTGGGGCTGGCGGAGTGGGTTTGGGTCTGGCGGAGGGGGTTTGGGTCAGGCGGAGTGGGTTTGGGTCTGGCGGTGTGGATTTGCGTCTGGCGGAGTGGGTTTGGGTCTGGCGGAGGGGGTTTGGGTCTGGCGGAGTGGGTTTGGGTCTGGCGTAGTGGGTTTGGGGTCTGGCGGAGTGGGTTTGAGTCTGGCGGAGTGGGTTTTGGTCTGGCGGAGTGGGTTTGGGCCTGCCGGAGTGGGTTTGGGTCTGGCGGAGTGGGTATGGGTCTGGCGGAGTGGGTTTTGGTCTGGCGGAGTGCGTTTGGGTCTGGCGGAGCGGGTTTGGGTCTGGCGGAGTGGGTTTGGGTCTGGCGGTGTGGGTTTTGGTCTGGCGGAGTGGGTTTGGGTCTGGCGGAGTGGGTTTGGGTCTGGCGGAGTGCGTTTGGGTCAGGCGGAGTGGGTGTGGGTCTGGCAGAGTGGGTTTGGGTCTGGGGGAGTGGGTTTGGGTCTGGCGGAGTGGGTTTGGGTAAGGCGGAGTGGATTTGGGTCTGGCGGAGTGGGTTTGGGTCTGGCGGAGTGGGTTTGGGTCTGGCGGAGTGGGTTTGGGTCTGGCGGAGTGGGTTTGGGTCTGGCGGAGTGGGTTTGGGTCTGGCGGAGTGGGTTTGGGTCAGGCGGAGTGGGTTTGGGTCTGGCGGAGTGGATTTGGGTCTGGCGGAGTGGGTTCGGGTCTGGCGGAGTGGGTTCGGGTATGGCGGAGTGCGTTCGGGTCTGGCGGAGAGGGTTTGGGTCTGGCGGAGGGGGTTTGGGTCTGGCGGAGTGGGTTTGGGTCTGGCGTAGTGGGTTTGGGTCTGGCGGATTGGGTTTGGGTCTGGCGGAGCGGTTTTGGGTCTTGAGGAGTGCGTTTGGGTCTGGCGGAGTGGGTTTGGGTCTGGCGGAGCGGGTTTGTGTCTTGCGGAGTGGTTTTGAATCTGGCGGAGTGGGTTTGGGGTCTGGGGGAGTGGGTTTGGGTCTGGCGGAGAGGGTTTGGATCTGGCGGAGTGGGTTTGGGGCTGGCGGAGTGGGTTGGGTCTGGCGGAGGGGGTTTGGGTCTGGCGGAGGGGGTTAGGGTCTGGCGTAGTGGGTTTGGGTCTGGCGGATTGGGTTTGGGTCTGGCGGAGGGGGTTTGGGTCTTGCGGAGTGGGTATGGGTCTGGCGGAGTGGGTTTGGGTCTGGCGGAGTGGGTTTGGGTCTGGCGGAGTGGGTTTGGGGTCTGGCGGAGTGGTTTGGGTCTGGCGGAGTGGGTATGGGTCTGGCGGAGTGGGTTTGGGTCTGGCGGTGTGGATTTGGGTCTGGCGGAGTGGGTTTGGGTCTGGCGGAGGGGGTTTGGGTCTGGCGGAGTGGGTTTGGGTCTGGCGTAGTGGGTTTGGGGTCTGGCGGAGTGGGTTTGGGTCTGGCGGAGTGGGTTTTGGTCTGGCGGAGTGGGTTTGGGTCTGCCGGAGTGGGTTTGGGTCTGGCGGAGTGGGTATGGGTCTGGCGGAGTGGGTTTTGGTCTGGCGGAGTGCGTTTGGGTCTGCCGGAGTGGGTTTGGGTCTGGCGGAGTGGGTTTGGGTCTGGCGGTGTGGGTTTTGGTCTGGCGGAGTGGGTTTGGGTCTGGCGGAGTGGGTTTGGGTCTGGCGGAGTGCGTTTGGGTCTGGCGGAGTGGGTGTGGGTCTGGAGGAGTGGATTTGGGTCTGGCGGAGTGGGTTTGGGTCTGGCGGAGTGGGTTTGGGTCTGGCGGAGTGGGTTTTGGACTGGCGGAGTGGGTTTGGGTCTGGCGGAGTGCGTTTGGGTCTGGCGGAGTGCATTTGGGTCTGGCGGAGTGGGTGTGGGTCTGGCGGAGTGGGTTTGGGTCTGGCGGAGTGGGTTTGGGTCTGGCGGAGTGGGTTTTGGTCTGGCGGAGTGGGTTCGGGTCTGGCGGAGTGGGTTTGGGTCTGGCGGAGTGGGTTTGGGTCTGGCGGATTGGGTTTTGGTCTGGCGGAGTGGGTTCGGGTCTGGGGGAGTGTGTTTGGGTCTGGCGGAGTGGGTTTGGGTCTGGCGGAGTGGGTTTGGGTCTGGCGGAGTGGGTTTGGGTCTGGCGGAGTGGGTTTGGGTCTGGCGGAGTGGGTTTGGGTCTGGCGGAGTGGGTTTGTGTCTGGCGGAGTGGGTTTGGGTCTGGCGGAGTGGGTTAGGGTCTGGCGGAGTGGGTTCGGGTCTGGCGGAGTGGGTTCGGGTCTGGCGGAGTGGGTTCGGGTCTGGCGGAGTGGGTTTGGGTCTGGCGGAGTGGGTTTGGGTCTGGCAGAGTGGGTTTGAGTCAGGCGGAGTGGGTTTGGGTCTGGCGGAGTGGGTTTGGGTCAGGCGGAGTGGGTTTGGGTCTGGCGGAGTGGGTTTGGGTCTGGCGGAGTGGGTTTGGGTCTGGCGGAGTGGATTGGGGTCTGGCGGAGTGGTTTCGGGTCTGGCGGAGTGGGTTTGGGTCTGGCGGAGTGGGTTGTGGTCTGGCGGAGTGGGTTTGGGGGGTCTGGCGGAGTGGGTTCGGGTCTGGCGGAGTGGGTTCGGGTCTGGCGGCGTGGGTATGGGGGGTCTGGCGGAGTGGGTTCGTGTCTGGCGGAGTGGGTTTTGGTTTGGCGGAGTGGGTTCCGGTCTGGCTGAGTGGGTTTGGTTCTGGCGGACTGGGTTTGGGACTGGCGGAGTGTGTTTGGGTCTGGCGTAGTGGGTTTGGGTCTGGCGGAGTGGGTTTGTGTCTGGCGGAGTGGGTTCGGGTCTGGCGGAGTGGGTTTGGGGTCTGGCGGAGTGGGTTTGGGTCTGGCGGAGTGGGTATGGGTCTGGCGGAGTGGGTTTGGGTCTGGCGGAGTGGGTTTGGGTCTGGCGGAGTGGGTTTGGGTCTGGCGGAGGGGGTTTGGGTCTGGCGGAGTGGGTTTGGGTCTGGCGTAGTGGGTTTGGGGTCTGGCGGAGTGGGTTTGGGTCTTGCGGAGTGGGTTTTGGTCTGGCGGAGTGGGTTTAGAAACATAGAAACATAGAAAATAGGTGCAGGAGTAGGCCATTCGGCCCTTCGAGCCTGCACCGCCATTCAATGTGATCATGGCTGATCATCCAACTCAGTATCCCGTACCTGCCTTCTCTCCATACCCCCTGATCCCTTTAGCCACAAGTGCCACATCTAACGCCCTCTTAAATATAGCCAATGAACTGGCCTCAACTACCTTCTGTGGCAGAGAATTCCAGAGACTCACCACTCTCTGTGTAAAGAATGTTTTCCTCATTTCGGTCCTAAAGGAATTCCCCCTTATCCTTAGACTGTGACCCCTTGTTCTGGACTCCCCCAACATCGGGAACAATCTTCCAGCATCTAGCTTGTCCAACCCCTTAAGAATTTTGTAGGTTTCTATAAGATCCCCCCTCAATCTTCTAAATTCCATCGAGTACAAACCGAGTCTATCCAATCTTTCCTCATATGGAAGTCCTGACATCCCAGGAATCAGTCTGGTCAATCTTCTCTGTACCCCCTCTATGGCAAGGATGTCTTTCCTCAGATTTGGAGACCAAAACTGTACGCAGTACTCCAGGTGTGGCCTCACCAAAACCCTGTACAACTGCAGTAGAACCTGCCTGCTCCTATACTCAAATCCTTTTGCTACGAATGCTAACATATGGGTATGCGGAGTGGGTTTGGTTCTGGCGGAGTGGGTTTGGGTCTGGCGGAGTGGGTATGGGTCTGGCGGAGTGGGTTTTGGTCTGGCGGAGTGGGTTTTGGACTGGCGGAGTGGGTTTGGGTCTGGCGGAGTGGGTTTGGGTCTGGCGGAGTGCGTTTGGGTCTGGCGGAGTGGGTGTGGGTCTGGCGGAGTGGGTTTGGGTCTGGCGGAGTGGGTTTGGGTCAGGCGGAGTGGGTTTTGGTCTGGCGGAGTTGGTTTGGGTCTGGCGGAGTGGGTTTGGGTCTGGCGGAGTGGGTTTGGGTCTGGCGGAGTGGGTTTGGGTCTGGCGGAGTGGGTTTGGGTCTGGCGGAGTGGGTTTGGGTCTGGCGGAGTGGGTTTGGGTCTGGCGGAGTGGGTTTGGGTCTGGCGGAGTGGGTTTGGGTCAGGCGGAGTGGGTTTGGTTCTGGCGGAGTGGGTTTGGGTCAGGCGGAGTGGGTTTGGGTCTGGCGGAGTGGGTTTGGGTCAGGCGGACTGGGTTTGGGTCTGGCGGAGTGGATTCGGGTCTGGCTGAGTGGGTTTGGGTCTGGCGGAGTGGGTTTGGGTCAGGCGGAGTGGGTTTGGGTCTGGCGGAGTGGGTTTGGGGCTGGTGGAGTGGGTTTGGGTCTGGCGGAGCGGGTTTGGGTCTGGCGGAGGGGGTTTGGGTCTGGCGTAGTGGGTTTGGGTCTGGCGGATTGGGTTTGGGTCTGGCGGAGGGGGTTTGGGTCTGGCGGAGTGGATTCGGGTCTGGCTGAGTGGGTTTGGGTCTGGCGGAGTGGGTTTGGGTCAGGCGGAGTGGGTTTGGGTCTGCCGGAGTGGATTTGGGTCTGGCGGAGTGGGTTCGGGTCTGGCGGAGTGGGTTCGGGACTGGCGGAGTGCGTTCGGGTCTGGCGGAGAGGGTTTGGGTCTGGCGGAGGGGGTTTGGGTCTGGCGGAGTGGGTTTGGGTCTGGCGTAGTGGGTTTGGGTCTGGCGGATTAGGTTTGGGTCTGGCGGAACGGTTTGGGTCTTGAGGAGTGGGTTTGGGTCTGGCGGAGTGGGTTTGGGTCTGGCGGAGCGGGTTTGAGTCTTGCGGAGTGGTTTTGAATCTGGCGGAGTGGGTTTGGGGTCTGGGGGAGTGGGTTTGGGTCTGGCGGTGAGTGTTTGGGTCTGGCGGAGTGGGTTTGGGGCTGGCGGAGTGGGTTTGGGTCTGGCGGAGGGGGTTTGGGTCTGGCGGAGGGGGTTTGGGTCTGGCGTAGTGGGTTTGGGTCTGGCGGATTGGGTTTGGGTCTGGCGGAGGGGGTTTGGGTCTTGCGGAGTGGGTATGGGTCTGGCGGAGTGGGTTTGGGTCTGGCGGAGTGGGTTTGGGTCTGGCGGAGTGGGTTTGGGGTCTGGCGGAGTGGGTTTGGGTCTGGCGGAGTGGGTATGGGTCTGGCGGAGTGGTTTTGGGTCTGGCGGAGTGGGTTTGGTTCTGGCGGAGTGGGTTTGGGTCTGGCGGAGGGGGTTTGGGTCTGGCGGAGTGGGTTTTGGTCTGGCGGAGTGGGTTTGGGTCTGGCGGAGTGGGTTTGGGTCTGGCGGGGTGGGTTTGGGTCTTGCGGAGTGGGTTTTGGTCTGGCGGAGTGGGTTTGGGTCTGGCGGAGTGGGTTTGGGTCTGGCGGAGTGCGTTTGGGTCTGGCGGAGTGGGTGTGGGTCTGGCGGAGTGGGTTTGGGTCTGGCGGAGTGGGTTTGGGTCTGGCGGAGTGCGTTTGGGTCTGGCGGAGTGGGTTTGGGTCTGGCAGAGGGGGTTTGGGTCTGGCGGAGTGGGTTTGGGTCTGGCGGAGGGGGTTTGGGTCTGGCGGAGGGGGTTTGGTTGTGGCGGAGTGCTTTTGGGTCTGGCGGAGTGGGCTTAGGTCTGGCGGTGGGGGTTCGGGTCTGCCGGAGTGGGTTCGGGTCTGGCGGAGTGGGTTTGGGTCTGGCGGAGTGGGTTTGGGTCTGGCGGAGTGGGTTTGGGTCTGGCGGAGTGGGTTTTGGTCTGTCGGAGTGGGTTTGGGTCTGGCGGAGTGGGTTTTGGTCTGCGGAGTGGGTTTGGGTCTGGCGGAGTGGGTTTGGGTCTGGCGGAGTGCGTTTGGGTCTGGCGGAGTGGGTGTGGGTCTGGCGGACTGGGTTTGGGTCTGGCGGAGTGGGTTTGGGTCTGGCGGAGTGGGTTTGGGTCTGGCGGAGTGGGTTGTGGTCTGGCGGAGTGGGTTTGGGGGGTCTGTCGGAGTGGGTTTGGGTCTGGCGGAGTGGGTTTTGGTCTGCGGAGTGGGTTTGGGTCTGGCGGAGTGGGTTTGGGTCTGGCGGAGTGCGTTTGGGTCTGGCGGAGTGGGTGTGGGTCTGGCGGAGTGGGTTTGGGTCTGGCGGAGAGGGTTTGGGTCTGGCGGAGTGGGTTTGGGTCTGGCGGAGTGGGTTGTGGTCTGGCGGAGTGGGTTTGGGGGGTCTGGCGGAGTGGGTTCGGGTCTGGCGGAGTGGGTTCGGGTCTGGCGGCGTGGGTATGGGGGGTCTGGCGGAGTGGGTTCGTGTCTGGCGGAGTGGGTTTGGGTTTGGCGGAGTGGGTTCCGGTCTGGCTGAGTGGGTTTGGTTCTGGCGGACTGGGTTTGGGACTGGCGGAGTGGGTTTGGGTCTGGCGTAGTGGGTTTGGGTCTGGCGGAGTGGGTTTGGGTCTGGCGGAGTGGGTTTGGGTCTGGCGGAGTGGGTTAGGGTCTGGCGGAGTGGGTTCGGGTCTGGCGGAGTGGGCTCGGGTCTGGCGGAGTGGGTTCGGGTCTGGCGGAGTGGGTTTGGGTCTGGCGGAGTGGGTTTGGGTCTGGCGGAGTGGGTTTGGGTCTGGCAGAGTGGGTTCGGGTCAGGCGGAGTGGGTTTGGGTCTGGCGGAGTGGATTTGGGTCTGGCGGAGTGGGTTCGGGTCTGGCGGAGTGGGTTCGGGTCTGGCGGAGTGGATTTGGGTCTGGCGGAGTGGGTTCGGGTCTGGCGGAGTGGGTTCGGGTCTGGCGGAGGGGGTTTGGGTCTGGCGGAGTGGGTTTGGGTCTGGCGTAGTGGGTTTGGGTCTGGCGGATTAGGTTTGGGTCTGGCGGAACGGGTTTGGGTCTTGAGGAGTGGGTTTGGGTCTGGCGGAGTGGGTTTGGGTCTGGCGGAGCGGGTTTGAGTCTTACGGAGTGTTTTGAATCTGGCGGAGTGGGTTTGGGGTCTGGGGGAGTGGGTTTGGGTCTGGCGGAGAGGGTTTGGGTCTGGCGGAGTGGGTTTGGGTCTGGCGGAGTGGGTTTGGGTCTGGCGGAGTGGGTTTGGGTCTGGCGGAGGGGGTTTGGGTCTGGCGTAGTGGGTTTGGGTCTGGCGGATTGGGTTTGGGTCTGGCGGAGTGGGTTTGGGTCTGGCGGAGTGGGTTTGGGTCTGGCGGCGTGGGTTTGGGTCTGACGGAGTGGGTTTGGGGTCTGCCGGAGTGGGTTTGGGACTGGCGGAGTGGGTTCGGGTCTGGCGGAGTGGGTTCGTGTTTGGCGGAGTGGGTTCGGGTCTGGCGGAGTGGGTTCGGTCTGGCGTAGTGGGTTCGGGTCTGCCGGAGTGGGTTCGGGTCTGGCGGAGTGGGTTTGGGTCTGGTGGAGTGGGTTTGGGTCTGGCGGAGTGGGTTTGGGTCTGGCGGAGTGGGTTTTGGTCTGTCGGAGTGGGTTTGGGTCTGGCGGAGTGGGTTTTGGTCTGCGGAGTGGGTTTGGGTCTGGCGGAGTGGGTTTGGGTCTGGCGGAGTGCGTTTGGGTCTGGCGGAGTGGGTGTGGGTCTGGCGGAGTGGGTTTGGGTCTGGCGGAGTGGGTTTGGGTCTGGCGGAGTGGGTTTGGGTCTGGCGGAGTGGGTTGTGGTCTGGCGGAGTGGGTTTGGGGGGTCTGGCGGAGTGGGTTCGGGTCTGGCGGTGTGGGTTCGGGTCTGGCGGCGTGGGTATGGGGGGTCTGGCGGAGTGGGTTCGTGTCTGGCGGAGTGGGTTTTGGTTTGGCGGAGTGGGTTCCGGTCTGGCTGAGTGGGTTTGGTTCTGGCGGACTAGGTTTGGGACTGGCGGAGTGGGTTTGGGTCTGGCGTAGTGGGTTTGGGTCTGGCGGAGTGGGTTTGGGTCTGGCGGAGTGGGTTTGGGTCTGGCGGAGTGGGTTAGGGTCTGGCGGAGTGGGTTCGGGTCTGGCGGAGTGGGTTCGGGTCTGGCGGAGTGGGTTCGGGTCTGGCGGAGTGGGTTTGGGTCTGGCGGAGTGGGTTTGGGTCTGGCGGAGTGGGTTTGGGTCAGGCGGAGTGGGTTTGGGTCTGGCGGAGTGGGTTTGGGTCAGGCGGAGTGGGTTTGGGTCTGGCGGAGTGGGTTTGGGTCAGGCGGAGTGGGTTTGGGTCTGGCGGAGTGGATTCGGGTCTGGCGGAGTGGGTTCGGGTCTGGCGGAGTGAGTTCGGGTCTGGCGGAGGGGGTTTGGGTCTGGCGGTGTGGGTTTGGGTCTGGCGTAGTGGGTTTGGGTCTGGCGGATTAGGTTTGGGTCTGGCGGAACGGGTTTGGGTCTTGAGGAGTGGGTTTGGGTCTGGCGGAGTGGGTTTGGGTCTGGCGGAGCGGGTTTGAGACTTACGGAGTGTTTTGAATCTGGCGGAGTGGGTTTGGGGTCTGGGGGAGTGGGTGTGGGTCTGGCGGAGAGGGTTTGGGTCTGGCGGAGTGGGTTTGGGGCTGGCGGAGTGGGTTTGGGTCTGGCGGAGGGGGCTTGGGTCTGGCGGAGGGGGTTTGGGTCTGGCGTAGTGGGTTTGGGTCTGGCGGATTGGGTTTGGGTCTGGCGGAGGGGGTTTGGGTCTTGCGGAGTGGGTATGGGTCTGGCGGAGTGGGTTTGGGTCTGGCGGAGTGGGTTTGGGTCTGGCGGAGTGGGTTTGGGGTCTGGCGGAGTGGGTTTGGGTCTGGCGGAGTGGGTATGGGTCTGGCGGAGTGGGTTTGGGTCTGGCGGAGTGCGTTTGGGTCTGGCGGAGTGGGTTTGGGTCTGGCGGAGGGGGTTTGGGTCTGGCGGAGTGGGTTTCGGTCTGGCGTAGTGGGTTTGGGGTCTGGCGGAGTGGGTTTGGGTCTTGCGGAGTGGGTTTTGGTCTGGCGGAGTGGGTTTGGGTCTGGCGGAGTGGGTTTGGGTCTGGCGGAGTGGGTATGGGTCTGGCGGAGTGGGTTTTGGTCTGGCGGAGTGGGTTTTGGACTGGCGGAGTGGGTTTGGGTCTGGCGGAGTGGGTTTGGGTCTGGCGGAGTGCGTTTGGGTCTGGCGGAGTGGGTGTGGGTCTGGCGGAGTGGGTTTGGGTCTGGCGGAGTGGGTTTGGGTCAGGCGGAGTGGGTTTTCGTCTGGCGGAGTTGGTTTGGGTCTGGCGGAGTGGGTTTGGGTCTGGCGGAGTGGGTTTGGGTCTGGCGGAGTGGGTTTGGGTCTGGCGGAGTGGGTTTGGGTCTGGCGGAGTGGGTTTGGGTCTGGCGGAGTGGGTTTGGGTCTGGCGGAGTGGGTTTGGGTCTGGCGGAGTGGGTTTGGGTCTGGCGGAGTGGGTTTGGGTCAGGCGGAGTGGGTTTGGTTCTGGCGGAGTGGGTTTGGGTCAGGCGGAGTGGGTTTGGGTCTGGCGGAGTGGGTTTGGGTCAGGCGGAGTGGGTTTGTGTCTGGCGGAGTGGATTCGGGTCTGGCGGAGTGGGTTCGGGTCTGGCGGAGTGGGTTTGGGTCAGGCTGAGTGGGTTTGGGTCTGGCGGAGTGGGTTTGGGTCAGGCGGAGTGGGTTTGGGTCTGGCGGAGTGGGTTTGGGTCAGGCGGAGTGGGTTTGGGTCTGGCGGAGTGGATTTGGGTCTGGCGGAGTGGGTTCGGGTCTGGCGGAGTGGGTTCGGGTCTGGCGGAGTGCGTTCGGACCTGGCGGAGAGGGTTTGGGTCTGGCGGAGGGGGTTTGGGTCTGGCGGAGTGGGTTTGGGTCTGGCGTAGTGGGTTTGGGTCTGGCGGATTAGGTTTGGGTCTGGCGGAACGGGTTTGGGTCTTGAGGAGTGGGTTTGGGTCTGGCGGAGTGGGTTTGGGTCTGGCGTAGCGGGTTTGAGTCTTGCGGAGTGGTTTTGAATCTGGCGGAGTGGGTTTGGGGTCTGGGGGAGTGGGTTTGGTTCTGGCGGAGAGGGTTTGGGTCTGGCGGAGTGGGTTTGGGGCTGGTGGAGTGGGTTTGGGTCTGGCGGAGGGGGTTTGGGTCTGGCGGAGGGGGTTTGGGTCTGGCGTAGTGGGTTTGGGTCTGGCGGATTGGGTTTGGGTCTGGCGGAGGGGGTTTGGGTCTTGCGGAGTGGGTTTGGGTCTGGCGGAGTGGGTTTGGGTCTGGCGGAGTGGGTTTGGGTCTGGCGGAGTGGGTTTGGGTCAGGCGGAGTGGGTTTGGGTCTGGCGGAGTGGGTTTGGGTCAGGCGGAGTGGGTTTGGGTCTGGCGGAGTGGGTTTGGGTCAGGCGGAGCGGGTTTGGGTCTGGCGGAGTGGATTTGGGTCTGGCGGAGTGGGTTCGGGTCTGGCGGAGTGGGTTCGGGTCTGGCGGAGTGCGTTCGGATCTGGCGGAGAGGGTTTGGGTCTGGCGGAGGGGGTTTGGGTCTGGCGGAGTGGGTTTGGGTCTGGCGTAGTGGGTTTGGGTCAGGCGGATTAGGTTTGGGTCTGGCGGAACGGGTTTGGGTCTTGAGGAGTGGGTTTGGGTCTGGCGGAGTGGCTTTGGGTCTGGCGGAGCGGGTTTGAGTCTTGCGGAGTGGTTTTGAATCTGGCGGAGTGGGTTTGGGGTCTGGGGGAGTGGGTTTGGGTCTGTCGGAGAGTGTTTGGGTCTGACGGAGTGGGTTTGGGGCTGGCGGAGTGGGTTTGGGTCTGGCGGAGGGGATTTGGGTCTGGCGGAGGGGGTTTGGGTCTTGCGGAGTGGGTATGGGTCTGGCGGAGTGGGTTTGGGTCTGGCGGAGTGGGTTTGGGTCTGGCGGAGTGGGTATGGGGTCTGGCGGAGTGGGTTTGGGTCTGGCGGAGTGGGTATGGGTCTGGCGGAGTGGTTTTGGGTCTGGCGGAGTGGGTTTGGGTCTGGCGGAGTGGGTTTGGGTCTGGCGGAGGGGGTTTGGGTCTGGCGGAGTGGGTTTGGGTCTGGCGTAGTGGGTTTGGGGTCTGGCGGAGTGGGTTTGGGTCTGGCGGAGTGGGTTTTGGTCTGGCGGAGTGGGTTTGGTCTGGCGGAGTGGGTTTGGGTCTGGCGGAGTGGGTTTGGGTCTGGCGGAGTGCGTTTGGGTCTGGCAGAGTGGGTTTGGGTCTGGCAGAGGGGGTTTGGGTCTGGCGGAGTGGGTTTGGGTCTGGCGGAGGGGGTTTGGGTCTGGCGGAGGGGGTTTGGTTGTGGCGGAGTGCTTTTGGGTCTGGCGGAGTGGGCTTAGGTCTGGCGGTGGGGGTTTGGGTCTGGCGGAGTGGGATGGGTCTGACGGCGTGGGTTTGGGTCTGACGGAGTGGGTTTGGGGTCTGCCGGAGTGGGTTTGGGACTGGCGGAGTGGGTTCGGGTCTGGCGGAGTGGGTTGGGGTCTGGCGGAGTGGGTTCAGGTCTGGCGGAGTGGGTTCGGGTCTGGCGGAGTGGGTTGGGGTCTGGCCGAGTGGGTTCGGGTCTGGCGGAGTGGGTTCGGGTCTGGCGGAGTGGGTTTGGGTCTGGCGGAGTGGGTTTGGGTCTGCCGGAGTGGGTTTGGCGTCTGGCGGAGTGAGTTTGGGTTTGGCGGATTGGATTTGGGTCTGGCGGAGTGGGTTTGGGTCTGGCGGAGTGGGTTTTGGTCTGGCGGAGTGGGTTTGGGTCTGGCGGAGTGGTTTTGGACTGGCGGAGTGGGTTTGGGTCTGGCGGAGTGGGTTTGGGTCTGGCGGAGTGCGTTTGGGTCTGGCGAAGTGGGTGTGGGTCTGGCGGAGTGGGTTTGGGTCTGGCGGAGTGGGTTTGGGTCTGGCGGAGTGGGTTTTGGTCTGGCGGAGTGGGTTTGGGTCTGGCGGAGTGGGTTTGGGTCTGGCGGAGTGGGTTTGGGTCTGGCGGAGTGGGTTTGGGTCTGGCGGAGTGGGTTTGGGTCTGGCGGAGTGGGTTTGGGTCTGGCGGAGTGGGTTTGGGTCTGGCGGAGTGAGTTTGGGTCTGGCGGAGTGGGTTTGGGTCTGGCTGAGTGGGTTTGGGTCAGGCGGAGTGGGTTTGGGTCTGGCGGAGTGGGTTTGGGTCAGGCGGAGTGGGTTTGGGTCTGGCGGAGTGGGTTTGGGTCAGGCGGAGTGGGTTTGGGTCTGGCGGAGTGGATTGGGGTATGGCGGAGTGGGTTCCGGTCTGGCGGAGTGGGTTCGGATCTGGCGGAGTGCGTTCGGGTCTGGCGGAGAGGGTTTGGGTCTGGCGGAGGGGGTTTGGGTCTGGCGGAGTGGGTTTGGGTCTGGCGTAGTGGGTTTGCGTCTGGCGGATTGGGTTTGGGTCTGGCGGAGCGGGTTTGGGTCTCGAGGAGTGGGTTTGGGTCTGGCGGAGTGGGTTTGGGTCTGGCGGAGCGGGTTTGGGTCTTGCGGAGTGGTTTTGAATCTGGCGGAGTGGGTTTGGGGTCTGGGGGAGTGGGTTTGGGTCTGGCGGAGAGGGTTTGGGTCTGGCGGAGTGGGTTTGGGGCTGGCGGAGTGGGTTTGGGTCTGGCGGAGGGGGTTTGGGTCAGGCGGAGTGGGTTTGGGTCTGGCGGTGTGGATTTGCATCTGGCGGAGTGGGTTTGGGTCTGGCGGAGGGGGTTTGGGTCTGGCGGAGTGGGTTTGGGTCTGGCGTAGTGGGTTTGGGGTCTGGCGGAGTGGGTTTGAGTCTGGCGGAGTGGGTTTTGGTCTGGCGGAGTGGGTTTGGGCCTGCCGGAGTGGGTTTGGGTCTGGCGGAGTGGGTATGGGTCTGGCGGAGTGGGTTTTGGTCTGGCGGAGTGCGTTTGGGTCTGGCGGAGCGGGTTTGGGTCTGGCGGAGTGGGTTTGGGTCTGGCGGTGTGGGTTTTGGTCTGGCGGAGTGGGTTTGGGTCTGGCGGAGTGGGTTTGGGTCTGGCGGAGTGCGTTTGGGTCAGGCGGAGTGGGTGTGGGTCTGGCAGAGTGGGTTTGGGTCTGGGGGAGTGGGTTTGGGTCTGGCGGAGTGGGTTTGGGTAAGGCGGAGTGGATTTGGGTCTGGCGGAGTGGGTTTGGGTCTGGCGGAGTGGGTTTGGGTCTGGCGGAGTGGGTTTGGGTCTGGCGGAGTGGGTTTGGGTCTGGCGGAGTGGGTTTGGGTCTGGCGGAGTGGGTTTGGGTCAGGCGGAGTGGGTTTGGGTCTGGCGGAGTGGATTTGGGTCTGGCGGAGTGGGTTCGGGTCTGGCGGAGTGGGTTCGGGTATGGCGGAGTGCGTTCGGGTCTGGCGGAGAGGGTTTGGGTCTGGCGGAGGGGGTTTGGGTCTGGCGGAGTGGGTTTGGGTCTGGCGTAGTGGGTTTGGGTCTGGCGGATTGGGTTTGGGTCTGGCGGAGCGGTTTTGGGTCTTGAGGAGTGCGTTTGGGTCTGGCGGAGTGGGTTTGGGTCTGGCGGAGCGGGTTTGGGTCTTGCGGAGTGGTTTTGAATCTGGCGGAGTGGGTTTGGGGTCTGGGGGAGTGGGTTTGGGTCTGGCGGAGAGGGTTTGGATCTGGCGGAGTGGGTTTGGGGCTGGCGGAGTGGGTTGGGTCTGGCGGAGGGGGTTTGGGTCTGGCGGAGGGGGTTAGGGTCTGGCGTAGTGGGTTTGGGTCTGGCGGATTGGGTTTGGGTCTGGCGGAGGGGGTTTGGGTCTTGCGGAGTGGGTATGGGTCTGGCGGAGTGGGTTTGGGTCTGGCGGAGTGGGTTTGGGTCTGGCGGAGTGGGTTTGGGGTCTGGCGGAGTGGTTTGGGTCTGGCGGAGTGGGTATGGGTCTGGTGGAGTGGGTTTGGGTCTGGCGGTGTGGATTTGGGTCTGGCGGAGTGGGTTTGGGTCTGGCGGAGGGGGTTTGGGTCTGGCGGAGTGGGTTTGGGTCTGGCGTAGTGGGTTTGGGGTCTGGCGGAGTGGGTTTGGGTCTGGCGGAGTGGGTTTTGGTCTGGCGGAGTGGGTTTGGGTCTGCCGGAGTGGGTTTGGGTCTGGCGGAGTGGGTATGGGTCTGGCGGAGTGGGTTTTGGTCTGGCGGAGTGCGTTTGGGTCTGCCGGAGTGGGTTTGGGTCTGGCGGAGTGGGTTTGGGTCTGGCGGTGTGGGTTTTGGTCTGGCGGAGTGGGTTTGGGTCTGGCGGAGTGGGTTTGGGTCTGGCGGAGTGCGTTTGGGTCTGGCGGAGTGGGTGTGGGTCTGGAGGAGTGGATTTGGGTCTGGCGGAGTGGGTTTGGGTCTGGCGGAGTGGGTTTGGGTCTGGCGGAGTGGGTTTTGGACTGGCGGAGTGGGTTTGGGTCTGGCGGAGTGCGTTTGGGTCTGGCGGAGTGCATTTGGGTCTGGCGGAGTGGGTGTGGGTCTGGCGGAGTGGGTTTGGGTCTGGCGGAGTGGGTTTGGGTCTGGCGGAGTGGGTTTTGGTCTGGCGGAGTGGGTTCGGGTCTGGCGGAGTGGGTTTGGGTCTGGCGGAGTGGGTTTGGGTCTGGCGGATTGGGTTTTGGTCTGGCGGAGTGGGTTCGGGTCTGGGGGAGTGTGTTTGGGTCTGGCGGAGTGGGTTTGGGTCTGGCGGAGTGGGTTTGGGTCTGGCGGAGTGGGTTTGGGTCTGGCGGAGTGGGTTTGGGTCTGGCGGAGTGGGTTTGGGTCTGGCGGAGTGGGTTTGCGTCTGGCGGAGTGGGTTTGGGTCTGGCTGAGTGGGTTTTTGTCAGGCGGAGTGGGTTTGGGTCTGGCGGAGTGGGTTTGGGTCAGGCGGAGTGGGTTTGGGTCTGGCGGAATGGGTTTGGGTCAGGCGGAGTGGGTTTGGGTCTGGCGGAGTGGATTTGGGTATGGCGGAGTGGGTTCCGGTCTGGCGGAGTGGGTTCGGGTCTGGCGGAGTGCGTTCGGGTCTGGCGGAGAGGGTTTGGGTCTGGCGGAGGGGGTTTGGGTCTGGCGGAGTGGGTTTGGGTCTGGCGTCGTGGGTTTGGGTCTGGCGGATTGGGTTTGGGTCTGGCGGAGCGGGTTTGGGTCTTGAGGAGTGGGTTTGGGTCTGGCGGAGTGGGTTTGGGTCTGGCGGAGCGGGTTTGGGTCTTGCGGAGTGGTTTTGAATATGGCGGAGTGGGTTTAGGGTCTGGGGGAGTGGGTTTGGGTCTGGCGGAGAGGGTTTGGGTCTGGCGGAGTGGGTTTGGGGCTGGCGGAGTGGGTTTGGGTCTGGCGGAGTGGGTTTGGGTCAGGCGGAGTGGGTTCGGGTCTGGCGGAGGGGTTCGGGTATGGCGGAGTGCGTTCGGGTCTGGCGGAGAGGGTTTGGGTCTGGCGGAGGAGATTTGGGTCTGGCGGAGTGGGTTTGGGTCTGGCGTAGTGGGTTTGGGTCTGGCGGATTGGGTTTGGGTCTGGCGGAGAGGGTTTGGGTCTTGAGGAGTGCGTTTGGGTCTGGCGGAGTGGGTTTGGGTCTGGCGGAGCGGGTTTGGGTCTTGCGGAGTGGTTTTGAAGCTGGCGGAGTGGGTTTGGGGTCTGGGGGAGTGGGTTTGGGTCTGGCGGAGAAGGTTTGGATCTGGCGGAGTGGGTTTGGGGCTGGCGGAGTGGGTTGGGTCTGGCGGAGGGGGTTTGGGTCTGGCGGAGGGGGTTTGGGTCTGACGTAGTGGGTTTGGGTCTGGCGGATTGGGTTTGGGACTGGCGGAGGGGGTTTGGGTCTTGCGGAGTGGGTATGGGTCTGGCGGAGTGGGTTTGGGTCTGGCGGAGTGGGTTTGGGTCTGGCGGAGTGGGTTTGGGGTCTGGCGGAGTGGGTTTGGGTCTGGCGGAGTGGGTATGGGTCTGGCGGACTGGGTTTGGGTCTGGCGGAGTGGGTTTGGGTCTGGCGGAGTGGGTTTGGGTCTGGCGGAGTGGGTTTTGGTCTGGCGGAGTGGGTTTGGGTCTGGCGGAGTGGGTTTGGGTCTGGCGGAGTGGGTTTGGGTCTGGCTGAGTGGGTTTTGGTCTGGCGGAGTGGGTTTGGGTCTGGCGGAGTGGGTTTGGGTCTGGCGGAGTGCGTTTGGGTCTGGAGGAGTGGGTTTGGGTCTGGCAGAGGGGGTTTGGGTCTGGCGGAGTGGGTTTGTGTCTGGCGGAGTGGGTTTGGGTCTGGCGGAGTGGGTTTGGGTCTGGCGGAGTGTGTTTGGGTCTGGCGGAATGGGTTTGGGGTCTGGCGGAGTGGGTTTGGGTCAGGCGGAGTGGCTTTGGGTCTGGCGGAGTGGATTTGGGTCTGGCGGAGTGGGTTCGGGTCTGGCGGAGTGGGTTCGGGTATGGCGGAGTGCGTTCGGGTCTGGCGGAGAGGGTTTGGGTCTGGCGGAGGAGGTTTGGGTCTGGCGGAGTGGGTTTGGGTCTGGCGTAGTGGGTTTGGGTCTGGCGGATTGGGTTTGGGTCTGGCGGAGCGGGTTTGGGTCTTGAGGAGTGCGTTTGGGTCTGGCGGAGTGGGTTTGGGTCTGGCGGAGCGGGTTTGGGTCTTGCGGAGTGGTTTTGAATCTGGCGGAGTGGGTTTGGGCGGAGTGGGTTCGGGTCTGGCGGAGTGGGTTCGGGTCTGGCGGAGTGGGTTTGGGTCTCGCGCAGGGGGTTTGGGTCTGGCGGAGTGGATTCGGGTCTGGCGGAGTGGGTTTGGGTCTCGCGCAAGGGGTTTGGGTCTGGCGGAGTTGGTTTGGGTCTGGCGGAGTGGGTTTGGGTCTGGCGGAGTGGGGTGGGGTCTGGCGGAGTGGGTTCGGGTCTGGCGGAGTGGGTTCGGGTCTGGCGGAGTGGGTTCGGGTCTGGCGAAGTGGGTTTGGGTCTGGCCGAGTGGGTTCTGGTCTGGCTGAGTGGTTCGGGTCTGGCGGAGTTGGTTTGGGTCTGGCGGAGTGGGTTTGGGTCTGGCGGAGTGGGTTTCGGGTCTGGCGGAGTGGGTTTCGGGTCTGGCGGAGTGGGTTCGGGCTTGCGGATGTGTTCGGGCTGGCGGAGTGGGTTTGGGTCTGGCGGAGTGGGTTTGGGTCTGGCGGAGTGGGTTGGGGTCTGGCCGAGTGGGTTCCGGTCTGGCGGAGTGGGTTGGGGTCTGGCGGAGTGGGTTGGGGTCTGGCGGAGTGGGTTCGGGTCTGGCGGAGTGGGTTTGGGTCTGGCCGAGTGGGTTCGGGTCTGGCCGAGTGGGTTCGGGTGTGGCGGAGTGGGTTCGGGTCTGGCGGTGCGGGTTCGGGTCTGGCGGAGTGGGTTCGGAAATGGCGGAGTGGGTTTGGGTCTGGCGGAGTGGGGTTGGGTCTGGCGGAGTGGGCTTGGGTCTGTCGTAGTGGGTTCGGGTCTGGCGGAGTGGGTTCGGGTCTGGCCGAGTGGGTTCGGGTGTGGCGGAGTGGGTTCGGGTGTGGCGGAGTTGGTTCGGGTCTGGCGGAGTGGGTTCGGGTCTGGCGGAGTGGGTTCGGGTCTGGCGGAGTGGGTTTGGGTCTGGCGGAGTGGGTTTGGGGTCTGGCGGAGTGGGTTTGTGTCTGGCGGAGTGGGTTTGGGTTTGGGTCTGGCGGAGTAAGTTTGGGTCTGGAGGAGTGGGTTTGGGTGTGGCGGAGTGGGTTTGGGTCTGGCGGATTGGGTTTGGGTCTGGCGGAGCGGGTTTGGGTCTTGAGGAGTGCGTTTGGGTCTGGCGGAGTGGGTTTGGGTCTGGCGGAGCGGGTTTGGGTCTTGCGGAGTGGTTTTGAATCTGGCGGAGTGGGTTTGGGCGGAGTGGGTTCGGGTCTGGCGGAGTGGGTTCGGGTCTGGCGGAGTGGGTTTGGGTCTCGCGCAGGGGGTTTGGGTCTGGCGGAGTGGATTCGGGTCTGGCGGAGTGGGTTTGGGTCTCGCGCAAGGGGTTTGGGTCTGGCGGAGTTGGTTTGGGTCTGGCGGAGTGGGTTTGGGTCTGGCGGAGTGGGGTGGGGTCTGGCGGAGTGGGTTCGGGTCTGGCGGAGTGGGTATGGGTCTGGCGGAGTGGGTTTGGGTCTGGCGGAGGGGGTTTGGGTCTTGCGGAGTGGGTATGGGTCTGGCGGAGTGGGTTTGGGTCTGGCGGAGTGGGTTTGGGTCTGGCGGAGTGGGTTTGGGGTCTGGCGGAGTGGGTTTGGGTCTGGCGGAGTGGGTATGGGTCTGGCGGACTGGGTTTGGGTCTGGCGGAGTGGGTTTGGGTCTGGCGGAGTGGGTTTGGGTCTGGCGGAGTGGGTTTTGGTCTGGCGGAGTGGGTTTGGGTCTGGCGGAGTGGGTTTGGGTCTGGCGGAGTGGGTTTGGGTCTGGCTGAGTGGGTTTTGGTCTGGCGGAGTGGGTTTGGGTCTGGCGGAGTGGGTTTGGGTCTGGCGGAGTGCGTTTGGGTCTGGAGGAGTGGGTTTGGGTCTGGCAGAGGGGGTTTGGGTCTGGCGGAGTGGGTTTGTGTCTGGCGGAGTGGGTTTGGGTCTGGCGGAGCGGGTTTGGGTCTGGCGGAGTGTGTTTGGGTCTGGCGGAATGGGTTTGGGGTCTGGCGGAGTGGGTTTGGGTCAGGCGGAGTGGCTTTGGGTCTGGCGGAGTGGATTTGGGTCTGGCGGAGTGGGTTCGGGTCTGGCGGAGTGGGTTCGGGTATGGCGGAGTGCGTTCGGGTCTGGCGGAGAGGGTTTGGGTCTGGCGGAGGAGGTTTGGGTCTGGCGGAGTGGGTTTGGGTCTGGCGTAGTGGGTTTGGGTCTGGCGGATTGGGTTTGGGTCTGGCGGAGCGGGTTTGGGTCTTGAGGAGTGCGTTTGGGTCTGGCGGAGTGGGTTTGGGTCTGGCGGAGCGGGTTTGGGTCTTGCGGAGTGGTTTTGAATCTGGCGGAGTGGGTTTGGGCGGAGTGGGTTCGGGTCTGGCGGAGTGGGTTCGGGTCTGGCGGAGTGGGTTTGGGTCTCGCGCAGGGGGTTTGGGTCTGGCGGAGTGGATTCGGGTCTGGCGGAGTGGGTTTGGGTCTCGCGCAAGGGGTTTGGGTCTGGCGGAGTTGGTTTGGGTCTGGCGGAGTGGGTTTGGGTCTGGCGGAGTGGGGTGGGGTCTGGCGGAGTGGGTTCGGGTCTGGCGGAGTGGGTTCGGGTCTGGCGGAGTGGGTTCGGGTCTGGCGAAGTGGGTTTGGGTCTGGCCGAGTGGGTTCTGGTCTGGCTGAGTGGTTCGGGTCTGGCGGAGTTGGTTTGGGTCTGGCGGAGTGGGTTTGGGTCTGGCGGAGTGGGTTTCGGGTCTGGCGGAGTGGGTTTCGGGTCTGGCGGAGTGGGTTCGGGCTTGCGGATGTGTTCGGGCTGGCGGAGTGGGTTTGGGTCTGGCGGAGTGGGTTTGGGTCTGGCGGAGTGGGTTGGGGTCTGGCCGAGTGGGTTCCGGTCTGGCGGAGTGGGTTGGGGTCTGGCGGAGTGGGTTGGGGTCTGGCGGAGTGGGTTCGGGTCTGGCGGAGTGGGTTTGGGTCTGGCCGAGTGGGTTCGGGTCTGGCCGAGTGGGTTTTTGTCAGGCGGAGTGGGTTTGGGTCTGGCGGAGTGGGTTTGGGTCAGGCGGAGTGGGTTTGGGTCTGGCGGAATGGGTTTGGGTCAGGCGGAGTGGGTTTGGGTCTGGCGGAGTGGATTTGGGTATGGCGGAGTGGGTTCCGGTCTGGCGGAGTGGGTTCGGGTCTGGCGGAGTGCGTTCGGGTCTGGCGGAGAGGGTTTGGGTCTGGCGGAGGGGGTTTGGGTCTGGCGGAGTGGGTTTGGGTCTGGCGTCGTGGGTTTGGGTCTGGCGGATTGGGTTTGGGTCTGGCGGAGCGGGTTTGGGTCTTGAGGAGTGGGTTTGGGTCTGGCGGAGTGGGTTTGGGTCTGGCGGAGCGGGTTTGGGTCTTGCGGAGTGGTTTTGAATATGGCGGAGTGGGTTTAGGGTCTGGGGGAGTGGGTTTGGGTCTGGCGGAGAGGGTTTGGGTCTGGCGGAGTGGGTTTGGGGCTGGCGGAGTGGGTTTGGGTCTGGCGGAGTGGGTTTGGGTCAGGCGGAGTGGGTTCGGGTCTGGCGGAGGGGTTCGGGTATGGCGGAGTGCGTTCGGGTCTGGCGGAGAGGGTTTGGGTCTGGCGGAGGAGATTTGGGTCTGGCGGAGTGGGTTTGGGTCTGGCGTAGTGGGTTTGGGTCTGGCGGATTGGGTTTGGGTCTGGCGGAGAGGGTTTGGGTCTTGAGGAGTGCGTTTGGGTCTGGCGGAGTGGGTTTGGGTCTGGCGGAGCGGGTTTGGGTCTTGCGGAGTGGTTTTGAAGCTGGCGGAGTGGGTTTGGGGTCTGGGGGAGTGGGTTTGGGTCTGGCGGAGAAGGTTTGGATCTGGCGGAGTGGGTTTGGGGCTGGCGGAGTGGGTTGGGTCTGGCGGAGGGGGTTTGGGTCTGGCGGAGGGGGTTTGGGTCTGACGTAGTGGGTTTGGGTCTGGCGGATTGGGTTTGGGTCTGGCGGAGGGGGTTTGGGTCTTGCGGAGTGGGTATGGGTCTGGCGGAGTGGGTTTGGGTCTGGCGGAGTGGGTTTGGGTCTGGCGGAGTGGGTTTGGGGTCTGGCGGAGTGGGTTTGGGTCTGGCGGAGTGGGTATGGGTCTGGCGGACTGGGTTTGGGTCTGGCGGAGTGGGTTTGGGTCTGGCGGAGTGGGTTTGGGTCTGGCGGAGTGGGTTTTGGTCTGGCGGAGTG
This sequence comes from Raja brachyura, assembly GCA_963514005.1. Next base: position 68,411 of record OY740794.1, on the reverse strand, counting down.
GGTTTGGGTCTGGCGGAGTGGGTTTGGGTCTGGCGGAGTGGGTTTGGGTCTGGCTGAGTGGGTTTTGGTCTGGCGGAGTGGGTTTGGGTCTGGCGGAGTGGGTTTGGGTCTGGCGGAGTGCGTTTGGGTCTGGAGGAGTGGGTTTGGGTCTGGCAGAGGGGGTTTGGGTCTGGCGGAGTGGGTTTGTGTCTGGCGGAGTGGGTTTGGGTCTGGCGGAGTGGGTTTGGGTCTGGCGGAGTGTGTTTGGGTCTGGCGGAATGGGTTTGGGGTCTGGCGGAGTGGGTTTGGGTCAGGCGGAGTGGCTTTGGGTCTGGCGGAGTGGATTTGGGTCTGGCGGAGTGGGTTCGGGTCTGGCGGAGTGGGTTCGGGTATGGCGGAGTGCGTTCGGGTCTGGCGGAGAGGGTTTGGGTCTGGCGGAGGAGGTTTGGGTCTGGCGGAGTGGGTTTGGGTCTGGCGTAGTGGGTTTGGGTCTGGCGGATTGGGTTTGGGTCTGGCGGAGCGGGTTTGGGTCTTGAGGAGTGCGTTTGGGTCTGGCGGAGTGGGTTTGGGTCTGGCGGAGCGGGTTTGGGTCTTGCGGAGTGGTTTTGAATCTGGCGGAGTGGGTTTGGGCGGAGTGGGTTCGGGTCTGGCGGAGTGGGTTCGGGTCTGGCGGAGTGGGTTTGGGTCTCGCGCAGGGGGTTTGGGTCTGGCGGAGTGGATTCGGGTCTGGCGGAGTGGGTTTGGGTCTCGCGCAAGGGGTTTGGGTCTGGCGGAGTTGGTTTGGGTCTGGCGGAGTGGGTTTGGGTCTGGCGGAGTGGGGTGGGGTCTGGCGGAGTGGGTTCGGGTCTGGCGGAGTGGGTTCGGGTCTGGCGGAGTGGGTTCGGGTCTGGCGAAGTGGGTTTGGGTCTGGCCGAGTGGGTTCTGGTCTGGCTGAGTGGTTCGGGTCTGGCGGAGTTGGTTTGGGTCTGGCGGAGTGGGTTTGGGTCTGGCGGAGTGGGTTTCGGGTCTGGCGGAGTGGGTTTCGGGTCTGGCGGAGTGGGTTCGGGCTTGCGGATGTGTTCGGGCTGGCGGAGTGGGTTTGGGTCTGGCGGAGTGGGTTTGGGTCTGGCGGAGTGGGTTGGGGTCTGGCCGAGTGGGTTCCGGTCTGGCGGAGTGGGTTGGGGTCTGGCGGAGTGGGTTGGGGTCTGGCGGAGTGGGTTCGGGTCTGGCGGAGTGGGTTTGGGTCTGGCCGAGTGGGTTCGGGTCTGGCCGAGTGGGTTCGGGTGTGGCGGAGTGGGTTCGGGTCTGGCGGAGTGGGGTTGGGTCTGGCGGAGTGGGCTTGGGTCTGTCGTAGTGGGTTCGGGTCTGGCGGAGTGGGTTCGGGTCTGGCCGAGTGGGTTCGGGTGTGGCGGAGTGGGTTCGGGTGTGGCGGAGTTGGTTCGGGTCTGGCGGAGTGGGTTCGGGTCTGGCGGAGTGGGTTCGGGTCTGGCGGAGTGGGTTTGGGTCTGGCGGAGTGGGTTTGGGCTCTGGCGGAGTGGGTTTGTGTCTGGCGGAGTGGGTTTGGGTTTGGGTCTGGCGGAGTAAGTTTGGGTCTGGAGGAGTGGGTTTGGGTGTGGCGGAGTGGGTTTGGGTCTGGCGGATTGGGTTTGGGTCTGGCGGAGCGGGTTTGGGTCTTGAGGAGTGCGTTTGGGTCTGGCGGAGTGGGTTTGGGTCTGGCGGAGCGGGTTTGGGTCTTGCGGAGTGGTTTTGAATCTGGCGGAGTGGGTTTGGGCGGAGTGGGTTCGGGTCTGGCGGAGTGGGTTCGGGTCTGGCGGAGTGGGTTTGGGTCTCGCGCAGGGGGTTTGGGTCTGGCGGAGTGGATTCGGGTCTGGCGGAGTGGGTTTGGGTCTCGCGCAAGGGGTTTGGGTCTGGCGGAGTTGGTTTGGGTCTGGCGGAGTGGGTTTGGGTCTGGCGGAGTGGGGTGGGGTCTGGCGGAGTGGGTTCGGGTCTGGCGGAGTGGGTATGGGTCTGGCGGAGTGGGTTTGGGTCTGGCGGAGGGGGTTTGGGTCTTGCGGAGTGGGTATGGGTCTGGCGGAGTGGGTTTGGGTCTGGCAGAGTGGGTTTGGGTCTGGCGGAGTGGGTTTGGGGTCTGGCGGAGAGGGTTTGGGTCTGGCGGAGTGGGTATGGGTCTGGCGGACTGGGTTTGGGTCTGGCGGAGTGGGTTTGGGTGTGGCGGAGTGGGTTTGGGTCTGGCGGAGTGGGTTTTGGTCTGGCGGAGTGGGTTTGGGTCTGGCGGAGTGGGTTTGGGTCTGGCGGAGTGGGTTTGGGTCTGGCTGAGTGGGTTTTGGTCTGGCGGAGTGGGTTTGGGTCTGGCGGAGTGGGTTTGGGTCTGGCGGAGTGCGTTTGGGTCTGGAGGAGTGGGTTTGGGTCTGGCAGAGGGGGTTTGGGTCTGGCGGAGTGGGTTTGTGTCTGGCGGAGTGGGTTTGGGTCTGGCGGAGTGGGTTTGGGTCTGGCGGAGTGTGTTTGGGTCTGGCGGAATGGGTTTGGGGTCTGGCGGAGTGGGTTTGGGTCAGGCGGAGTGGCTTTGGGTCTGGCGGAGTGGATTTGGGTCTGGCGGAGTGGGTTCGGGTCTGGCGGAGTGGGTTCGGGTATGGCGGAGTGCGTTCGGGTCTGGCGGAGAGGGTTTGGGTCTGGCGGAGGAGGTTTGGGTCTGGCGGAGTGGGTTTGGGTCTGGCGTAGTGGGTTTGGGTCTGGCGGATTGGGTTTGGGTCTGGCGGAGCGGGTTTGGGTCTTGAGGAGTGCGTTTGGGTCTGGCGGAGTGGGTTTGGGTCTGGCGGAGCGGGTTTGGGTCTTGCGGAGTGGTTTTGAATCTGGCGGAGTGGGTTTGGGCGGAGTGGGTTCGGGTCTGGCGGAGTGGGTTCGGGTCTGGCGGAGTGGGTTTGGGTCTCGCGCAGGGGGTTTGGGTCTGGCGGAGTGGATTCGGGTCTGGCGGAGTGGGTTTGGGTCTCGCGCAAGGGGTTTGGGTCTGGCGGAGTTGGTTTGGGTCTGGCGGAGTGGGTTTGGGTCTGGCGGAGTGGGGTGGGGTCTGGCGGAGTGGGTTCGGGTCTGGCGGAGTGGGTTCGGGTCTGGCGGAGTGGGTTCGGGTCTGGCGAAGTGGGTTTGGGTCTGGCCGAGTGGGTTCTGGTCTGGCTGAGTGGTTCGGGTCTGGCGGAGTTGGTTTGGGTCTGGCGGAGTGGGTTTGGGTCTGGCGGAGTGGGTTTCGGGTCTGGCGGAGTGGGTTTCGGGTCTGGCGGAGTGGGTTCGGGCTTGCGGATGTGTTCGGGCTGGCGGAGTGGGTTTGGGTCTGGCGGAGTGGGTTTGGGTCTGGCGGAGTGGGTTGGGGTCTGGCCGAGTGGGTTCCGGTCTGGCGGAGTGGGTTGGGGTCTGGCGGAGTGGGTTGGGGTCTGGCGGAGTGGGTTCGGGTCTGGCGGAGTGGGTTTGGGTCTGGCCGAGTGGGTTCGGGTCTGGCCGAGTGGGTTCGGGTGTGGCGGAGTGGGTTCGGGTCTGGCGGTGCGGGTTCGGGTCTGGCGGAGTGGGTTCGGAAATGGCGGAGTGGGTTTCGGTCTGGCGGAGTGGGGTTGGGTCTGGCGGAGTGGGCTTGGGTCTGTCGTAGTGGGTTCGGGTCTGGCGGAGTGGGTTCGGGTCTGGCCGAGTGGGTTCGGGTGTGGCGGAGTGGGTTCGGGTGTGGCGGAGTTGGTTCGGGTCTGGCGGAGTGGGTTCGGGTCTGGCGGAGTGGGTTCGGGTCTGGCGGAGTGGGTTTGGGTCTGGCGGAGTGGGTTTGGGGTCTGGCGGAGTGGGTTTGTGTCTGGCGGAGTGGGTTTGGGTTTGGGTCTGGCGGAGTAAGTTTGGGTCTGGAGGAGTGGGTTTGGGTGTGGCGGAGTGGGTTTGGGTCTGGCGGATTGGGTTTGGGTCTGGCGGAGCGGGTTTGGGTCTGGCGGAGTGCGTTTGGGTCTGGCGGAGTGGGTTTGGGTCTGGCGGAGCGGGTTTGGGTCTTGCGGAGTGGTTTTGAATCTGGCGGAGTGGGTTTGGGCGGAGTGGGTTCGGGTCTGGCGGAGTGGGTTCGGGTCTGGCGGAGTGGGTTTGGGTCTGGCGGAGTGGGTTTCGGTCTCGCGCAGGGGGTTTGGGTCTGGCGGAGTGGATTTGGGTCTGGCGGAGTGGGTGTGGGTCTCGCGCAGGGGGTTTGGGTCTGGCGGGGTGGGTTTGGGTCTGGCGGAGTGGGTTTGTGGTCTGGCGGAGTGGGTTTGGGTCTGGCGGAGTGGGTTGGGGTCTGGCGGAGTGGGTTCGGGTCTGGCGGAGTGGGTTCGGGTCTGGCGGAATGGGTTCGGGTCTGGCGGAGTGGGTTCGGGTCTGGCGGAGTGGGTTCGGGTCTGGCGGAGTGGGTTCGGGTCTGGCGGAGGGGGTTTGGGTCTGGCGGAGTGGGTTTGGGTCTGGCGGAGTGGGTTTGGGTCTGGCGGAGTGGATTCGGGTCTGGCGGAGTGGGTTTGGGTCTCGCGCAAGGGGTTTGGGTCTGGCGGAGTTGGTTTGGGTCTGGCGGAGTGGTTTTGGGGTCTGGCGGAGTGGGTTTGGGTCTTGCGGAGTGGGTTTGGGTCTGGCGGAGTGGGTTCGGGTCTGGCGGAGTGGGTTCGGGTCTGGCGGAATGGGTTCGGGTCTGGAGGAGTGGGTTCGGGTCTGGCGGAGTGGGTTCGGGTCTGGTGGAGTGGGTTCGGGCTGGCGGAGTGGGTTTGGGTCTGGCGGAGTGGGTTTGGGTCTGCCGGAGTGTGTTTGGGTCTGGCGGAGTGTGTTTGGGTCTGGCGGAGTGGGTTTGGATCTGGCGGTGTGGGCTTGGGTCTGGTGGAATGGGTTTGGGGCTGGCGGAGTGGGTTGGGGTCTGGCGGAGTGGGTTTGGGGTCTGGCGGAGTGGGTTCGGGTCTGGCGGAGTGGGTTCGGGTCTGGCGGAGTGGGTTCGGGTCTGGCGGAGTGGGTTCGGGTCTGGCGGACTGGGTTCGGGTCTGGCGGAGGGGGTTTGGGTCTGGCGGAGTGGGTTTGGGTCTGTCGGAGTGGGTTTGGGTCTGGCGGAGTGGATTTGGGTCTGGCGGAGCGGGTTTGGGTCTGGCGGAGCGGCTTTGGGTCTGGCGGAGTGGGTTTGGGTCTGGCGGAGTGGGTTTGGGTCTCGCGGAGGGGGTTTGGGTCTGGCGGAGTGGGTTTGGGGTCTGGCGGAGTGGGTTTGGGGTCTGGCGGAGTGGGTTTGGGTCTGGCGGAGTGGGTTTGGGTCTGGCGGAGTGGGTTTGGGGTCTGGCGGAGTGGGTTTGTGTCTGGAGGAGTGGGTTTGGGTTTTGGTCTGGCGGAGTAAGTTTGGGTCTGGAGGAGTGGGTTTGGGTCTGGCGGAGTGGGTTTGGTTCTGGCGGAGTGGGTTTGTGTCTGGCGGAGTGGTTTTGGGTCTGGCGGAGTGGGTTTGGGTCTGGCGGAGTGGGTTTGGGTCTCGCGCAGGGGGTTTGGGTCTGGCGGAGTGGGTTTGGGTCTGACGGAGTGGGTTTGGGGTCTGGCGGAGTGGGTTCGGGTCTGGCGGAGTGGGTTCGGGTCTGGCGGAGTGGGTTCGGGTCTGGCGGAGTGGGTTCGGGTCTGGCGGAGTGGGTTTGGGGTCTGGCGGAGTGGGTTTGTGTCTGGCGGAGTGGGTTTGGGTTTGGGTCTGGCGGAGTAAGTTTGGGTCTGGAGGAGTGGGTTTGGGTGTGGCGGAGTGGGTTTGGGTCTGGCTGAGTGGGTTTGTGTCTGGCGGAGTGGGTCTGTGTCTGGCGGAGTGGGTTTGGGTCTGGCGGAGTGGGTTGGGGTCTGGCGGAGTGGGTTCGGGTCTGGCGGAGTGGGTTCGGGTCTGGCGGAGTAGGTTCGGGTCTGGCGGAGTGGGTTGGGGTCTGGCGGAGAGGGTTTCGGTCTGGCGGAGTGGGTTCGGGTCTGGCGGGTTGGGTTCGGGTTTGACGGAGTGGGTTCGGGTCTGGCGGAGTGGGTTAGGGTCTGGCGGAGTGGGTTCGGGTCTGGCGGAGTGGGTTCGGGTTCTGCGGATTGGGTTGGGTCTGTCGGTGTGGGTTCGGGTCTGGCGGAGTGGGTTGTGGTCTGGCGGAGTGGGTTAAGGTCTGGCGGAGTGGGTTCGGGTCTGTCGGAGTGGGTTCTGGTCTGGCGGAGTGGGTTATGGTCTGGCGGAGTGGGTTCGGGTCTGGCGGAATGGGTTCGGGTCTGGCGGAGTAGGTTTGGGTCTGGCGGAGTGGGTTCGGGTCTGGAGAAGTGGGTTTGGGTCTGGCGGAGTGGGTTCGGGTCTGGCGGAGTCGGTTTGGGTATGGCGGAGTGGGTTCGGGTCTGGAGGAGTGGGTTTGGGCCTGGAGGAGTGGGTTTGGGTCTGGCGGAGTGGGTTTGGGTCTGGCGGAATGGGTTCGGGTCTGGAGGAGTGGATTTGGGTTTGGCGGAGTGAGTTCGGGTCTTGCGGAGTGGGTTGTGGTCTGGCGGAGTGGGTTCGGGTTTGGCGGAGTGGGTTCAGGTCTGGCGGAGTGGGTTTGGTTCTAGCGAGTGGGTTTTGGTCTGGCGAGTGGGTTTTGGTCAGACGGAGTGGGTTTGGGTCTGGCGAGTGGGTTTTGGTCTGGCGAGTGGGTTTTGGTCAGACGGAGTGGGTTTGGGTCTGGCCGAGTGGGTTTGGGGTCTGGCGGAGTGGGTTTGGGTCTGGCGGAGTGCGTTTGGGTCTGGCGGAGTGGGTTTGGTCTGGCGGAGTGGGTTTGGGTCTGGCGGAGTGGGTTTGGGTCTGGCGGAGTGGGTTTGGGTCTGGCGGAGTGGGTTTGTGTCTGGCGGAGTGGGTTTGGGCTCTGGTGGAGTGGGTTTGGCTCTGGCGGAGTGGGTTTGGGTCTGGCGGAGTGGGATTGGGCCTGGCTGTGTGGGTTTGGGTCTGGCGGAGTGGGTTTGGGTCTGGCGGAGTGGGTTCGGGTCTGGCGGAGTGGGTTTGGGTCTGGCAGAGTGGGTTTGGGTCTGGCGGAGTGGGTTTGGGTCTGGCGAGTGGGTTTTGGTCAGGCGGAGTGGGTTTGGGTCTGGCGGAGTGGATTCGGGTCTGGCGGAGTGGATTCGGGTCTGGCGGAGTGGGTTCGGGTCTGACAGAGTGGGTTCGGGTCTGGTGGAGTGGGTTCTGGTCTGGCGGAGTGGGTTTGGGTCTGGCGGAGTGGGTTGGGGTCTGGCCGAGGGGGTTCTGGTCTGGCAGAGTGGGTTCTGGTCTGGCGGAGTGGGTTTGGGTCTGGCGGAGTGGGTTTGGGTCTGGCGGAGTGGGTTTGGGTCTGGCGGAGTGGGTTTGGGTCTGGCGGAGTGGGTTTGGGTCTGGCGGAGGGGGTTTGGGTCTGGCGTAGTGGGTTTGGGTCTGGCGGATTGGGTTTGGGTCTGGCGGAGTGGGTTTGGGTCTGGCGGAGTGGGTTTGGGTCTGGCGGCGTGGGTTTGGGTCTGACGGAGTGGGTTTGGGGTCTGCCGGAGTGGGTTTGGGACTGGCGGAGTGGGTTCGGGTCTGGCGGAGTGGGTTCGTGTTTGGCGGAGTGGGTTCGGGTCTGGCGGAGTGGGTTCGGGTCTGGCGTAGTGGGTTCGGGTCTGCCGGAGTGGGTTCGGGTCTGGCGGAGTGTGTTTGGGTCTGGTGGAGTGGGTTTGGGTCTGGCGGAGTGGGTTTGGGTCTGGCGGAGTGGGTTTTGGTCTGTCGGAGTGGGTTTGGGTCTGGCGGAGTGGGTTTTGGTCTGCGGAGTGGGTTTGGGTCTGGCGGAGTGGGTTTGGGTCTGGCGGAGTGCGTTTGGGTCTGGCGGAGTGGGTGTGGGTCTGGCGGAGTGGGTTTGGGTCTGGCGGAGTGGGTTTGGGTCTGGCGGAGTGGGTTTGGGTCTGGCGGAGTGGGTTGTGGTCTGGCGGAGTGGGTTTGGGGGGTCTGGCGGAGTGGGTTCAGGTCTGGCGGTGTGGGTTCGGGTCTGGCGGCGTGGGTATGGGGGGTCTGGCGGAGTGGGTTCGTGTCTGGCGGAGTGGGTTTTGGTTTGGCGGAGTGGGTTCCGGTCTGGCTGAGTGGGTTTGGTTCTGGCGGACTAGGTTTGGGACTGGCGGAGTGGGTTTGGGTCTGGCGTAGTGGGTTTGGGTCTGGCGGAGTGGGTTTGGGTCTGGCGGAGTGGGTTTGGGTCTGGCGGAGTGGGTTAGGGTCTGGCGGAGTGGGTTCGGGTCTGGCGGAGTGGGTTCGGGTCTGGCGGAGTGGGTTCGGGTCTGGCGGAGTGGGTTTGGGTCTGGCGGAGTGGGTTTGGGTCTGGCGGAGTGGGTTTGGGTCAGGCGGAGTGGGTTTGGGTCTGGCGGAGTGGGTTTGGGTCAGGCGGAGTGGGTTTGGGTCTGGCGGAGTGGGTTTGGGTCAGGCGGAGTGGGTTTGGGTCTGGCGGAGTGGATTTGGGTCTGGCGGAGTGGGTTCGGGTCTGGCGGAGTGAGTTCGGGTCTGGCGGAGGGGGTTTGGGTCTGGCGGTGTGGGTTTGGGTCTGGCGTAGTGGGTTTGGGTCTGGCGGATTAGGTTTGGGTCTGGCGGAACGGGTTTGGGTCTTGAGGAGTGGGTTTGGGTCTGGCGGAGTGGGTTTGGGTCTGGCGGAGCGTGTTTGAGACTTACGGAGTGTTTTGAATCTGGCGGAGTGGGTTTGGGGTCTGGGGGAGTGGGTGTGGGTCTGGCGGAGAGGGTTTGGGTCTGGCGGAGTGGGTTTGGGGCTGGCGGAGTGGGTTTGGGTCTGGCGGAGGGGGCTTGGGTCTGGCGGAGGGGGTTTGGGTCTGGCGTAGTGGGTTTGGGTCTGGCGGATTGGGTTTGGGTCTGGCGGAGGGGGTTTGGGTCTTGCGGAGTGGGTATGGGTCTGGCGGAGTGGGTTTGGGTCTGGCGGAGTGGGTTTGGGTCTGGCGGAGTGGGTTTGGGGTCTGGCGGAGTGGGTTTGGGTCTGGCGGAGTGGGTATGGGTCTGGCGGAGTGGGTTTGGGTCTGGCGGAGTGCGTTTGGGTCTGGCGGAGTGGGTTTGGGTCTGGCGGAGGGGGTTTGGGTCTGGCGGAGTGGGTTTCGGTCTGGCGTAGTGGGTTTGGGGTCTGGCGGAGTGGGTTTGGGTCTTGCGGAGTGGGTTTTGGTCTGGCGGAGTGGGTTTGGGTCTGGCGGAGTGGGTTTGGGTCTGGCGGAGTGGGTATGGGTCTGGCGGAGTGGGTTTTGGTCTGGCGGAGTGGGTTTTGGACTGGCGGAGTGGGTTTGGGTCTGGCGGAGTGGGTTTGGGTCTGGCGGAGTGCGTTTGGGTCTGGCGGAGTGGGTGTGGGTCTGGCGGAGTGGGTTTGGGTCTGGCGGAGTGGGTTTGGGTCAGGCGGAGTGGGTTTTGGTCTGGCGGAGTTGGTTTGGGTCTGGCGGAGTGGGTTTGGGTCTGGCGGAGTGGGTTTGGGTCTGGCGGAGTGGGTTTGGGTCTGGCGGAGTGGGTTTGGGTCTGGCGGAGTGGGTTTGGGTCTGGCGGAGTGGGTTTGGGTCTGGCGGAGTGGGTTTGGGTCTGGCGGAGTGGGTTTGGGTCTGGCGGAGTGGGTTTGGGTCAGGCGGAGTGGGTTTGGTTCTGGCGGAGTGGGTTTGGGTCAGGCGGAGTGGGTTTGGGTCTGGCGGAGTGGGTTTGGGTCAGGCGGAGTGGGTTTGTGTCTGGCGGAGTGGATTCGGGTCTGGCGGAGTGGGTTCGGGTCTGGCGGAGTGGGTTTGGGTCAGGCTGAGTGGGTTTGGGTCTGGCGGAGTGGGTTTGGGTCAGGCGGAGTGGGTTTGGGTCTGGCGGAGTGGGTTTGGGTCAGGCGGAGTGGGTTTGGGTCTGGCGGAGTGGATTTGGGTCTGGCGGAGTGGGTTCGGGTCTGGCGGAGTGGGTTCGGGTCTGGCGGAGTGCGTTCGGACCTGGCGGAGAGGGTTTGGGTCTGGCGGAGGGGGTTTGGGTCTGGCGGAGTGGGTTTGGGTCTGGCGTAGTGGGTTTGGGTCTGGCGGATTAGGTTTGGGTCTGGCGGAACGGGTTTGGGTCTTGAGGAGTGGGTTTGGGTCTGGCGGAGTGGGTTTGGGTCTGGCGTAGCGGGTTTGAGTCTTGCGGAGTGGTTTTGAATCTGGCGGAGTGGGTTTGGGGTCTGGGGGAGTGGGTTTGGTTCTGGCGGAGAGGGTTTGGGTCTGGCGGAGTGGGTTTGGGGCTGGTGGAGTGGGTTTGGGTCTGGCGGAGGGGGTTTGGGTCTGGCGGAGGGGGTTTGGGTCTGGCGTAGTGGGTTTGGGTCTGGCGGATTGGGTTTGGGTCTGGCGGAGGGGGTTTGGGTCTTGCGGAGTGGGTTTGGGTCTGGCGGAGTGGGTTTGGGTCTGGCGGAGTGGGTTTGGGTCTGGCGGAGTGGGTTTGGGTCAGGCGGAGTGGGTTTGGGTCTGGCGGAGTGGGTTTGGGTCAGGCGGAGTGGGTTTGGGTCTGGCGGAGTGGGTTTGGGTCAGGCGGAGCGGGTTTGGGTCTGGCGGAGTGGATTTGGGTCTGGCGGAGTGGGTTCGGGTCTGGCGGAGTGGGTTCGGGTCTGGCGGAGTGCGTTCGGATCTGGCGGAGAGGGTTTGGGTCTGGCGGAGGGGGTTTGGGTCTGGCGGAGTGGGTTTGGGTCTGGCGTAGTGGGTTTGGGTCAGGCGGATTAGGTTTGGGTCTGGCGGAACGGGTTTGGGTCTTGAGGAGTGGGTTTGGGTCTGGCGGAGTGGGTTTGGGTCTGGCGGAGCGGGTTTGAGTCTTGTGGAGTGGTTTTGAATCTGGCGGAGTGGGTTTGGGGTCTGGGGGAGTGGGTTTGGGTCTGTCGGAGAGTGTTTGGGTCTGACGGAGTGGGTTTGGGGCTGGCGGAGTGGGTTTGGGTCTGGCGGAGGGGATTTGGGTCTGGCGGAGGGGGTTTGGGTCTTGCGGAGTGGGTATGGGTCTGGCGGAGTGGGTTTGGGTCTGGCGGAGTGGGTTTGGGTCTGGCGGAGTGGGTATGGGGTCTGGCGGAGTGGGTTTGGGTCTGGCGGAGTGGGTATGGGTCTGGCGGAGTGGTTTTGGGTCTGGCGGAGTGGGTTTGGGTCTGGCGGAGTGGGTTTGGGTCTGGCGGAGGGGGTTTGGGTCTGGCGGAGTGGGTTTGGGTCTGGCGTAGTGGGTTTGGGGTCTGGCGGAGTGGGTTTGGGTCTGGCGGAGTGGGTTTTGGTCTGGCGGAGTGGGTTTGGTCTGGCGGAGTGGGTTTGGGTCTGGCGGAGTGGGTTTGGGTCTGGCGGAGTGCGTTTGGGTCTGGCAGAGTGGGTTTGGGTCTGGCAGAGGGGGTTTGGGTCTGGCGGAGTGGGTTTGGGTCTGGCGGAGGGGGTTTGGGTCTGGCGGAGGGGGTTTGGTTGTGGCGGAGTGCTTTTGGGTCTGGCGGAGTGGGCTTAGGTCTGGCGGTGGGGGTTTGGGTCTGGCGGAGTGGGATGGGTCTGACGGCGTGGGTTTGCGTCTGACGGAGTGGGTTTGGGGTCTGCCGGAGTGGGTTTTGGACTGGCGGAGTGGGTTCGGGTCTGGCGGAGTGGGTTGGGGTCTGGCGGAGTGGGTTCAGGTCTGGCGGAGTGGGTTGGGGTCTGGCGGAGTGGGTTGGGGTCTGGCCGAGTGGGTTCGGGTCTGGCGGAGTGGGTTCGGGTCTGGCGGAGTGGGTTTGGGTCTGGCGGAGTGGGTTTGGGTCTGCCGGAGTGGGTTTGGCGTCTGGCGGAGTGAGTTTGGGTTTGGCGGATTGGATTTGGGTCTGGCGGAGTGGGTTTGGGTCTGGCGGAGTGGGTTTTGGTCTGGCGGAGTGGGTTTGGGTCTGGCGGAGTGGGTTTTGGACTGGCGGAGTGGGTTTGGGTCTGGCGGAGTGGGTTTGGGTCTGGCGGAGTGCGTTTGGGTCTGGCGAAGTGGGTGTGGGTCTGGCGGAGTGGGTTTGGGTCTGGTGGAGTGGTTTTGAATCTGGCGGAGTGGGTTTGGGGTCTGGGGGAGTGGGTTTGGTTCTGGCGGAGAGGGTTTGGGTCTGGCGGAGTGGGTTTGGGGCTGGTGGAGTGGGTTTGGGTCTGGCGGAGGGGGTTTGGGTCTGGCGGAGGGGGTTTGGGTCTGGCGTAGTGGGTTTGGGTCTGGCGGATTGGGTTTGGGTCTGGCGGAGGGGGTTTGGGTCTTGCGGAGTGGGTTTGGGTCTGGCGGAGTGGGTTTGGGTCTGGCGGAGTGGGTTTGGGTCTGGCGGAGTGGGTTTGGGTCAGGCGGAGTGGGTTTGGGTCTGGCGGAGTGGGTTTGGGTCAGGCGGAGTGGGTTTGGGTCTGGCGGAGTGGGTTTGGGTCAGGCGGAGCGGGTTTGGGTCTGGCGGAGTGGATTTGGGTCTGGCGGAGTGGGTTCGGGTCTGGCGGAGTGGGTTCGGGTCTGGCGGAGTGCGTTCGGATCTGGCGGAGAGGGTTTGGGTCTGGCGGAGGGGGTTTGGGTCTGGCGGAGTGGGTTTGGGTCTGGCGTAGTGGGTTTGGGTCAGGCGGATTAGGTTTGGGTCTGGCGGAACGGGTTTGGGTCTTGAGGAGTGGGTTTGGGTCTGGCGGAGTGGGTTTGGGTCTGGCGGAGCGGGTTTGAGTCTTGTGGAGTGGTTTTGAATCTGGCGGAGTGGGTTTGGGGTCTGGGGGAGTGGGTTTGGGTCTGTCGGAGAGTGTTTGGGTCTGACGGAGTGGGTTTGGGGCTGGCGGAGTGGGTTTGGGTCTGGCGGAGGGGATTTGGGTCTGGCGGAGGGGGTTTGGGTCTTGCGGAGTGGGTATGGGTCTGGCGGAGTGGGTTTGGGTCTGGCGGAGTGGGTTTGGGTCTGGCGGAGTGGGTATGGGGTCTGGCGGAGTGGGTTTGGGTCTGGCGGAGTGGGTATGGGTCTGGCGGAGTGGTTTTGGGTCTGGCGGAGTGGGTTTGGGTCTGGCGGAGTGGGTTTGGGTCTGGCGGAGGGGGTTTGGGTCTGGCGGAGTGGGTTTGGGTCTGGCGTAGTGGGTTTGGGGTCTGGCGGAGTGGGTTTGGGTCTGGCGGAGTGGGTTTTGGTCTGGCGGAGTGGGTTTGGTCTGGCGGAGTGGGTTTGGGTCTGGCGGAGTGGTTTTGGGTCTGGCGGAGTGCGTTTGGGTCTGGCAGAGTGGGTTTGGGTCTGGCAGAGGGGGTTTGGGTCTGGCGGAGTGGGTTTGGGTCTGGCGGAGGGGGTTTGGGTCTGGCGGAGGGGGTTTGGTTGTGGCGGAGTGCTTTTGGGTCTGGCGGAGTGGGCTTAGGTCTGGCGGTGGGGGTTTGGGTCTGGCGGAGTGGGATGGGTCTGACGGCGTGGGTTTGCGTCTGACGGAGTGGGTTTGGGGTCTGCCGGAGTGGGTTTGGGACTGGCGGAGTGGGTTCGGGTCTGGCGGAGTGGGTTGGGGTCTGGCGGAGTGGGTTCAGGTCTGGCGGAGTGGGTTCGGGTCTGGCGGAGTGGGTTGGGGTCTGGCCGAGTGGGTTCGGGTCTGGCGGAGTGGGTTCGGGTCTGGCGGAGTGGGTTTGGGTCTGGCGGAGTGGGTTTGGGTCTGCCGGAGTGGGTTTGGCGTCTGGCGGAGTGAGTTTGGGTTTGGCGGATTGGATTTGGGTCTGGCGGAGTGGGTTTGGGTCTGGCGGAGTGGGTTTTGGTCTGGCGGAGTGGGTTTGGGTCTGGCGGAGTGGGTTTTGGACTGGCGGAGTGGGTTTGGGTCTGGCGGAGTGGGTTTGGGTCTGGCGGAGTGCGTTTGGGTCTGGCGAAGTGGGTGTGGGTCTGGCGGAGTGGGTTTGGGTCTGGTGGAGTGGGTTTGGGTCTGGCGGAGTGGGTTTTGGTCTGGCGGAGTGGGTTTGGGTCTGGCGGAGTGGGTTTTGGTCTGGCGGAGTGGGTTTGGGTCTGGCGGAGTGGGTTTGGGTCTGGCGGAGTGGGTTTGGGTCTGGCGGAGTGGGTTTGGGTCTGGCGGAGTGGGTTTGGGTCTGGCGGAGTGGGTTTGGGTCTGGCGGAGTGGGTTTGTGTCTGGCGGAGTGAGTTTGGGTCTGGCGGAGTGGGTTTGGGTCTGGCTGAGTGGGTTTGGGTCAGGCGGAGTGGGTTTGGGTCTGGCGGAGTGGGTTTGGGTCAGGCGGAGTGGGTTTGGGTCTGGCGGAGTGGGTTTGGGTCAGGCGGAGTGGGTTTGGGTCTGGCGGAGTGGATTGGGGTATGGCGGAGTGGGTTCCGGTCTGGCGGAGTGGGTTCGGGTCTGGCGGAGTGCGTTCGGGTCTGGCGGAGAGGGTTTGGGTCTGGCGGAGGGGGTTTGGGTCTGGCGGAGTGGGTTTGGGTCTGGCGTAGTGGGTTTGCGTCTGGCGGATTGGGTTTGGGTCTGGCGGAGCGGGTTTGGGTCTCGAGGAGTGGGTTTGGGTCTGGCGTAGTGGGTTTGCGTCTGGCGGATTGGGTTTGGGTCTGGCGGAGCGGGTTTGGGTCTCGAGGAGTGGGTTTGGGTCTGGCGGAGTGGGTTTGGGTCTGGCGGAGCGGGTTTGGGTCTTGCGGAGTGGTTTTGAATCTGGCGGAGTGGGTTTGGGGTCTGGGGGAGTGGGTTTGGGTCTGGCGGAGAGGGTTTGGGTCTGGCGGAGTGGGTTTGGGGCTGGCGGAGTGGGTTTGGGTCTGGCGGAGGGGGTTTGGGTCAGGCGGAGTGGGTGTGGGTCTGGCAGAGTGGGTTTGGGTCTGGGGGAGTGGGTTTGGGTCTGGCGGAGTGGGTTTGGGTAAGGCGGAGTGGATTTGGGTCTGGCGGAGTGGGTTTGGGTCTGGCGGAGTGGGTTTGGGTCTGGCGGAGTGGGTTTGGGTCTGGCGGAGTGGGTTTGGGTCTGGCGGAGTGGGTTTGGGTCTGGCGGAGTGGGTTTGGGTCAGGCGGAGTGGGTTTGGGTCTGGCGGAGTGGATTTGGGTCTGGCGGAGTGGGTTCGGGTCTGGCGGAGTGGGTTCGGGTATGGCGGAGTGCGTTCGGGTCTGGCGGAGAGGGTTTGGGTCTGGCGGAGGGGGTTTGGGTCTGGCGGAGTGGGTTTGGGTCTGGCGTAGTGGGTTTGGGTCTGGCGGATTGGGTTTGGGTCTGGCGGAGCGGTTTTGGGTCTTGAGGAGTGCGTTTGGGTCTGGCGGAGTGGGTTTGGGTCTGGCGGAGCGGGTTTGGGTCTGGCGGAGCGGGTTTGGGTCTTGCGGAGTGGTTTTGAATCTGGCGGAGTGGGTTTGGGGTCTGGGGGAGTGGGTTTGGGTCTGGCGGAGAGGGTTTGGATCTGGCGGAGTGGGTTTGGGGCTGGCGGAGTGGGTTGGGTCTGGCGGAGGGGGTTTGGGTCTGGCGGAGGGGGTTAGGGTCTGGCGTAGTGGGTTTGGGTCTGGCGGATTGGGTTTGGGTCTGGCGGAGGGGGTTTGGGTCTTGCGGAGTGGGTATGGGTCTGGCGGAGTGGGTTTGGGTCTGGCGGAGTGGGTTTGGGTCTGGCGGAGTGGGTTTGGGGTCTGGCGGAGTGGTTTGGGTCTGGCGGAGTGGGTATGGGTCTGGCGGAGTGGGTTTGGGTCTGGCGGTGTGGATTTGGGTCTGGCGGAGTGGGTTTGGGTCTGGCGGAGGGGGTTTGGGTCTGGCGGAGTGGGTTTGGGTCTGGCGTAGTGGGTTTGGGGTCTGGCGGAGTGGGTTTGGGTCTGGCGGAGTGGGTTTTGGTCTGGCGGAGTGGGTTTGGGTCTGCCGGAGTGGGTTTGGGTCTGGCGGAGTGGGTATGGGTCTGGCGGAGTGGGTTTTGGTCTGGCGGAGTGCGTTTGGGTCTGCCGGAGTGGGTTTGGGTCTGGCGGAGTGGGTTTGGGTCTGGCGGTGTGGGTTTTGGTCTGGCGGAGTGGGTTTGGGTCTGGCGGAGTGGGTTTGGGTCTGGCGGAGTGCGTTTGGGTCTGGCGGAGTGGGTGTGGGTCTGGAGGAGTGGATTTGGGTCTGGCGGAGTGGGTTTGGGTCTGGCGGAGTGGGTTTGGGTCTGGCGGAGTGGGTTTTGGACTGGCGGAGTGGGTTTGGGTCTGGCGGAGTGCGTTTGGGTCTGGCGGAGTGCATTTGGGTCTGGCGGAGTGGGTGTGGGTCTGGCGGAGTGGGTTTGGGTCTGGCGGAGTGGGTTTGGGTCTGGCGGAGTGGGTTTTGGTCTGGCGGAGTGGGTTCGGGTCTGGGGGAGTGTGTTTGGGTCTGGCGGAGTGGGTTTGGGTCTGGCGGAGTGGGTTTGGGTCTGGCGGAGTGGGTTTGGGTCTGGCGGAGTGGGTTTGGGTCTGGCGGAGTGGGTTTGGGTCTGGCGGAGTGGGTTTGCGTCTGGCGGAGTGGGTTTGGGTCTGGCTGAGTGGGTTTTTGTCAGGCGGAGTGGGTTTGGGTCTGGCGGAGTGGGTTTGGGTCAGGCGGAGTGGGTTTGGGTCTGGCGGAATGGGTTTGGGTCAGGCGGAGTGGGTTTGGGTCTGGCGGAGTGGATTTGGGTATGGCGGAGTGGGTTCCGGTCTGGCGGAGTGGGTTCGGGTCTGGCGGAGTGCGTTCGGGTCTGGCGGAGAGGGTTTGGGTCTGGCGGAGGGGGTTTGGGTCTGGCGGAGTGGGTTTGGGTCTGGCGTCGTGGGTTTGGGTCTGGCGGATTGGGTTTGGGTCTGGCGGAGCGGGTTTGGGTCTTGAGGAGTGGGTTTGGGTCTGGCGGAGTGGGTTTGGGTCTGGCGGAGCGGGTTTGGGTCTTGCGGAGTGGTTTTGAATATGGCGGAGTGGGTTTAGGGTCTGGGGGAGTGGGTTTGGGTCTGGCGGAGAGGGTTTGGGTCTGGCGGAGTGGGTTTGGGGCTGGCGGAGTGGGTTTGGGTCTGGCGGAGTGGGTTTGGGTCAGGCGGAGTGGGTTCGGGTCTGGCGGAGGGGTTCGGGTATGGCGGAGTGCGTTCGGGTCTGGCGGAGAGGGTTTGGGTCTGGCGGAGGAGATTTGGGTCTGGCGGAGTGGGTTTGGGTCTGGCGTAGTGGGTTTGGGTCTGGCGGATTGGGTTTGGGTCTGGCGGAGAGGGTTTGGGTCTTGAGGAGTGCGTTTGGGTCTGGCGGAGTGGGTTTGGGTCTGGCGGAGCGGGTTTGGGTCTTGCGGAGTGGTTTTGAAGCTGGCGGAGTGGGTTTGGGGTCTGGGGGAGTGGGTTTGGGTCTGGCGGAGAAGGTTTGGATCTGGCGGAGTGGGTTTGGGGCTGGCGGAGTGGGTTGGGTCTGGCGGAGGGGGTTTGGGTCTGGCGGAGGGGGTTTGGGTCTGACGTAGTGGGTTTGGGTCTGGCGGATTGGGTTTGGGTCTGGCGGAGGGGGTTTGGGTCTTGCGGAGTGGGTATGGGTCTGGCGGAGTGGGTTTGGGTCTGGCGGAGTGGGTTTGGGTCTGGCGGAGTGGGTTTGGGGTCTGGCGGAGTGGGTTTGGGTCTGGCGGAGTGGGTATGGGTCTGGCGGACTGGGTTTGGGTCTGGCGGAGTGGGTTTGGGTCTGGCGGAGTGGGTTTGGGTCTGGCGGAGTGGGTTTTGGTCTGGCGGAGTGGGTTTGGGTCTGGCGGAGTGGGTTTGGGTCTGGCGGAGTGGGTTTGGGTCTGGCTGAGTGGGTTTTGGTCTGGCGGAGTGGGTTTGGGTCTGGCGGAGTGGGTTTGGGTCTGGCGGAGTGCGTTTGGGTCTGGAGGAGTGGGTTTGGGTCTGGCAGAGGGGGTTTGGGTCTGGCGGAGTGGGTTTGTGTCTGGCGGAGTGGGTTTGGGTCTGGCGGAGTGGGTTTGGGTCTGGCGGAGTGTGTTTGGGTCTGGCGGAATGGGTTTGGGGTCTGGCGGAGTGGGTTTGGGTCAGGCGGAGTGGCTTTGGGTCTGGCGGAGTGGATTTGGGTCTGGCGGAGTGGGTTCGGGTCTGGCGGAGTGGGTTCGGGTATGGCGGAGTGCGTTCGGGTCTGGCGGAGAGGGTTTGGGTCTGGCGGAGGAGGTTTGGGTCTGGCGGAGTGGGTTTGGGTCTGGCGTAGTGGGTTTGGGTCTGGCGGATTGGGTTTGGGTCTGGCGGAGCGGGTTTGGGTCTTGAGGAGTGCGTTTGGGTCTGGCGGAGTGGGTTTGGGTCTGGCGGAGCGGGTTTGGGTCTTGCGGAGTGGTTTTGAATCTGGCGGAGTGGGTTTGGGCGGAGTGGGTTCGGGTCTGGCGGAGTGGGTTCGGGTCTGGCGGAGTGGGTTTGGGTCTCGCGCAGGGGGTTTGGGTCTGGCGGAGTGGATTCGGGTCTGGCGGAGTGGGTTTGGGTCTCGCGCAAGGGGTTTGGGTCTGGCGGAGTTGGTTTGGGTCTGGCGGAGTGGGTTTGGGTCTGGCGGAGTGGGGTGGGGTCTGGCGGAGTGGGTTCGGGTCTGGCGGAGTGGGTTCGGGTCTGGCGGAGTGGGTTCGGGTCTGGCGGAGTGGGTTCGGGTATGGCGGAGTGCGTTCGGGTCTGGCGGAGAGGGTTTGGGTCTGGCGGAGGAGGTTTGGGTCTGGCGGAGTGGGTTTGGGTCTGGCGTAGTGGGTTTGGGTCTGGCGGATTGGGTTTGGGTCTGGCGGAGCGTGTTTGGGTCTTGAGGAGTGCGTTTGGGTCTGGCGGAGTGGGTTTGGGTCTGGCGGAGCGGGTTTGGGTCTTGCGGAGTGGTTTTGAATCTGGCGGAGTGGGTTTGGGCGGAGTGGGTTCGGGTCTGGCGGAGTGGGTTCGGGTCTGGCGGAGTGGGTTTGGGTCTCGCGCAGGGGGTTTGGGTCTGGCGGAGTGGATTCGGGTCTGGCGGAGTGGGTTTGGGTCTCGCGCAAGGGGTTTGGGTCTGGCGGAGTTGGTTTGGGTCTGGCGGAGTGGGTTTGGGTCTGGCGGAGTTGGTTTGGGTCTGGCGGAGTGGGTTTGGGTCTGGCGGAGTGGGGTGGGGTCTGGCGGAGTGGGTTCGGGTCTGGCGGAGTGGGTTCGGGTCTGGCGGAGTGGGTTCGGGTCTGGCGAAGTGGGTTTGGGTCTGGCCGAGTGGGTTCTGGTCTGGCTGAGTGGTTCGGGTCTGGCGGAGTTGGTTTGGGTCTGGCGGAGTGGGTTTGGGTCTGGCGGAGTGGGTTTCGGGTCTGGCGGAGTGGGTTTCGGGTCTGGCGGAGTGGGTTCGGGCTTGCGGATGTGTTCGGGCTGGCGGAGTGGGTTTGGGTCTGGCGGAGTGGGTTTGGGTCTGGCGGAGTGGGTTGGGGTCTGGCCGAGTGGGTTCCGGTCTGGCGGAGTGGGTTGGGGTCTGGCGGAGTGGGTTGGGGTCTGGCGGAGTGGGTTCGGGTCTGGCGGAGTGGGTTTGGGTCTGGCCGAGTGGGTTCGGGTCTGGCCGAGTGGGTTCGGGTGTGGCGGAGTGGGTTCGGGTCTGGCGGTGCGGGTTCGGGTCTGGCGGAGTGGGTTCGGAAATGGCGGAGTGGGTTTCGGTCTGGCGGAGTGGGGTTGGGTCTGGCGGAGTGGGCTTGGGTCTGTCGTAGTGGGTTCGGGTCTGGCGGAGTGGGTTCGGGTCTGGCCGAGTGGGTTCGGGTGTGGCGGAGTGGGTTCGGGTGTGGCGGAGTTGGTTCGGGTCTGGCGGAGTGGGTTCGGGTCTGGCGGAGTGGGTTCGGGTCTGGCGGAGTGGGTTTGGGTCTGGCGGAGTGGGTTTGTGTCTGGCGGAGTGGGTTTGGGTTTGGGTCTGGCGGAGTAAGTTTGGGTCTGGAGGAGTGGGTTTGGGTGTGGCGGAGTGGGTTTGGGTCTGGCGGATTGGGTTTGGGTCTGGCGGAGCGGGTTTCGGTCTTGAGGAGTGCGTTTGGGTCTGGCGGAGTGGGTTTGGGTCTGGCGGAGCGGGTTTGGGTCTTGCGGAGTGGTTTTGAATCTGGCGGAGTGGGTTTGGGCGGAGTGGGTTCGGGTCTGGCGGAGTGGGTTCGGGTCTGGCGGAGTGGGTTTGGGTCTCGCGCAGGGGGTTTGTGTCTGGCGGAGTGGATTCGGGTCTGGCGGAGTGGGTTTGGGTCTCGCGCAAGGGGTTTGGGTCTGGCGGAGTTGGTTTGGGTCTGGCGGAGTGGGTTTGGGTCTGGCGGAGTGGGGTGGGGTCTGGCGGAGTGGGTTCGGGTCTGGCGGAGTGGGTTCGGGTCTGGCGGAGTGGGTTCGGGTCTGGCGAAGTGGGTTTGGGTCTGGCCGAGTGGGTTCTGGTCTGGCTGAGTGGTTCGGGTCTGGCGGAGTTGGTTTGGGTCTGGCGGAGTGGGTTTGGGTCTGGCGGAGTGGGTTTTGGGTCTGGCGGAGTGGGTTCGGGCTTGCGGATGTGTTCGGGCTGGCGGAGTGGGTTTGGGTCTGGCGGAGTGGGTTTGGGTCTGGCGGAGTGGGTTGGGGTCTGGCCGAGTGGGTTCCGGTCTGGCGGAGTGGGTTGGGGTCTGGCGGAGTGGGTTGGGGTCTGGCGGAGTGGGTTCGGGTCTGGCGGAGTGGGTTTGGGTCTGGCCGAGTGGGTTCGGGTCTGGCCGAGTGGGTTCGGGTGTGGCGGAGTGGGTTCGCGTCTGGCGGTGCGGGTTCGGGTCTGGCGGAGTGGGTTCGGAAATGGCGGAGTGGGTTTGGGTCTGGCGGAGTGGGGTTGGGTCTGGCGGAGTGGGCTTGGGTCTGTCGTAGTGGGTTCGGGTCTGGCGGAGTGGGTTCGGGTCTGGCCGATTGGGTTCGGGTGTGGCGGAGTGGGTTCGGGTGTGGCGGAGTTGGTTCGGGTCTGGCGGAGTGGGTTCGGGTCTGGCGGAGTGGGTTCGGGTCTGGCGGAGTGGGTTTGGGTCTGGCGGAGTGGGTTTGGGGTCTGGCGGAGTGGGTTTGTGTCTGGCGGAGTGGGTTTGGGTTTGGGTCTGGCGGAGTAAGTTTGGGTCTGGAGGAGTGGGTTTGGGTGTGGCGGAGTGGGTTTGGGTCTGGCGGAGTGGGTTTGTGTCTGGCGGAGTGGGTTTGGGTCTGGCGGAGTGGGTTTGGGTCTGGCGGAGTGGGTTTGGGTCTCGCGCAGGGGGTTTGGGTCTGGCGGAGTGGGTTTGGGTCTGGCGGAGTGGGTTTGGGGTCTGGCGGAGTGGGTTTGGGTCTGGCGGAGTGGGTTTGGGTCTGGCGGAGTGGGTTTGGGTCTGGCGGAGTGGGTTTGGATCTGTCGGAATGGGTATGGATCTGGCGGAGTGGGTTCGGGTCTGGCGGAGTGGTTTCGTGTCTGGCGGAGTGGGTTCGGGTCTGGCGGAGTGGGTTCGGGTCTGGCGGAGTGGGTTTCGGTCTCGCGCAGGTGGTTTGGGTCTGGCGGAGTGGATTCGGGTCTGGCGGAGTGGGTTTGGGTCTGTCGGAATGGGTATGGATCTGGCGGAGTGGGTTCGGGTCTGGCGGAGTGGGTTTGGGTCTCGCGCAGGGGGTTTGGGTCTGGCGGAGTGGATTCGGGTCTGGCGGAGTGGGTTTGGGTCTCGCGCAAGGGGTTTGGGTCTGGCGGAGTGGGTTTGGGTCTGGCGGAGTGGTTTTGGGGTCTGGCGGAGTGGGTTTGGGTCTGGCGGAGTGGGTTTGGGTCTGGCGGAGTGGGTTCGGGTCTGGCGGAGTGGGTTCGGGTCTGGCGGAATGGGTTCGGGTCTGGAGGAGTGGGTTCGGGTCTGGCGGAGTGGGTTCGGGTCTGGCGGAGTGGGCTCGGGCTGGCGGAGTGGGTTTGGGTCTGGCGGAGTGGGTTTGGGTCTGCCGGAGTGTGTTTGGGTCTGGCGGAGTGTGTTTGGGTCTGGCGGAGTGGGTTTGGATCTGGCGGTGTGGGCTTGGGTCTGGCGGAATGGGTTTGGGGCTGGCGGAGTGGGTTGGGGTCTGGCGGAGTGGGTTTGGGGTCTGGCGGAGTGGGTTCGGGTCTGGCGGAGTGGGTTCGGGTCTGGCCGATTGGGTTCGGGTGTGGCGGAGTGGGTTCGGGTGTGGCGGAGTTGGTTCGGGTCTGGCGGAGTGGGTTCGGGTCTGGCGGAGTGGGTTCGGGTCTGGCGGAGTGGGTTTGGGTCTGGCGGAGTGGGTTTGGGGTCTGGCGGAGTGGGTTTGTGTCTGGCGGAGTGGGTTTGGGTTTGGGTCTGGCGGAGTAAGTTTGGGTCTGGAGGAGTGGGTTTGGGTGTGGCGGAGTGGGTTTGGGTCTGGCGGAGTGGGTTTGTGTCTGGCGGAGTGGGTTTGGGTCTGGCGGAGTGGGTTTGGGTCTGGCGGAGTGGGTTTGGGTCTCGCGCAGGGGGTTTGGGTCTGGCGGAGTGGGTTTGGGTCTGGCGGAGTGGGTTTGGGGTCTGGCGGAGTGGGTTTGGGTCTGGCGGAGTGGGTTTGGGTCTGGCGGAGTGGGTTTGGGTCTGGCGGAGTGGGTTTGGATCTGTCGGAATGGGTATGGATCTGGCGGAGTGGGTTCGGGTCTGGCGGAGTGGTTTCGTGTCTGGCGGAGTGGGTTCGGGTCTGGCGGAGTGGGTTCGGGTCTGGCGGAGTGGGTTTCGGTCTCGCGCAGGTGGTTTGGGTCTGGCGGAGTGGATTCGGGTCTGGCGGAGTGGGTTTGGGTCTGTCGGAATGGGTATGGATCTGGCGGAGTGGGTTCGGGTCTGGCGGAGTGGGTTTGGGTCTCGCGCAGGGGGTTTGGGTCTGGCGGAGTGGATTCGGGTCTGGCGGAGTGGGTTTGGGTCTCGCGCAAGGGGTTTGGGTCTGGCGGAGTGGGTTTGGGTCTGGCGGAGTGGTTTTGGGGTCTGGCGGAGTGGGTTTGGGTCTGGCGGAGTGGGTTTGGGTCTGGCGGAGTGGGTTCGGGTCTGGCGGAGTGGGTTCGGGTCTGGCGGAATGGGTTCGGGTCTGGAGGAGTGGGTTCGGGTCTGGCGGAGTGGGTTCGGGTCTGGCGGAGTGGGTTCGGGCTGGCGGAGTGGGTTTGGGTCTGGCGGAGTGGGTTTGGGTCTGCCGGAGTGTGTTTGGGTCTGGCGGAGTGTGTTTGGGTCTGGCGGAGTGGGTTTGGATCTGGCGGTGTGGGCTTGGGTCTGGCGGAATGGGTTTGGGGCTGGCGGAGTGGGTTGGGGTCTGGCGGAGTGGGTTTGGGGTCTGGCGGAGTGGGTTCGGGTCTGGCGGAGTGGGTTCGGGTCTGGCGGAGTGGGTTCGGGTCTGGCGGAGTGGGTTCGGGTCTGGCGGACTGGGTTCGGGTCTGGCGGAGGGGGTTTGGGTCTGGCGGAGTGGGTTTGGGTCTGGCGGAGTAAGTTTGGGTCTGGCGGAGTGGGGTTGGGTCTCGCGGAGGGAGTTTGGGTCTGGCGGAGTGGGTTAGGGTCTGGCGGAGTGGGTTTGGGTCTGGCGGAGTGGGTTTGGGTCTGGCGGAGTGGGTTCGGGCTTGCGGATGTGTTCGGGCTGGCGGCGTGGGTTTGGGTCTGGCGGAGTGGGTTTGGGTCTGGCGGAGTGGGTTGGGGTCTGGCGGAGTGGGTTCCGGTCTGGCGGAGTGGGTTGGGGTCTGGCGGAATGGGTTGGGGTCTGGCGGAGTGGGTTCGGGTCTGGCGGAGTGGGTTTGGGTCTGGCCGAGTGGGTTCGGGTCTGGCCGAGTGGGTTCGGGTGTGGCGGAGTGGGTTCGGGTCTGGCGGTGTGGGTTCGGGTCTGGCGGAGTGGGTTCGGGTCTGGCGGAGTGGGTTTGGGTCTGGCGGAGTGGGGTTGGGTCTGGCGGAGTGGGCTTGGGTCTGTCGTAGTGGGTTCGGGTCTGGCGGAGTGGGTTCGGGTCTGGCCGAGTGGGTTCGGGTGTGGCGGAGTGGGTTCGGGTGTGGCGGAGTGGGTTCGGGTCTGGCGGAGTGGGTTCGGGTCTGGCGGAGTGGGTTCGGGTCTGGCGGAGTGGGTTCGGGTCTGGCGGAGTGGGTTTGGGGTCTGGCGGAGTGGGTTTGTGTCTGGCGGAGTGGGTTTGGGTTTGGGTCTCGCGGAGTAAGTTTGGGTCTGGAGGAGTGGGTTTGGGTGTGGCGGAGTGGGTTTGGGTCTGGCGGAGTGGGTTTGTGTCTGGCGGAGTGGGTTTGGGTCTGGCGGAGTGGGTTTGGGTCTGTCGGAATGGGTATGGATCTGGCGGAGTGGGTTCGGGTCTGGCGGAGTGGTTTCGTGTCTGGCGGAGTGGGTTCGGGTCTGGCGGAGTGGGTTCGGGTCTGGCGGAGTGGGTTTCGGTCTCGCGCAGGTGGTTTGGGTCTGGCGGAGTGGATTCGGCTCTGGCGGAGTGGGTTTGGGTCTGTCGGAATGGGTATGGATCTGGCGGAGTGGGTTCGGGTCTGGCGGAGTGGTTTCATGTCTGGCGGAGTGGGTTCGGGTCTGGCGGAGTGGGTTCAGGTCTGGCGGAGTGGGTTTGGGTCTCGCGCAGGGGGTTTGGGTCTGGCGGAGTGGATTCGGGTCTGGCGGAGTGGGTTTGGGTCTCGCGCAAGGGGTTTGGGTCTGGCGGAGTGGGTTTGGGTCTGGCGGAGTGGTTTTGGGGTCTGGCGGAGTGGGTTTGGGTCTGGCGGAGTGGGTTTGGGTCTGGCGGAGTGGGTTCGGGTCTGGCGGAGTGGGTTCGGGTCTGGCGGAATGGGTTCGGGTCTGGAGGAGTGGGTTCGGGTCTGGCGGAGTGGGTTCGGGTCTGGCGGAGTGGGTTCGGGCTGGCGGAGTGGGTTTGGGTCTGGCGGAGTGGGTTTGGGTCTGCCGGAGTGTGTTTGGGTCTGGCGGAGTGTGTTTGGGTCTGGCGGAGTGGGTTTGGATCTGGCGGTGTGGGCTTGGGTCTGGCGGAATGGGTTTGGGGCTGGCGGAGTGGGTTGGGGTCTGGCGGAGTGGGTTTGGGGTCTGGCGGAGTGGGTTCGGGTCTGGCGGAGTGGGTTCGGGTCTGGCGGAGTGGGTTCGGGTCTGGCGGAGTGGGTTCGGGTCTGGCGGACTGGGTTCGGGTCTGGCGGAGGGGGTTTGGGTCTGGCGGAGTGGGTTTGGGTCTGGCGGAGTAAGTTTGGGTCTGGCGGAGTGGGGTTGGGTCTCGCGGAGGGAGTTTGGGTCTGGCGGAGTGGGTTAGGGTCTGGCGGAGTGGGTTTGGGTCTGGCGGAGTGGGTTTGGGTCTGGCGGAGTGGGTTCGGGCTTGCGGATGTGTTCGGGCTGGCGGCGTGGGTTTGGGTCTGGCGGAGTGGGTTTGGGTCTGGCGGAGTGGGTTTGGGTCTGGCGGAGTGGGTTGGGGTCTGGCGGAGTGGGTTCGGGTCTGGCGGAGTGGGTTCGGGTCTGGCGGAATGGGTTCGGGTCTGGCGGAGTGGGTTCGGGTCTGGCGGAGTGGGTTCGGGTCTGGCCGAGTGGGTTCGGGTGTGGCGGAGTGGGTTCGGGTCTGGCGGTGTGGGTTCGGGTCTGGCGGAGTGGGTTCGGGTCTGGCGGAGTGGGTTTGGGTCTGGCGGAGTGGGGTTGGGTCTGGCGGAGTGGGGTTGGGTCTGTCGTAGTGGGTTCGGGTCTGGCGGAGTGGGTTCGGGTCTGGCCGAGTGGGTTCGGGTGTGGCGGAGTGGGTTCGGGTGTGGCGGAGTGGGTTCGGGTCTGGCGGAGTGGGTTCGGGTGTGGCGGAGTGGGTTCGGGTCTGGCGGAGTGGGTTCGGGTCTGGCGGGGTGGGTTTGGGGTCTGGCGGAGTGGGTTTGTGTCTGGCGGAGTGGGTTTGGGTTTGGGTCTCGCGGAGTAAGTTTGGGTCTGGAGGAGTGGGTTTGGGTGTGGCGGAGTGGGTTTGGGTCTGGCGGAGTGGGTTTGTGTCTGGCGGAGTGGGTTTGGGTCTGGCGGAGTGGATTTGTGTCTGGCGGAGTGGGTTTGGGTTTGGGTCTGGCGGAGTAAGTTTGGGTCTGGAGGAGTGGGTTTGGGTCTGGCGGAGTGGGTTTGGGTCTGGATGAGTGGGTTTGGGTCTGGCGGAGTGGGTTTGGGTCTGGCGGAGTGGGTTCGGGTCTGGCGGAGTGGGTTTGGGTCTGTCGGAGTGGGTTTGGGGTCTGGCGGAGTGGATTTGTGTCTGGCGGAGTGGGTTTGGGTTTGGGTCTGGCGGAGTAAGTTTGGGTCTGGAGGAGTGGGTTTGGGTCTGGCGGAGTGGGTTTGGGTCTGGATGAGTGGGTTTGGGTCTGGCGGAGTGGGTTTGGGTCTGGCGGAGTGGGTTCGGGTCTGGCAGAGTGGGTTTGGGTCTGGCGGAGTGGGTTTGGGTCTGGCGGAGTGGATTTGGGTCTGGCGGAGTGGGTTTGGGTCTGTCGGAGTGGGTTTTGGTCTGGCGGAGTGGGTTGTGGTCTGGTGGAGTGGAATAGATATGGGTAGAGCTGCGAAACTCTAAGGGGCAGAAAACGCTAGTGGGAACTGTGTACAGGCCACCTAACAGTAGTATTGGAGTTGGGGATGGCATCAAGCAGGAAATTAGAAATGCGTGCAACAAGGGTAACACGGTTATAATGGGTGACTTCAATCTGCATGTAGATTGGGTGAATCAAATTGGCAGGGGTGCTGAGGAAGAGGATTTCCTGGAATGTATGCGGGATAGTTTTCTCAACCAACATGTGGAGGAACCAACGAGAGAGCAGGCTATTCTAGACTGGGTATTGAGTAATGAGGAAGGGTTAGTTAGCAGTCTTGTTGTGCGTGGCCCCTTGGGCAAGAGTGACCATAATATGGTTGAGTTCTTCATTAGGATGGAGAGTGACAAAATTAAGTCAGAAACGAGGGTTCTGAACTTGAACAAAGGTAACTTTGAAGGTATGAGATGTGAATTGGCCAAGATAGACTGGCAGGTGATTCTTAAAGGGTTGACAGTGGATGTGCAATGGAAGGTATTTAAAGACTGCATGGATGAAGTACAAAAGTTGTTCATACCAGTTTGGCAAAAGAATAAATCGGGGAAGGTGGTGCATCCATGGATAACAAGGGAAATCAGGGATAGTATAAAAACAAAAGATGAGGCATACAAATTTGCCAGAAAAAGCAGCCTACCGGAGGACTGGGAGAAATTCAGAATCCAGCAGAGGAGGACAAAGGGCTTAATTAGGAAAGGGAAAATAGATTATGAAAGGAAACTGGCAGGGAACATAAAAACTGACTGCAAAAGTTTTTATAGATATGTAAAGAGAAAGAGACTAGTTAAAACAAATGTTGGTCCCTTGCAGTCAGAAACAGGTGAATTGATCATGGGGAACAAGGACATGGCAGACCAATTGAATAACTACTTTGGTTCTGTCTTCACTAAGGAAGACATAAATAATCTGCCGGAAATAGCAGTGGAACGGGGGTCAAATAAGATGGAGGAACTGAGTGAAATCCAGGTTAGCCGGGAGGTGGTGTTGGGTAAATTGAACGGATTGAAGGCCGATAAATCCCCAGGGCCAGATAGTCTGCATCCCAGAGTACTCAAGGAGGTAGCCACAGAAATAGTGGATGCATTAGTGATAATTTTTCAAAATTCCTTAGATTCTGGAGTAGTTCCTGAGGATTGGAGGGTAGCTAATGTAACCCCACTTTTTAAAAAAGGAGGGAGAGAGAAAGCGGGGAATTACAGACCAGTTAGTCTAACATCGGTAGTGGGGAAACTGCTAGAGTCAGTTATTAAAGATGGGATAGCAGCGCATTTGGAAAGTGGTGAAATCATTGGACAAAGTCAGCATGGATTTACGAAAGGTAAATCATGTCTGACAAATCTGATAGAATTTTTCGAGGATGTAACTAGTAGAGTGGATAAGGGAGAACCAGTGGATGTGTTATATCTAGACTTTCAGAAGGCTTTCGACAAGGTCCCGCATAAGAGATTAGCATACAAACTTAAAGCACACGGTATTGGGGGTTCAGTATTGATGTGGATAGAGAACTGGCTAGCAGACAGGAGGCAAAGGGTAGGAGTAAACGGGTCCTTTTCAGAATGGCAGGCAGTGACTAGTGGGGTGCCGCAAGGCTCAGTGCTGGGACCCCAGCTATTTACAATATATATTAATGATTTGGACGAGGGAATTCAATGCAACATCTCCAAATTTGCAGATGATACCAAGCTGGGGGGTATAGTTAGGTGTGAGGAGGATGCTTGGAGGCTGCAGGGTGATTTGGATAGGCTGAGTGAATGGGCAGATGCATGGCAGATGCAGTACAATGTGGATAAATGTGAGGTTATCCACTTTGGTGGCAAAAACATGAGGGTAGACTATTATCTGAATGGTGGCAGATTAGGTAAGGGGGAGATGCAACGAGACCTGGGTGTCATGGTACACCAGTCATTGAAAGTAGGCATGCAGGTGCAGCAGGCAGTGAAGAAAGCAAATGGTATGTTAGCATTCATAGCGAAAGGATTTGAGTATAGGAGCAGGGAGGTTCTACTGCAGTTGTACAGGGTTTTGGTGAGGCCACACCTGGAGTACTGCGTACAGTTTTGGTCTCCAAATCTGAGGAAAGACATCCTTGCCATAGAGGGGGTACAGAGAAGATTCACCAGACTGATTCCTGGGATGTCAGGACTTTCATATGAGGAAAGATTGGATAGACTCGGTTTGTACTCGATGGAATTTAGAAGATTGAGGGGGGATCTTATAGAAACCTACAAAATTCTTAAGGGGTTGGACAAGCTAGATGCTGGAAGATTGTTCCCGATGTTGGGGGAGTCCAGAACAAGGGGTCACAGTCTAAGGATAAGGGGGAATTCCTTTAGGACCGAAATGAGGAAAACATTCTTTACACAGAGAGTGGTGAGTCTCTGGAATTCTCTGCCACAGAAGGTAGTTGAGGCCAGTTCATTGGCTATATTTAAGAGGGCGTTAGATGTGGCACTTGTGGCTAAAGGGATCAGGGGGTATGGAGAGAAGGCAGGTACGGGATACTGAGTTGGATGATCAGCCATGATCACATTGAATGGCGGTGCAGGCTCGAAGGGCCGAATGGCCTACTCCTGCACCTATTTTCTATGTTTCTATGTTTCTATGTTCCGGTCTGGCGGAGTGGGTTGGGGTCTGGCGGAGGGGGTTGGGATCTGGCGGAGTGGGTTCGGGTCTGGCGGAGTGGGTTTGGGTCTGGCCGAGTGGGTTCGGGTCTGGCCGAGTGGGTTCGGGTGTGGCGGAGTGGGTTCGCGCCTGGAGGTGTGGGTTCGGGTCTGGCGGAGTGGGTTCGGGTCTGGCTGAGTGGGTTTGGGTCTGTCGGAGTGGGTTTGGGGTCTGGCGGAGTGGGTTTGTGTCTGGCGGAGTGGGTTTTGGTTTGGGTCTGTCGTAGTGGGTTCGGGTCTGGCGGAGTGGGTTCGGGTCTGGCCGAGTGGGTTTGGGTGTGGCGGAGTGGGTTCGGGTGTGGCGGAGTGGGTTCGGGTCTGGCGGAGTGGGTTCGGGTCTGGCGGAGTGGGTTCGGGTCTGGCGGAGTGGGTTTGGGTCTGTCGGAGTGGGTTTGGGGTCTGGCGGAGTGGATTTGTGTCTGGCGGAGTGGGTTTGGGTTTGGGTCTGGCGGAGTAAGTTTGGGTCTGGAGGAGTGGGTTTGGGTCTGGCGGAGTGGGTTTGGGTCTGGATGAGTGGGTTTGGGTCTGGCGGAGTGGGTTTGGGTCTGGCGGAGTGGGTTCGGGTCTGGCAGAGTGGGTTTGGGTCTGGCGGAGTGGGTTTGGGTCTGGCGGAGTGGATTTGGGTCTGGCGGAGTGGGTTTGGGTCTGTCGGAGTGGGTTTTGGTCTGGCGGAGTGGGTTGTGGTCTGGTGGAGTGGAATCGATATGGGTAGAGCTGCGAAACTCTAAGGGGCAGAAAACGCTAGTGGGAACTGTGTACAGGCCACCTAACAGTAGTATTGGAGTTGGGGATGGCATCAAACAGGAAATTAGAAATGCGTGCAACAAGGGTAACACGGTTATAATGGGTGACTTCAATCTGCATGTAGATTGGGTGAATCAAATTGGCAGGGGTGCTGAGGAAGAGGATTTCCTGGAATGTATGCGGGATAGTTTTCTCAACCAACATGTGGAGGAACCAACGAGAGAGCAGGCTATTCTAGACTGGGTATTGAGTAATGAGGAAGGGTTAGTTAGCAGTCTTGTTGTGCGTGGCCCCTTGGGCAAGAGTGACCATAATATGGTTGAGTTCTTCATTAGGATGGAGAGTGACAAAATTAAGTCAGAAACAAGGGTTCTGAACTTGAACAAAGGTAACTTTGAAGGTATGAGATGTGAATTGGCCAAGATAGACTGGCAGGTGATTCTTAAAGGGTTGACAGTGGATGTGCAATGGAAGGTATTTAAAGACTGCATGGATGAAGTACAAAAGTTGTTCATACCAGTTTGGCAAAAGAATCAATCGGGGAAGGTGGTGCATCCATGGATAACAAGGGAAATCAGGGATAGTATAAAAACAAAAGATGAGGCATACAAATTTGCCAGAAAAAGCAGCCTACCGGAGGACTGGGAGAAATTCAGAATCCAGCAGAGGAGGACAAAGGGCTTAATTAGGAAAGGGAAAATAGATTATGAAAGGAAACTGGCAGGGAACATAAAAACTGACTGCAAAAGTTTTTATAGATATGTAAAGAGAAAGAGACTAGTTAAAACAAATGTTGGTCCCTTGCAGTCAGAAACAGGTGAATTGATCATGGGGAACAAGGACATGGCAGACCAATTGAATAACTACTTTGGTTCTGTCTTCACTAAGGAAGACATAAATAATCTGCCGGAAATAGCAGTGGAACGGGGGTCAAATAAGATGGAGGAACTGAGTGAAATCCAGGTTAGCCGGGAGGTGGTGTTGGGTAAATTGAACGGATTGAAGGCCGATAAATCCCCAGGGCCAGATAGTCTGCATCCCAGAGTACTCAAGGAGGTAGCCACAGAAATAGTGGATGCATTAGTGATAATTTTTCAAAATTCCTTAGATTCTGGAGTAGTTCCTGAGGATTGGAGGGTAGCTAATGTAACCCCACTTTTTAAAAAAGGAGGGAGAGAGAAAGCGGGGAATTACAGACCAGTTAGTCTAACATCGGTAGTGGGGAAACTGCTAGAGTCAGTTATTAAAGATGGGATAGCAGCGCATTTGGAAAGTGGTGAAATCATTGGACAAAGTCAGCATGGATTTACGAAAGGTAAATCATGTCTGACAAATCTGATAGAATTTTTCGAGGATGTAACTAGTAGAGTGGATAAGGGAGAACCAGTGGATGTGTTATATCTAGACTTTCAGAAGGCTTTCGACAAGGTCCCGCATAAGAGATTAGCATACAAACTTAAAGCACACGGTATTGGGGGTTCAGTATTGATGTGGATAGAGAACTGGCTAGCAGACAGGAGGCAAAGGGTAGGAGTAAACGGGTCCTTTTCAGAATGGCAGGCAGTGACTAGTGGGGTGCCGCAAGGCTCAGTGCTGGGACCCCAGCTATTTACAATATATATTAATGATTTGGACGAGGGAATTCAATGCAACATCTCCAAATTTGCAGATGATACCAAGCTGGGGGGTATAGTTAGGTGTGAGGAGGATGCTTGGAGGCTGCAGGGTGATTTGGATAGGCTGAGTGAATGGGCAGATGCATGGCAGATGCAGTACAATGTGGATAAATGTGAGGTTATCCACTTTGGTGGCAAAAACATGAGGGTAGACTATTATCTGAATGGTGGCAGATTAGGTAAGGGGGAGATGCAACGAGACCTGGGTGTCATGGTACACCAGTCATTGAAAGTAGGCATGCAGGTGCAGCAGGCAGTGAAGAAAGCAAATGGTATGTTAGCATTCATAGCGAAAGGATTTGAGTATAGGAGCAGGGAGGTTCTACTGCAGTTGTACAGGGTTTTGGTGAGGCCACACCTGGAGTACTGCGTACAGTTTTGGTCTCCAAATCTGAGGAAAGACATCCTTGCCATAGAGGGGGTACAGAGAAGATTCACCAGACTGATTCCTGGGATGTCAGGACTTTCATATGAGGAAAGATTGGATAGACTCGGTTTGTACTCGATGGAATTTAGAAGATTGAGGGGGGATCTTATAGAAACCTACAAAATTCTTAAGGGGTTGGACAAGCTAGATGCTGGAAGATTGTTCCCGATGTTGGGGGAGTCCAGAACAAGGGGTCACAGTCTAAGGATAAGGGGGAATTCCTTTAGGACCGAAATGAGGAAAACATTCTTTACACAGAGAGTGGTGAGTCTCTGGAATTCTCTGCCACAGAAGGTAGTTGAGGCCAGTTCATTGGCTATATTTAAGAGGGCGTTAGATGTGGCACTTGTGGCTAAAGGGATCAGGGGGTATGGAGAGAAGGCAGGTACGGGATACTGAGTTGGATGATCAGCCATGATCACATTGAATGGCGGTGCAGGCTCGAAGGGCCGAATGGCCTACTCCTGCACCTATTTTCTATGTTTCTATGTTTCTATGTTCCGGTCTGGCGGAGTGGGTTGGGGTCTGGCGGAGGGGGTTGGGATCTGGCGGAGTGGGTTCGGGTCTGGCGGAGTGGGTTTGGGTCTGGCCGAGTGGGTTCGGGTCTGGCCGAGTGGGTTCGGGTGTGGCGGAGTGGGTTCGCGCCTGGAGGTGTGGGTTCGGGTCTGGCGGAGTGGGTTCGGGTCTGGCGGAGTGGGTTTGGGTCTGGCGGAGTGGGTTGGGGTCTGGCGGATTGGGTTGGGTCTGGCGGAGTGGGTTTGGGTCTGGCGGAGTGGGGTTGGGTCTGGCAGAGTGGGCTGGGGTCTGTCGGAGTGGGTTCGGGTCAGGCGGAGTGGGTTCGGGTCTGGCCGAGTGGGTTCGGGTGTGGCGGAGTGGGTTCGGGTGTGGCGGAGTGGGTTCGGGTGTGGCGGAGTGGGTTCGGGTCTGGCGGAGTGGGTTCGGGTCTGGCGGAGTGGGTTTGGGTCTGGCGGAGCGGGTTTGGGGTCTGGCGGAGTGGGTTTGTGTCTGGCGGAGTGGGTTTGGGTTTGGGTCTGGCGGAGTAAGTTTGGGTCTGGAGGAGTGGGTTTGGGTCTGGCGGAGTGTGTTTGGGTCTCGCGCAGGGGGTTTGGGTCTGGCGGAGTGGGTTTGGGTCTGGCGGAGTGGGTTTGGGGTCTGGCGGCGTGGGTTTGGGTCTGGCGGAGTGGGTTTGGTTCTGGCGGAATGGGTTTGGGTCTGGCGGAGTGGGTTCGGGTCTGGCGGAGTGGGTTCGGGTCTGGCGGAGTGGGTTCGGGTCTGGCGGACTGGGTTCGGGTCTGGCGGAGGGGGTTTGGGTCTGGCGGAGTGGGTTTGGGTCTGGCGGAGTACGTTTCGGTCTGGCGGAGTGGGGTTGGGTCTTGTGGAGGGAGTTTGGGTCTGGCGGAGTGGGTTAGGGTCTGGCGGAGTGGGTTTGGGTCTGGCGGAGTGGGTTTGGGTCTGGCGGAGTGGGTTCGGGCTTGCGGATGCGTTCGGGCTGGCGGCGTGGGTTTGGTCTGGCGGAGTGGGTTTGGGTCTGGCGGAGTGGGTTGGGGTCTGGCGGAGTGGGTTCCGGTCTGGCGGAGTGGGTTGGGGTCTGGCGGAATGGGTTGGGGTCTGGCGGAGTGGGTTCGGGTCTGGCGGAGTGGGTTTGGGTCTGGCCGAGTGGGTTCGGGTCTGGCCGAGTGGGTTCGGGTGTGGCGGAGTGGGTTCGGGTCTGGCGGTGTGGGTTCGGGTCTGGCGGAGTGGGTTCGGGTCTGGCGGAGTGGGTTTGGGTCTGGCAGAGTGGGGTTGGGTCTGGCGGAGTGGGCTTGGGTCTGTCGTAGTGGGTTCGGGTCTGGCGGAGTGGGTTCGGGTCTGGCCGAGTGGGTTTGGGTGTGGCGGAGTGGGTTCGGGTGTGGCGGAGTGGGTTCGGGTTTGGGTCTGGCGGAGTAAGTTTGGGTCTGGAGGAGTGGGTTTGGGTCTGGCGGAGTGGGTTTGGGTCTGGCGGAGTGGGTTTGGGTCTGGATGAGTGGGTTTGGGTCTGGCGGAGTGGGTTTGGGTCTGGCGGAGTGGGTTCGGGTCTGGCAGAGTGGGTTTGGGTCTGGCGGAGTGGGTTTGGGTCTGGCGGAGTGGATTTGGGTCTGGCGGAGTGGGTTTGGGTCTGGCGGAGTGGGTTTGGGGTCTGGCGGAGTGGGTTGTGGTCTGGTGGAGTGGGTTCCGGTCTGGCGGAGTGGGTTGGGGTCTGGCGGAGGGGGTTGGGATCTGGCGGAGTGGGTTCGGGTCTGGCGGAGTGGGTTTGGGTCTGGCCGAGTGGGTTCGGGTCTGCCCGAGTGGGTTCGGGTGTGGCGGAGTGGGTTCGGGCCTGGATGTGTGGGTTCGGGTCTGGCGGAGTGGGTTCGGGTCTGGCGGAGTGGGTTTGGGTCTGGCGGAGTGGGTTGGGGTCTGGCGGATTGGGATGGGTCTGGCGGAGTGGGTTTGGGTCTGGGGGAGTGGGGTTGGGTCTGGCAGAGTGGGCTGGGGTATGTCGGAGTGGGTTCGGGTCTGGCGGAGTGGGTTCGGGTCTGGCCGAGTGGGTTCGGGTGTGGCGGAGTGGGTTCGGGTGTGGCGGAGTGGGTTCGGGTGTGGCGGAGTGGGTTCGGGTCTGGCGGAGGGGGTTCGGGTCTGGCGGAGTGGGTTTGGGTCTGGCGGAGTGGGTTTGGGGTCTGGCGGAGTGGGTTTGTGTCTGGCGGAGTGGGTTTGGGTTTGGGTCTGGCGGAGTAAGTTTGGGTCTGGAGGTGTGGGTTTGGGTCTGGCGGAGTGGGTTTGGGTCTGGCGGAGTGGGTTTGTGTCTGGCGGAGTGGGTTTGGGTCTGGCGGAGTGGGTTTGGGTCTGGCGGAGTGTGTTTGGGTCTCGCGCAGGGGGTTTGGGTCTGGCGGAGTGGGTTTGGGTCTGGCGGAGTGGGTTTGGGGTCTGGCGGCGTGGGTTTGGGTCTGGCGGAGTGGGTTTGGTTCTGGCGGAGTGGGTTTGGGTCTGGCAGAGTGGGTTTGGGTCTGTCGGAATGGGTATGGATCTGGCAGAGTGGGTTCGGGTCTGGCGGAGTGGTTTCGGGTCTGGCGGAGTGGGTTCGGGTCTGGCGGAGTGGGTTCAGGTCTGGCGGAGTGGGTTTGGGTCTCGCGCAGGGGGTTTGGGTCTGGCGGAGTGGATTTGGGTCTGGCGGAGTGGGTGTGGGTCTCGCGCAGGGGGTTTGGGTCTGGCGGGGTGGGTTTGGGTCTGGCGGAGTGGGTTTGGGGTCTGGAGGAGTGGGTTTGGGTCTGGCGGAGTAAGTTTGGGTCTGGCGGAGTGCGGTTGGGTCTGGCGGAGGGGGTTTGGGTCTGGCGGAGTGGGTTTGGGTCTGGCGGAGTGGGTTTGGGTCTGGCGGAGTGGATTTGGGTCTGGCGGAGTGGGTTTGGGTCTGGCGGAGTGGCTTTGGGTGTGGCGGAGTGGGTTTGTGTCTGGCGGAGTGGGTTTGGGTCTGGAGGAGTGGGTTTGTGTCTGGCGGAGTGGGTTTGGGTCTGGCGGAGTGGGTTTATGTCTGGCGGAGTGGGTTTGGGTCTGGCGGAGTGGGTTTGGGTCTGGCGGAGTGGGTTTGGGTCTGGCGGAGTGGGTTTGGGTCTGGCGGAGTGGGTTTGGGTCTGGCGGAGTGGGTTTGGGTCTGGCGGAGTGGGTTTGGGTCTGGCGGAGTGCGTTTGGGTCTGGCGGAGTGGGTTCGGGTCAGGATGAGTGGGTTCGGGTCTGGCGGAGTGGGTTTGGGTCTGGCGGAGTGGGTTTGGGTCTGGCGGAGTGGGTTAGGTTCTGGCGGAGTGGGATCCGGTCTGGCGGAGTGGGTTGGGGTCTGGAGGAGTGGGTTCGGGTCATGCGGATTGGGTTCGGGTCTGGCGGAGTGGGTTTGTGTCTGGCGGAGTGAGTTTGGGTCTGGCGGAGTGGGTTTGTGTCTGGCGGAGTGGGTTTGGGTCTGGCGGAGTGGGTTTGGGTCTGGCGGAGTGAGTTTGGGTCTGGCGGAGTGGGTTTGGGTCTGGATGAGTGGGTTTGGGTCTGGCGGAGTGGGTTTGGGTCTGGCGGAGTGGGTTTGGGTCTGGCGGAGTGGGTTGGGGTCTGGCGGAGTGGGATCCGGTCTGGCGGAGTGGGTTGGGGTCTGGAGGAGTGGGTTCGGGTCATGCGGAGTGGGTTGGGGTCTGGCGGAGTGGGTTTGTGTCCGGCGGAGTGGATTTGGGTCTGGCGAAGTGGGTTTGGGTCTGGCGGAGTGGGTTTGGGTCTGGCGGAGTGGGTTTGGGTCTGGCGGAGTGGGTTGGGGTCTGGCGGAATGGGTTTGGGTCTGGCGGAGTGGGGTTGGGTCTGGCGGAGTGGGCTGGGGTCTGTCGGAGTGGGTTCGGGTCTGGCGGAGTGGGTTCGGGTCTGGCGGATTGGGTTCGGGTCTGGCGGAGTGGGTTTGGGTCTGGCGGAGTGGGTTCGGGTCTGGCGGAGAGGGTTCGGGTCTGGCGGAGTGGGTTTGGGTCTGGCCGAGTGGGTTCTGGTCTGGCCGAGTGGGTTTGGGTCTGGCGGAGTTTGTTTGGGTCTGGCGGAGTGGGTTCGGGTCTGGCGGCGTGGGTTTGGGTCTGACGGAGTGGGTTCGGCTCTGGCGGAGTGGGTTCGGGTCTGGCGGAGTGGGTTTGGGTCTGTCGGAGTGGGTTTGGGTCTGGCGGAGTGGGTTGG
Source organism: Raja brachyura (assembly GCA_963514005.1). The sequence continues at coordinate 32,086 of OY740794.1, read as the reverse complement.
GGTCTGGCGGAGTGGGTTCCGGTCTGGCGGAGTGTGTTGGGGTCTGGCGGAGTGGGTTGGGGTCTGGCGGAGTGGGTTTGGGTCTGGCCGAGTGGGTTCGGGTCTGGCCGAGTGGGTTCGGGTCTGGCGGAGTGGGTTCGGGCTGGCGGAGTAGGTTTGGGTCTGGCGGAGTGGGTTTGGGTCTGGCGGAGTGGTTTCGGGTCTGGCGGAGTGGGTTTGGGTCTGGCGGAGTGGGTTGGGGTCTGGCGGAGTGGGTTGGGTCTGGCGGAGTGGGTTTGGGTCTGGCGGAGTGGGGTTGGGTCTGGCGGAGTGGGCTGGGGTCTGTCGGAGTGGGTTCGGGTCTGGCGGAGTGGGTTCGGGTCTGGCCGAGTGGGTTCGGGTGTGACGGAGTGGGTTCGGGTGTGGCGGAGTGGGTTCGGGTCTGGCGGAGTGGGTTCGGGTCTGGCGGAGTGGGTTCGGGTCTGGCGGAGTGGGTTTGGGTCTGGCGGAGTGGGTTTGGGTCTGGCGGAGTGGGTTTGTGTCTGGCGGAGTGGGTTTGTGTCTGGCGGAGTGGGTTTGGGTTTTGGTCTGGCGGAGTAAGTTTGGGTCTGGAGGAGTGGGTTTGGGTCTGGCGGAGTGGGTTTGGTTCTGGCGGAGTGGGTTTGTGTCTGGCGGAGTGGTTTTGGGTCTGGCGGAGTGGGTTTGGGTCTGGCGGAGTGGGTTTGGGTCTCGCGCAGGGTGTTTGGGTCTGGCGGAGTGGGTTTGGGTCTGGCGGAGTGGGTTTGGGGTCTGGCGGCGTGGGTTTGGGTCTGGTGGAGTGGATTTGGGTCTGGCGGAGTGGGTTTGGGTCTGGCGGAGTGGGTTTGGGTCTGTCGGAATGGGTATGGATCTGGCGGAGTGGGTTCGGGTCTGGCGGATTGGTTTCGGGTCTGGCGGAGTGGGTTCGGGTCTGCCGGAGTGGGTTCGGGTCTGGCGGAGTGGGTTTGGGTCTCGCGCAGGGGGTTTGGGTCTGGCGGGGTGGGTTTGGGTCTGGCGGAGTGGGTTTGTGGTCTGGCGGAGTGGGTTAGGGTCTGGCGGAGTGGGTTCGGGTCTGGCGGAGTGGGTTCGGGTCTGGCGGAGTGGGTTCGGGTCTGGCGGAATGGGTTCGGGTCTGGCGGAGTGGGTTCGGGTCTGGCGGAGTGGGTTCGGGTCTGGCGGAGTGGGTTCGGGTCTGGCGGAGGGGGTTTGGGTCTGGCGGAGTGGGTTTGGGTCTGGCGGAGTAAGTTTGGGTCTGGCGGAGTGGGGTTGGGTCTCGCGGAGGGGGTTTGGGTCTGGCGGAGTGGGTTTGGAAATGGCGGAGTGGGTTTCGGTCTGGCGGAGTGGGGTTGGGTCTGGCGGAGTGGGCTTGGGTCTGTCGTAGTGGGTTCGGGTCTGGCGGAGTGGGTTCGGGTCTGGCCGAGTGGGTTCGGGTGTGGCGGAGTGGGTTCGGGTGTGGCGGAGTTGGTTCGGGTCTGGCGGAGTGGGTTCGGGTCTGGCGGAGTGGGTTCGGGTCTGACGGAGTGGGTTTGGGTCTGGCGGAGTGGGTTTGGGGTCTGGCGGAGTGGGTTTGTGTCTGGCGGAGTGGGTTTGGGTTTGGGTCTGGCGGAGTAAGTTTGGGTCTGGAGGAGTGGGTTTGGGTGTGGCGGAGTGGGTTTGGGTCTGGCGGATTGGGTTTGGGTCTGGCGGAGCGGGTTTGGGTCTTGAGGAGTGCGTTTGGGTCTGGCGGAGTGGGTTTGGGTCTGGCGGAGCGGGTTTGGGTCTTGCGGAGTGGTTTTGAATCTGGCGGAGTGGGTTTGGGCGGAGTGGGTTCGGGTCTGGCGGAGTGGGTTCGGGTCTGGCGGAGTGGGTTTGGGTCTCGCGCAGGGGGTTTGGGTCTGGCGGAGTGGATTCGGGTCTGGCGGAGTGGGTTTGGGTCTCGCGCAAGGGGTTTGGGTCTGGCGGAGTTGGTTTGGGTCTGGCGGAGTGGGTTTGGGTCTGGCGGAGTGGGGTGGGGTCTGGCGGAGTGGGTTCGGGTCTGGCGGAGTGGGTTCGGGTCTGGCGGAGTGGGTTCGGGTCTGGCGAAGTGGGTTTGGGTCTGGCCGAGTGGGTTCTGGTCTGGCTGAGTGGTTCGGGTCTGGCGGAGTTGGTTTGGGTCTGGCGGAGTGGGTTTGGGTCTGGCGGAGTGGGTTTCGGGTCTGGCGGAGTGGGTTCGGGCTTGCGGATGTGTTCGGGCTGGCGGAGTGGGTTTGGGTCTGGCGGAGTGGGTTTGGGTCTGGCGGAGTGGGTTGGGGTCTGGCCGAGTGGGTTCCGGTCTGGCGGAGTGGGTTGGGGTCTGGCGGAGTGGGTTGGGGTCTGGCGGAGTGGGTTCGGGTCTGGCGGAGTGGGTTTGGGTCTGGCCGAGTGGGTTCGGGTCTGGCCGAGTGGGTTCGGGTGGGGCGGAGTGGGTTCGGGTCTGGCGGTGCGGGTTCGGGTCTGGCGGAGTGGGTTCGGAAATGGCGGAGTGGGTTTGGGTCTGGCGGAGTGGGGTTGGGTCTGGCGGAGTGGGCTTGGGTCTGTCGTAGTGGGTTCGGGTCTGGCGGAGTGGGTTCGGGTCTGGCCGAGTGGGTTCGGGTGTGGCGGAGTGGGTTCGGGTGTGGCGGAGTTGGTTCGGGTCTGGCGGAGTGGGTTCGGGTCTGGCGGAGTGGGTTCGGGTCTGGCGGAGTGGGTTTGGGTCTGGCGGAGTGGGTTTGGGGTCTGGCGGAGTGGGTTTGTGTCTGGCGGAGTGGGTTTGGGTTTGGGTCTGGCGGAGTAAGTTTGGGTCTGGAGGAGTGGGTTTGGGTGTGGCGGAGTGGGTTTGGGTCTGGCGGAGTGGGTTTGTGTCTGGCGGAGTGGGTTTGGGTCTGGCGGAGTGGGTTTGGGTCTGGCGGAGTGGGTTTGGGTCTCGCGCAGGGGGTTTGGGTCTGGCGGAGTGGGTTTGGGTCTGGCGGAGTGGGTTTGGGGTCTGGCGGAGTGGGTTTGGGTCTGGCGGAGTGGGTTTGGGTCTGGCGGAGTGGGTTTGGGTCTGGCGGAGTGGGTTTGGATCTGTCGGAATGGGTATGGATCTGGCGGAGTGGGTTCGGGTCTGGCGGAGTGGTTTCGTGTCTGGCGGAGTGGGTTCGGGTCTGGCGGAGTGGGTTCGGGTCTGGCGGAGTGGGTTTCGGTCTCGCGCAGGTGGTTTGGGTCTGCCGGAGTGGATTCGGGTCTGGCGGAGTGGGTTTGGGTCTGTCGGAATGGGTATGGATCTGGCGGAGTGGGTTCGGGTCTGGCGGAGTGGGTTTGGGTCTCGCGCAGGGGGTTTGGGTCTGGCGGAGTGGATTCGGGTCTGGCGGAGTGGGTTTGGGTCTCGCGCAAGGGGTTTGGGTCTGGCGGAGTGGGTTTGGGTCTGGCGGAGTGGTTTTGGGGTCTGGCGGAGTGGGTTTGGGTCTGGCGGAGTGGGTTTGGGTCTGGCGGAGTGGGTTCGGGTCTGGCGGAGTGGGTTCGGGTCTGGCGGAATGGGTTCGGGTCTGGAGGAGTGGGTTCGGGTCTGGCGGAGTGGGTTCGGGTCTGGCGGAGTGGGTTCGGGCTGGCGGAGTGGGTTTGGGTCTGGCGGAGTGGGTTTGGGTCTGCCGGAGTGTGTTTGGGTCTGGCGGAGTGTGTTTGGGTCTGGCGGAGTGGGTTTGGATCTGGCGGTGTGGGCTTGGGTCTGGCGGAATGGGTTTGGGGCTGGCGGAGTGGGTTGGGGTCTGGCGGAGTGGGTTTGGGGTCTGGCGGTGTGGGTTCGGGTCTGGCGGAGTGGGTTCGGGTCTGGCGGAGTGGGTTCGGGTCTGGCGGAGTGGGTTCGGGTCTGGCGGACTGGGTTCGGGTCTGGCGGAGGGGGTTTGGGTCTGGCGGAGTGGGTTTGGGTCTGGCGGAGTAAGTTTGGGTCTGGCGGAGTGGGGTTGGGTCTCGCGGAGGGAGTTTGGGTCTGGCGGAGTGGGTTAGGGTCTGGCGGAGTGGGTTTGGGTCTGGCGGAGTGGGTTTGGGTCTGGCGGAGTGGGTTTGGGTCTGGCGGAGTGGGTTGGGGTCTGGCGGAGTGGGTTGGGTCTGGCGGAGTGGGTTTGGGTCTGGCGGAGTGGGGTTGGGTCTGGCGGAGTGGGCTGGGGTCTGTCGGAGTGGGTTCGGGTCTGGCGGAGTGGGTTCGGGTCTGGCCGAGTGGGTTCGGGTGTGACGGAGTGGGTTCGGGTGTGGCGGAGTGGGTTCGGGTCTGGCGGAGTGGGTTCGGGTCTGGCGGAGTGGGTTCGGGTCTGGCGGAGTGGGTTTGGGTCTGGCGGAGTGGGTTTGGGTCTGGCGGAGTGGGTTTGTGTCTGGCGGAGTGGGTTTGTGTCTGGCGGAGTGGGTTTGGGTTTTGGTCTGGCGGAGTAAGTTTGGGTCTGGAGGAGTGGGTTTGGGTCTGGCGGAGTGGGTTTGGTTCTGTGGAGTGGGTTTGTGTCTGGCGGAGTGGTTTTGGGTCTGGCGGAGTGGGTTTGGGTCTGGCGGAGTGGGTTTGGGTCTCGCGCAGGGTGTTTGGGTCTGGCGGAGTGGGTTTGGGTCTGGCGGAGTGGGTTTGGGGTCTGGCGGCGTGGGTTTGGGTCTGGTGGAGTGGATTTGGGTCTGGCGGAGTGGGTTTGGGTCTGGCGGAGTGGGTTTGGGTCTGTCGGAATGGGTATGGATCTGGCGGAGTGGGTTCGGGTCTGGCGGATTGGTTTCGGGTCTGGCGGAGTGGGTTCGGGTCTGCCGGAGTGGGTTCGGGTCTGGCGGAGTGGGTTTGGGTCTCGCGCAGGGGGTTTGGGTCTGGCGGGGTGGGTTTGGGTCTGGCGGAGTGGGTTTGTGGTCTGGCGGAGTGGGTTAGGGTCTGGCGGAGTGGGTTCGGGTCTGGCGGAGTGGGTTCGGGTCTGGCGGAGTGGGTTCGGGTCTGGCGGAATGGGTTCGGGTCTGGCGGAGTGGGTTCGGGTCTGGCGGAGTGGGTTCGGGTCTGGCGGAGTGGGTTCGGGTCTGGCGGAGGGGGTTTGGGTCTGGCGGAGTGGGTTTGGGTCTGGCGGAGTAAGTTTGGGTCTGGCGGAGTGGGGTTGGGTCTCGCGGAGGGGGTTTGGGTCTGGCGGAGTGGGTTTGGAAATGGCGGAGTGGGTTTCGGTCTGGCGGAGTGGGGTTGGGTCTGGCGGAGTGGGCTTGGGTCTGTCGTAGTGGGTTCGGGTCTGGCGGAGTGGGTTCGGGTCTGGCCGAGTGGGTTCGGGTGTGGCGGAGTGGGTTCGGGTGTGGCGGAGTTGGTTCGGGTCTGGCGGAGTGGGTTCGGGTCTGGCGGAGTGGGTTCGGGTCTGACGGAGTGGGTTTGGGTCTGGCGGAGTGGGTTTGGGGTCTGGCGGAGTGGGTTTGTGTCTGGCGGAGTGGGTTTGGGTTTGGGTCTGGCGGAGTAAGTTTGGGTCTGGAGGAGTGGGTTTGGGTGTGGCGGAGTGGGTTTGGGTCTGGCGGATTGGGTTTGGGTCTGGCGGAGCGGGTTTGGGTCTTGAGGAGTGCGTTTGGGTCTGGCGGAGTGGGTTTGGGTCTGGCGGAGCGGGTTTGGGTCTTGCGGAGTGGTTTTGAATCTGGCGGAGTGGGTTTGGGCGGAGTGGGTTCGGGTCTGGCGGAGTGGGTTCGGGTCTGGCGGAGTGGGTTTGGGTCTCGCGCAGGGGGTTTGGGTCTGGCGGAGTGGATTCGGGTCTGGCGGAGTGGGTTTGGGTCTCGCGCAAGGGGTTTGGGTCTGGCGGAGTTGGTTTGGGTCTGGCGGAGTGGGTTTGGGTCTGGCGGAGTGGGGTGGGGTCTGGCGGAGTGGGTTCGGGTCTGGCGGAGTGGGTTCGGGTCTGGCGGAGTGGGTTCGGGTCTGGCGAAGTGGGTTTGGGTCTGGCCGAGTGGGTTCTGGTCTGGCTGAGTGGTTCGGGTCTGGCGGAGTTGGTTTGGGTCTGGCGGAGTGGGTTTGGGTCTGGCGGAGTGGGTTTCGGGTCTGGCGGAGTGGGTTCGGGCTTGCGGATGTGTTCGGGCTGGCGGAGTGGGTTTGGGTCTGGCGGAGTGGGTTTGGGTCTGGCGGAGTGGGTTGGGGTCTGGCCGAGTGGGTTCCGGTCTGGCGGAGTGGGTTGGGGTCTGGCGGAGTGGGTTGGGGTCTGGCGGAGTGGGTTCGGGTCTGGCGGAGTGGGTTTGGGTCTGGCCGAGTGGGTTCGGGTCTGGCCGAGTGGGTTCGGGTGTGGCGGAGTGGGTTCGGGTCTGGCGGTGCGGGTTCGGGTCTGGCGGAGTGGGTTCGGAAATGGCGGAGTGGGTTTGGGTCTGGCGGAGTGGGGTTGGGTCTGGCGGAGTGGGCTTGGGTCTGTCGTAGTGGGTTCGGGTCTGGCGGAGTGGGTTCGGGTCTGGCCGAGTGGGTTCGGGTGTGGCGGAGTGGGTTCGGGTGTGGCGGAGTTGGTTCGGGTCTGGCGGAGTGGGTTCGGGTCTGGCGGAGTGGGTTCGGGTCTGGCGGAGTGGGTTTGGGTCTGGCGGAGTGGGTTTGGGGTCTAGCGGAGTGGGTTTCTGTCTGGCGGAGTGGGTTTGGGTTTGGGTCTGGCGGAGTAAGTTTGGGTCTGGAGGAGTGGGTTTGGGTGTGGCGGAGTGGGTTTGGGTCTGGCGGAGTGGGTTTGTGTCTGGCGGAGTGGGTTTGGGTCTGGCGGAGTGGGTTTGGGTCTGGCGGAGTGGGTTTGGGTCTCGCGCAGGGGGTTTGGGTCTGGCGGAGTGGGTTTGGGTCTGGCGGAGTGGGTTTGGGGTCTGGCGGAGTGGGTTTGGGTCTGGCGGAGTGGGTTTGGGTCTGGCGGAGTGGGTTTGGGTCTGGCGGAGTGGGTTTGGATCTGTCGGAATGGGTATGGATCTGGCGGAGTGGGTTCGGGTCTGGCGGAGTGGTTTCGTGTCTGGCGGAGTGGGTTCGGGTCTGGCGGAGTGGGTTCGGGTCTGGCGGAGTGGGTTTCGGTCTCGCGCAGGTGGTTTGGGTCTGCCGGAGTGGATTCGGGTCTGGCGGAGTGGGTTTGGGTCTGTCGGAATGGGTATGGATCTGGCGGAGTGGGTTCGGGTCTGGCGGAGTGGGTTTGGGTCTCGCGCAGGGGGTTTGGGTCTGGCGGAGTGGATTCGGGTCTGGCGGAGTGGGTTTGGGTCTCGCGCAAGGGGTTTGGGTCTGGCGGAGTGGGTTTGGGTCTGGCGGAGTGGTTTTGGGGTCTGGCGGAGTGGGTTTGGGTCTGGCGGAGTGGGTTTGGGTCTGGCGGAGTGGGTTCGGGTCTGGCGGAGTGGGTTCGGGTCTGGCGGAATGGGTTCGGGTCTGGAGGAGTGGGTTCGGGTCTGGCGGAGTGGGTTCGGGTCTGGCGGAGTGGGTTCGGGCTGGCGGAGTGGGTTTGGGTCTGGCGGAGTGGGTTTGGGTCTGCCGGAGTGTGTTTGGGTCTGGCGGAGTGTGTTTGGGTCTGGCGGAGTGGGTTTGGATCTGGCGGTGTGGGCTTGGGTCTGGCGGAATGGGTTTGGGGCTGGCGGAGTGGGTTGGGGTCTGGCGGAGTGGGTTTGGGGTCTGGCGGAGTGGGTTCGGGTCTGGCGGAGTGGGTTCGGGTCTGGCGGAGTGGGTTCGGGTCTGGCGGAGTGGGTTCGGGTCTGGCGGACTGGGTTCGGGTCTGGCGGAGGGGGTTTGGGTCTGGCGGAGTGGGTTTGGGTCTGGCGGAGTAAGTTTGGGTCTGGCGGAGTGGGGTTGGGTCTCGCGGAGGGAGTTTGGGTCTGGCGGAGTGGGTTAGGGTCTGGCGGAGTGGGTTTGGGTCTGGCGGAGTGGGTTTGGGTCTGGCGGAGTGGGTTCGGGCTTGCGGATGTGTTCGGGCTGGCGGCGTGGGTTTGGGTCTGGCGGAGTGGGTTTGGGTCTGGCGGAGTGGGTTCGGGTCTGGCGGAGTGGGTTTGGGGTCTGGCGGAGTGGGTTCGTGTCTGGCGGAGTGGGTTTGGGTTTGGGTCTCGCGGAGTAAGTTTGGGTCTGGAGGAGTGGGTTTGGGTGTGGCGGAGTGGGTTTGGGTCTGGCGGAGTGGGTTTGTGTCTGGCGGAGTGGGTTTGGGTCTGGCGGAGTGGGTTTGGGTCTGTCGGAATGGGTATGGATCTGGCGGAGTGGGTTCGGGTCTGGCGGAGTGGTTTCGTGTCTGGCGGAGTGGGTTCGGGTCTGGCGGAGTGGGTTCGGGTCTGGCGGAGTGGGTTTCGGTCTCGCGCAGGTGGTTTGGGTCTGGCGGAGTGGATTCGGGTCTGGCGGAGTGGGTTTGGGTCTGTCGGAATGGGTATGGATCTGGCGGAGTGGGTTCGGGTCTGGCGGAGTGGTTTCATGTCTGGCGGAGTGGGTTCGGGTCTGGCGGAGTGGGTTCAGGTCTGGCGGAGTGGGTTTGGGTCTCGCGCAGGGGGTTTGGGTCTGGCGGAGTGGATTCGGGTCTGGCGGAGTGGGTTTGGGTCTCGCGCAAGGGGTTTGGGTCTGGCGGAGTGGGTTTGGGTCTGGCGGAGTGGTTTTGGGGTCTGGCGGAGTGGGTTTGGGTCTGGCGGAGTGGGTTTGGGTCTGGCGGAGTGGGTTCGGGTCTGGCGGAGTGGGTTCGGGTCTGGCGGAATGGGTTCGGGTCTGGAGGAGTGGGTTCGGGTCTGGCGGAGTGGGTTCGGGTCTGGCGGAGTGGGTTCGGGCTGGCGGAGTGGGTTTGGGTCTGGCGGAGTGGGTTTGGGTCTGCCGGAGTGTGTTTGGGTCTGGCGGAGTGTGTTTGGGTCTGGCGGAGTGGGTTTGGATCTGGCGGTGTGGGCTTGGGTCTGGCGGAATGGGTTTGGGGCTGGCGGAGTGGGTTGGGGTCTGGCGGAGTGGGTTTGGGGTCTGGCGGAGTGGGTTCGGGTCTGGCGGAGTGGGTTCGGGTCTGGCGGAGTGGGTTCGGGTCTGGCGGAGTGGGTTCGGGTCTGGCGGACTGGGTTCGGGTCTGGCGGAGGGGGTTTGGGTCTGGCGGAGTGGGTTTGGGTCTGGCGGAGTAAGTTTGGGTCTGGCGGAGTGGGGTTGGGTCTCGCGGAGGGAGTTTGGGTCTGGCGGAGTGGGTTAGGGTCTGGCGGAGTGGGTTTGGGTCTGGCGGAGTCGGTTTGGGTCTGGCGGAGTGGGTTCGGGCTTGCGGATGTGTTCGGGCTGGCGGCGTGGGTTTGGGTCTGGCGGAGTGGGTTTGGGTCTGGCGGAGTGGGTTGGGGTCTGGCGGAGTGGGTTCCGGTCTGGCGGAGTGGGTTGGGGTCTGGCGGAATGGGTTGGGGTCTGGCGGAGTGGGTTCGGGTCTGGCGGAGTGGGTTTGGGTCTGGCCGAGTGGGTTCGGGTCTGGCCGAGTGGGTTCGGGTGTGGCGGAGTGGGTTCGGGTCTGGCGGTGTGGGTTCGGGTCTGGCGGAGTGGGTTCGGGTCTGGCGGAGTGGGTTTGGGTCTGGCGGAGTGGGGTTGGGTCTGGCGGAGTGGGGTTGGGTCTGTCGTAGTGGGTTCGGGTCTGGCGGAGTGGGTTCGGGTCTGGCCGAGTGGGTTCGGGTGTGGCGGAGTGGGTTCGGGTGTGGCGGAGTGGGTTCGGGTCTGGCGGAGTGGGTTCGGGTGTGGCGGAGTGGGTTCGGGTCTGGCGGAGTGGGTTCGGGTCTGGCGGGGTGGGTTTGGGGTCTGGCGGAGTGGGTTTGTGTCTGGCGGAGTGGGTTTGGGTTTGGGTCTCGCGGAGTAAGTTTGGGTCTGGAGGAGTGGGTTTGGGTGTGGCGGAGTGGGTTTGGGTCTGGCGGAGTGGGTTTGTGTCTGGCGGAGTGGGTTTGGGTCTGGCGGAGTGGGTTTGGGTCTGGCGGAGTGGGTTTGGGTCTCGCGCAGGGGGTTTGGGTCTGGCGGAGTGGGTTTGGGTCTGGCGGAGTGGGTTTGGGGTCTGGCGGAGTGGGTTTGGGTCTGGCGGAGTGGGTTTGGGTCTGGCGGAGTGGGTTTGGGTCTGGCGGAGTGGGTTTGGGTCTGTCGGAATGGGTATGGATCTGGCGGAGTGGGTTCGGGTCTGGCGGAGTGGTTTCGTGTCTGGCGGAGTGGGTTCGGGTCTGGCGGAGTGGGTTCGGGTCTGGCGGAGTGGGTTTGGGTCTCGCGCAGGTGGTTTGGGTCTGGCGGAGTGAATTCGGGTCTGGCGGAGTGGGTTTGGGTCTGTCGGAATGGGTATGGATCTGGCGGAGTGGGTTCGGGTCTGGCGGAGTGGTTTCATGTCTGGCGGAGTGGGTTCGGGTGTGGCAGAGTGGGTTCGGGTCTGGCGGAGTGGGTTTGGGTCTCGCGCAGGGGGTTTGGGTCTGGCGGAGTGGATTCGGGTCTGGCGGAGTGGGTTTGGGTCTCGCGCAAGGGGTTTGGGTCTGCCGGAGTGTGCTTGGGTCTGGCGGAGTGGTTCTGGGGTCTGGCGGAGTGGGTTTGGGTCTGCCGGAGTGTGCTTGGGTCTCGCGGAGGGAGTTTGGGTCTGGCGGAGTGGGTTAGGGTCTGGCGGAGTGGGTTCCGGTCTGGCGGAGTGGGTTGGGGTCTGGCGGAATGGGTTGGGGTCTGGCGGAGTGGGTTCGGGTCTGGCCGAGTGGCTTCGGGTCTGGCCGAGTGGGTTCGGGTCTGGCCGAGTGGGTTCGGGTCTGGCCGAGTGGGTTCGGGTGTGGCGGAGTGGGTTCGGGTCTGGCGGTGTGGGTTCGGGTCTGGCGGAGTGGGTTCGGGTCTGGCGGAGTGGGTTTGGGTCTGGCAGAGTGGGGTTGGGTCTGGCGGAGTGGGCTTGGGTCTGTCGTAGTGGGTTCGGGTCTGGCGGAGTGGGTTCGGGTCTGGCCGAGTGGGTTTGGGTGTGGCGGAGTGGGTTCGGGTGTGGCGGAGTGGGTTCGGGTCTGGCGGAGTGGGTTCGGGTCTGGCGGAGTGGGTTCGGGTCTCGCTGAGTGGGTTTGGGTCTGTCGGAGTGGGTTTGGGGTCTGGCGGAGTGGGTTTGTGTCTGGCGGAGTGGGTTTTGGTTTGGGTCTGTCGTAGTGGGTTCGTGTCTGGCGGAGTGGGTTCGGGTCTGGCCGAGTGAGTTTGGGTGTGGCGGAGTGGGTTCGGGTGTGGCGGAGTGGGTTCGGGTCTGGGGGAGTGGGTTCGGGTCTGGCGGACTGGGTTCGGGTCTGGCGGAGGGGGTTTGGGTCTGGCGGAGTGGGTTTGGGTCTGCCGGAGTAAGTTTGGGTCTGGCGGAGTGGGGTTGGGTCTCGCGGAGGGAGTTTGGGTCTGGCGGAGTGGGTTAGGGTCTGGCGGAGAGGGTTTGGGTCTGGCGGAGTGGGTTTGGGTCTGGCGGAGTGGGTTCGGGCTTGCGGATGTGTTCGGGCTGGCGGCGTGGGTTTGGGTCTGGCGGAGTGGGTTTGGGTCTGGCGGAGTGGGTTGGGGTCTGGCGGAGTGGGTTCCGGTCTGGCGGAGTGGGTTGGGGTCTGGCGGAATGGGTTGGGGTCTGGCGGAGTGGGTTCGGGTCTGGCGGAGTGGGTTTGGGTCTGGCCGAGTGGGTTCGGGTCTGGCCGAGTGGGTTCGGGTGTGGCGGAGTGGGTTCGGGTCTGGCGGTGTGGGTTCGGGTCTGGCGGAGTGGGTTCGGGTCTGGCGGAGTGGGTTTGGGTCTGGCGGAGTGGGGTTGGGTCTGGCGGAGTGGGCTTGGGTCTGTCGTAGTGGGTTCGGGTCTGGCGGAGTGGGTTCGGGTCTGGCCGAGTGGGTTCGGGTGTGGCGGAGTGGGTTCGGGTGTGGCGGAGTGGGTTCGGGTCTGGCGGAGTGGGTTCGGGTCTGGCGGAGTGGGTTCGGGTCTGGCGGAGTGGGTTCGGGTCTGGCGGAGTGGGTTTGGGGTCTGGCGGAGTGGGTTTGTGTCTGGCGGAGTGGGTTTGGGTTTGGGTCTCGCGGAGTAAGTCTGGGTCTGGAGGAGTGGGTTTGGGTGTGGCGGAGTGGGTTTGGGTCTGGCGGAGTGGGTTTGTGTCTGGCGGAGTGGGTTTGGGTCTGGCGGAGTGGGTTTGGGTCTGTCGGAATGGGTATGGATCTGGCGGAGTGGGTTCGGGTCTGGCGGAGTGGTTTCGTGTCTGGCGGAGTGGGTTCGGGTCTGGCGGAGTGGGTTCGGGTCTGGCGGAGTGGGTTTCGGTCTCGCGCAGGTGGTTTGGGTCTGGCGGAGTGGATTCGGGTCTGGCGGAGTGGGTTTGGGTCTGTCGGAATGGGTATGGATCTGGCGGAGTGGGTTCGGGTCTGGCGGAGTGGTTTCATGTCTGGCGGAGTGGGTTCGGGTCTGGCGGAGTGGGTTCGGGTCTGGCGGAGTGGGTTTGGGTCTCGCGCAGGGGGTTTGGGTCTGGCGGAGTGGGTTTGGGTCTGGCGGAGTGGTTTTGGGGTCTGGAGGAGTGGGTTCGGGTCTGGCGGAGTGGGTTCGGGTCTGGCGGAGTGGGTTCGGGCTGGCGGAGTGGGTTTGGGTCTGGCGGAGTGGGTTTGGGTCTGCCGGAGTGTGTTTGGGTCTGGCGGAGTGTGTTTGGGTCTGGCGGAGTGGGTTTGGATCTGGCGGTGTGGGCTTGGGTCTGGCGGAATGGGTTTGGGGCTGGCGGAGTGGGTTGGGGTCTGGCGGAGTGGGTTTGGGGTCTGGCGGAGTGGGTTCGGGTCTGGCGGAGTGGGTTCGGGTCTGGCGGAGTGGGTTCGGGTCTGGCGGAGTGGGTTCGGGTCTGGCGGAGTGGGTTTGGGTCTGGCGGAGTAAGTTTGGGTCTGGCGGAGTGGGGTTGGGTCTCGCGGAGGGAGTTTGGGTCTGGCGGAGTGGGTTAGGGTCTGGCGGGGTGGGTTTGGGTCTGGCGGAGTGGGTTTGGGTCTGGCGGAGTGGGTTCGGGCTTGCGGATGTGTTCGGGCTGGCGGCGTGGGTTTGGGTCTGGCGGAGTGGGTTTGGGTCTGGCGGAGTGGGTTGGGGTCTGGCGGAGTGGGTTCCGGTCTGGCGGAGTGGGTTGGGGTCTGGCGGAATGGGTTGGGGTCTGGCGGAGTGGGTTCGGGTCTGGCGGAGTGGGTTTGGGTCTGGCCGAGTGGGTTCGGGTCTGGCCGAGTGGGTTCGGGTCTGGCCGAGTGGGTTCGGGTCTGGCGGTGTGGGTTCGGGTCTGGCGGAGTGGGTTCGGGTCTGGCGGAGTGGGTTTGGGTCTGGCGGAGTGGGGTTGGGTCTGGCGGAGTGGGCTTGGGTCTGTCGTAGTGGGTTCGGGTCTGGCGGAGTGGGTTCGGGTTTGGCCGAGTGTGTTCGGGTGTGGCGGAGTGGGTTCGGGTGTGGCGGAGTGGGTTCGGGTCTGGCGGAGTGTGTTCGGGTGTGGCGGAGTGGGTTCGGGTCTGGCGGAGTGGGTTCGGGTCTGGCGGAGTGGGTTTGGGGTCTGGCGGAGTGGGTTTGTGTCTGGCGGAGTGGGTTTGGGTTTGGGTCTCGCGGAGTAAGTTTGGGTCTGGAGGAGTGGGTTTGGGTGTGGCGGAGTGGGTTTGGGTCTGGCGGAGTGGGTTTGTATCTGGCGGAGTGGGTTTGGGTCTGGCGGAGTGGGTTTGGGTCTGGCGGAGTGGGTTTGGGTCTCGCGCAGGGGGTTTGGGTCTGGCGGAGTGGGTTTGGGTCTGGCGGAGTGGGTTTGGGGTCTGGCGGAGTGGGTTTGGGTCTGGCGGAGTGGGTTTGGGTCTGGCGGAGTGGGTTTGGGTCTGGCGGAGTGGGTTTGGGTCTGTCGGAATGGGTATGGTTCTGGCGGAGTGGGTTCGGGTCTGGCGGAGTGGTTTCGTGTCTGGCGGAGTGGGTTCGGGTCTGGCGGAGTGGGTTCGGGTCTGGCGGAGTGGGTTTGGGTCTTGCGCAGGTGGTTTGGGTCTGGCGGAGTGAATTCGGGTCTGGCGGAGTGGGTTTGGGTCTGTCGGAATGGGTATGGATCTGGCGGAGTGGGTTCGGGTCTGGCGGAGTGGTTTCATGTCTGGCGGAGTGGGTTCGGGTCTGGCGGAGTGGGTTCGGGTCTGGCGGAGTGGGTTTGGGTCTCGCGCAGGGGGTTTGGGTCTGGCGGAGTGGATTCGGGTCTGGCGGAGTGGGTTTGGGTCTCGCGCAAGGGGTTTGGGTCTGGCGGAGTGGGTTTGGGTCTGGCGGAGTGGTTCTGGGGTCTGGCGGAGTGGGTTTGGGTCTGGCGGAGTGGGTTGGGGTCTGGCGGAGTGGGTTCGGGTCTGGCGGAGTGGGTTCGGGTCTGGCGGAATGGGTTCGGGTCTGGCGGAGTGGGTTCGGGTCTGGCGGAGTGGGTTTGGGTCTGGCGGAGTGGGTTCGGGCTGGCGGAGTGGGTTTGGGTCTGGCGGAGTGGGTTTGGGTCTGCCGGAGTGTGCTTGGGTCTGGCGGAGTGTGTTTGGGTCTGGCGGAGTGGGTTTGGGTCTGCCGGAGTGTGCTTGGGTCTCGCGGAGGGAGTTTGGGTCTGGCGGAGTGGGTTCGGGTCTGGCGGAGTGGTTTCGTGTCTGGCGGAGTGGGTTCGGGTCTGGCGGAGTGGGTTCGGGTCTGGCGGAGTGGGTTTGGGTCTTGCGCAGGTGGTTTGGGTCTGGCGGAGTGAATTCGGGTCTGGCGGAGTGGGTTTGGGTCTGTCGGAATGGGTATGGATCTGGCGGAGTGGGTTCGGGTCTGGCGGAGTGGTTTCATGTCTGGCGGAGTGGGTTCGGGTCTGGCGGAGTGGGTTCGGGTCTGGCGGAGTGGGTTTGGGTCTCGCGCAGGGGGTTTGGGTCTGGCGGAGTGGATTCGGGTCTGGCGGAGTGGGTTTGGGTCTCGCGCAAGGGGTTTGGGTCTGGCGGTGTGGGTTTGGGTCTGGCGGAGTGGTTCTGGGGTCTGGCGGAGTGGGTTGGGGTCTGGCGGAGTGGGTTCCGGTCTGGCGGAGTGGGTTGGGGTCTGGCGGAATGGGTTGGGGTCTGGCGGAGTGGGTTCGGGTCTGGCGGAGTGGGTTTGGGTCTGGCCGAGTGGGTTCGGGTCTGGCCGAGTGGGTTCGGGTGTGGCGGAGTGGGTTCGGGTCTGGCGGTGTGGGTTCGGGTCTGGCGGAGTGGGTTCGGGTCTGGCGGTGTGGGTTCGGGTCTGGCGGAGTGGGTTCGGGTCTGGCGGAGTGGGTTTGGGTCTGGCGGAGTGGGGTTGGGTCTGGCGGAGTGGGGTTGGGTCTGTCGTAGTGGGTTCGGGTCTGGCGGAGTGGGTTCGGGTCTGGCCGAGTGGGTTCGGGTGTGGCGGAGTGGGTTCGGGTGTGGCGGAGTGGGTTCGGGTCTGGCGGAGTGGGTTCGGGTGTGGCGGAGTGGGTTCGGGTCTGGCGGAGTGGGTTCGGGTCTGGCGGGGTGGGTTCGGGTCTGGCGGGGTGGGTTTGGGGTCTGGCGGAGTGGGTTTGTGTCTGGCGGAGTGGGTTTGGGTTTGGGTCTCGCGGAGTAAGTTTGGGTCTGGAGGAGTGGGTTTGGGTGTGGCGGAGTGGGTTTGGGTCTGGCGGAGTGGGTTTGGGTCTCGCGCAAGGGGTTTGGGTCTGCCGGAGTGTGCTTGGGTCTGGCGGAGTGGTTCTGGGGTCTGGCGGAGTGGGTTTGGGTCTGCCGGAGTGTGCTTGGGTCTCGCGGAGGGAGTTTGGGTCTGGCGGAGTGGGTTAGGGTCTGGCGGAGTGGGTTCCGGTCTGGCGGAGTGGGTTGGGGTCTGGCGGAATGGGTTGGGGTCTGGCGGAGTGGGTTCGGGTCTGGCCGAGTGGGTTTGGGTCTGGCCGAGTGGGTTCGGGTCTGGCCGAGTGGGTTCGGGTCTGGCCGAGTGGGTTCGGGTGTGGCGGAGTGGGTTCGGGTCTGGCGGTGTGGGTTCGGGTCTGGCGGAGTGGGTTCGGGTCTGGCGGAGTGGGTTTGGGTCTGGCAGAGTGGGGTTGGGTCTGGCGGAGTGGGCTTGGGTCTGTCGTAGTGGGTTCGGGTCTGGCGGAGTGGGTTCGGGTCTGGCCGAGTGGGTTTGGGTGTGGCGTAGTGGGTTCGGGTGTGGCGGAGTGGGTTCGGGTCTGGCGGAGTGGGTTCGGGTCTGGCGGAGTGGGTTCGGGTCTGGCTGAGTGGGTTTGGGTCTGTCGGAGTGGGTTTGGGGTCTGGCGGAGTGGGTTTGTGTCTGGCGGAGTGGGTTTTGGTTTGGGTCTGTCGTAGTGGGTTCGTGTCTGGCGGAGTGGGTTCGGGTCTGGCCGAGTGGGTTTGGGTGTGGCGGAGTGGGTTCGGGTGTGGCGGAGTGGGTTCGGGTCTGGCGGAGTGGGTTCGGGTCTGGCGGACTGGGTTCGGGTCTGGCGGAGGGGGTTTGGGTCTGGCGGAGTGGGTTTGGGTCTGGCGGAGTAAGTTTGGGTCTGGCGGAGTGGGGTTGGGTCTCGCGGAGGGAGTTTGGGTCTGGCGGAGTGGGTTAGGGTCTGGCGGAGAGGGTTTGGGTCTGGCGGAGTGGGTTTGGGTCTGGCGGAGTGGGTTCGGGCTTGCGGATGTGTTCGGGCTGGCGGCGTGGGTTTGGGTCTGGCGGAGTGGGTTTGGGTCTGGCGGAGTGGGTTGGGGTCTGGCGGAGTGGGTTCCGGTCTGGCGGAGTGGGTTGGGGTCTGGCGGAATGGGTTGGGGTCTGGCGGAGTGGGTTCGGGTCTGGCGGAGTGGGTTTGGGTCTGGCCGAGTGGGTTCGGGTCTGGCCGAGTGGGTTCGGGTGTGGCGGAGTGGGTTCGGGTCTGGCGGTGTGGGTTCGGGTCTGGCGGAGTGGGTTCGGGTCTGGCGGAGTGGGTTTGGGTCTGGCGGAGTGGGGTTGGGTCTGGCGGAGTGGGCTTGGGTCTGTCGTAGTGGGTTCGGGTCTGGCGGAGTGGGTTCGGGTCTGGCCGAGTGGGTTCGGGTGTGGCGGAGTGGGTTCGGGTGTGGCGGAGTGGGTTCGGGTCTGGCGGAGTGGGTTCGGGTCTGGCGGAGTGGGTTCGGGTCTGGCGGAGTGGGTTCGGGTCTGGCGGAGTGGGTTTGGGGTCTGGCGGAGTGGGTTTGTGTCTGGCGGAGTGGATTTGGGTTTGGGTCTCGCGGAGTAAGTCTGGGTCTGGAGGAGTGGGTTTGGGTGTGGCGGAGTGGGTTTGGGTCTGGCGGAGTGGGTTTGTGTCTGGCGGAGTGGGTTTGGGTCTGGCGGAGTGGGTTTGGGTCTGTCGGAATGGGTATGGATCTGGCGGAGTGGGTTCGGGTCTGGCGGAGTGGTTTCGTGTCTGGCGGAGTGGGTTCGGGTCTGGCGGAGTGGGTTCGGGTCTGGCGGAGTGGGTTTCGGTCTCGCGCAGGTGGTTTGGGTCTGGCGGAGTGGATTCGGGTCTGGCGGAGTGGGTTTGGGTCTGTCGGAATGGGTATGGATCTGGCGGAGTGGGTTCGGGTCTGGCGGAGTGGTTTCATGTCTGGCGGAGTGGGTTCGGGTCTGGCGGAGTGGGTTCGGGTCTGGCGGAGTGGGTTTGGGTCTCGCGCAGGGGGTTTGGGTCTGGCGGAGTGGGTTTGGGTCTGGCGGAGTGGTTTTGGGGTCTGGCGGAGTGGGTTTGGGTCTGGCGGAGTGTGTTTGGGTCTGGCGGAGTGGGTTTGGGTCTGCCGGAGTGTGCTTGGGTCTCGCGGAGGGAGTTTGGGTCTGGCGGAGTGGGTTCGGGTCTGGCGGAGTGGTTTCGTGTCTGGCGGAGTGGGTTCGGGTCTGGCGGAGTGGGTTCGGGTCTGGCGGAGTGGGTTTGGGTCTTGCGCAGGTGGTTTGGGTCTGGCGGAGTGAATTCGGGTCTGGCGGAGTGGGTTTGGGTCTGTCGGAATGGGTATGGATCTGGCGGAGTGGGTTCGGGTCTGGCGGAGTGGTTTCATGTCTGGCGGAGTGGGTTCGGGTCTGGCGGAGTGGGTTCGGGTCTGGCGGAGTGGGTTTGGGTCTCGCGCAGGGGGTTTGGGTCTGGCGGAGTGGATTCGGGTCTGGCGGAGTGGGTTTGGGTCTCGCGCAAGGGGTTTGGGTCTGGCGGAGTGGGTTTGGGTCTGGCGGAGTGGTTCTGGGGTCTGGCGGAGTGGGTTGGGGTCTGGCGGAGTGGGTTCCGGTCTGGCGGAGTGGGTTGGGGTCTGGCGGAATGGGTTGGGGTCTGGCGGAGTGGGTTCGGGTCTGGCGGAGTGGGTTTGGGTCTGGCCGAGTGGGTTCGGGTCTGGCCGAGTGGGTTCGGGTGTGGCGGAGTGGGTTCGGGTCTGGCGGTGTGGGTTCGGGTCTGGCGGAGTGGGTTCGGGTCTGGCGGAGTGGGTTTGGGTCTGGCGGAGTGGGGTTGGGTCTGGCGGAGTGGGGTTGGGTCTGTCGTAGTGGGTTCGGGTCTGGCGGAGTGGGTTCGGGTCTGGCCGAGTGGGTTCGGGTGTGGCGGAGTGGGTTCGGGTGTGGCGGAGTGGGTTCGGGTCTGGCGGAGTGGGTTCGGGTGTGGCGGAGTGGGTTCGGGTCTGGCGGAGTGGGTTCGGGTCTGGCGGGGTGGGTTCGGGTCTGGCGGGGTGGGTTTGGGGTCTGGCGGAGTGGGTTTGTGTCTGGCGGAGTGGGTTTGGGTTTGGGTCTCGCGGAGTAAGTTTGGGTCTGGAGGAGTGGGTTTGGGTGTGGCGGAGTGGGTTTGGGTCTGGCGGAGTGGGTTTGGGTCTCGCGCAAGGGGTTTGGGTCTGCCGGAGTGTGCTTGGGTCTGGCGGAGTGGTTCTGGGGTCTGGCGGAGTGGGTTTGGGTCTGCCGGAGTGTGCTTGGGTCTCGCGGAGGGAGTTTGGGTCTGGCGGAGTGGGTTAGGGTCTGGCGGAGTGGGTTCCGGTCTGGCGGAGTGGGTTGGGGTCTGGCGGAATGGGTTGGGGTCTGGCGGAGTGGGTTCGGGTCTGGCCGAGTGGGTTTGGGTCTGGCCGAGTGGGTTCGGGTCTGGCCGAGTGGGTTCGGGTCTGGCCGAGTGGGTTCGGGTGTGGCGGAGTGGGTTCGGGTCTGGCGGTGTGGGTTCGGGTCTGGCGGAGTGGGTTCGGGTCTGGCGGAGTGGGTTTGGGTCTGGCAGAGTGGGGTTGGGTCTGGCGGAGTGGGCTTGGGTCTGTCGTAGTGGGTTCGGGTCTGGCGGAGTGGGTTCGGGTCTGGCCGAGTGGGTTTGGGTGTGGCGGAGTGGGTTCGGGTGTGGCGGAGTGGGTTCGGGTCTGGCGGAGTGGGTTCGGGTCTGGCGGAGTGGGTTCGGGTCTGGCTGAGTGGGTTTGGGTCTGTCGGAGTGGGTTTGGGGTCTGGCGGAGTGGGTTTGTGTCTGGCGGAGTGGGTTTTGGTTTGGGTCTGTCGTAGTGGGTTCGTGTCTGGCGGAGTGGGTTCGGGTCTGGCCGAGTGGGTTTGGGTGTGGCGGAGTGGGTTCGGGTGTGGCGGAGTGGGTTCGGGTCTGGCGGAGTGGGTTCGGGTCTGGCGGACTGGGTTCGGGTCTGGCGGAGGGGGTTTGGGTCTGGCGGAGTGGGTTTGGGTCTGGCGGAGTAAGTTTGGGTCTGGCGGAGTGGGGTTGGGTCTCGCGGAGGGAGTTTGGGTCTGGCGGAGTGGGTTAGGGTCTGGCGGAGAGGGTTTGGGTCTGGCGGAGTGGGTTTGGGTCTGGCGGAGTGGGTTCGGGCTTGCGGATGTGTTCGGGCTGGCGGCGTGGGTTTGGGTCTGGCGGAGTGGGTTTGGGTCTGGCGGAGTGGGTTGGGGTCTGGCGGAGTGGGTTCCGGTCTGGCGGAGTGGGTTGGGGTCTGGCGGAATGGGTTGGGGTCTGGCGGAGTGGGTTCGGGTCTGGCGGAGTGGGTTTGGGTCTGGCCGAGTGGGTTCGGGTCTGGCCGAGTGGGTTCGGGTGTGGCGGAGTGGGTTCGGGTCTGGCGGTGTGGGTTCGGGTCTGGCGGAGTGGGTTCGGGTCTGGCGGAGTGGGTTTGGGTCTGGCGGAGTGGGGTTGGGTCTGGCGGAGTGGGCTTGGGTCTGTCGTAGTGGGTTCGGGTCTGGCGGAGTGGGTTCGGGTCTGGCCGAGTGGGTTCGGGTGTGGCGGAGTGGGTTCGGGTGTGGCGGAGTGGGTTCGGGTCTGGCGGAGTGGGTTCGGGTCTGGCGGAGTGGGTTCGGGTCTGGCGGAGTGGGTTCGGGTCTGGCGGAGTGGGTTTGGGGTCTGGCGGAGTGGGTTTGTGTCTGGCGGAGTGGATTTGGGTTTGGGTCTCGCGGAGTAAGTCTGGGTCTGGAGGAGTGGGTTTGGGTGTGGCGGAGTGGGTTTGGGTCTGGCGGAGTGGGTTTGTGTCTGGCGGAGTGGGTTTGGGTCTGGCGGAGTGGGTTTGGGTCTGTCGGAATGGGTATGGATCTGGCGGAGTGGGTTCGGGTCTGGCGGAGTGGTTTCGTGTCTGGCGGAGTGGGTTCGGGTCTGGCGGAGTGGGTTCGGGTCTGGCGGAGTGGGTTTCGGTCTCGCGCAGGTGGTTTGGGTCTGGCGGAGTGGATTCGGGTCTGGCGGAGTGGGTTTGGGTCTGTCGGAATGGGTATGGATCTGGCGGAGTGGGTTCGGGTCTGGCGGAGTGGTTTCATGTCTGGCGGAGTGGGTTCGGGTCTGGCGGAGTGGGTTCGGGTCTGGCGGAGTGGGTTTGGGTCTCGCGCAGGGGGTTTGGGTCTGGCGGAGTGGGTTTGGGTCTGGCGGAGTGGTTTTGGGGTCTGGCGGAGTGGGTTTGGGTCTGGCGGAGTGGGTTTGGGTCTGGCGGAGTGGGTTCGGGTCTGGCGGAGTGGGTTCGGGTCTGGCGGAGTGGGTTCGGGTCTGGCGGAATGGGTTCGGGTCTGGAGGAGTGGGTTCGGGTCTGGCGGAGTGGGTTCGGGTCTGGCGGAGTGGGTTCGGGCTGGCGGAGTGGGTTTGGGTCTGGCGGAGTGGGTTTGGGTCTGCCGGAGTGTGTTTGGGTCTGGCGGAGTGTGTTTGGGTCTGGCGGAGTGGGTTTGGATCTGGCGGTGTGGGCTTGGGTCTGGCGGAATGGGTTTGGGGCTGGCGGAGTGGGTTGGGGTCTGGCGGAGTGGGTTTGGGGTCTGGCGGAGTGGGTTCGGGTCTGGCGGAGTGGGTTCGGGTCTGGCGGAGTGGGTTCGGGTCTGGCGGAGTGGGTTCGGGTCTGGCGGAGTGGGTTTGGGTCTGGCGGAGTAAGTTTGGGTCTGGCGGAGTGGGGTTGGGTCTCGCGGAGGGAGTTTGGGTCTGGCGGAGTGGGTTAGGGTCTGGCGGAGTGGGTTTGGGTCTGGCGGAGTGGGTTTGGGTCTGGCGGAGTGGGTTCGGGCTTGCGGATGTGTTCGGGCTGGCGGCGTGGGTTTGGGTCTGGCGGAGTGGGTTTGGGTCTGGCGGAGTGGGTTGGGGTCTGGCGGAGTGGGTTCCGGTCTGGCGGAGTGGGTTGGGGTCTGGCGGAATGGGTTGGGGTCTGGCGGAGTGGGTTCGGGTCTGGCGGAGTGGGTTTGGGTCTGGCCGAGTGGGTTCGGGTCTGGCCGAGTGGGTTCGGGTGTGGCGGAGTGGGTTCGGGTCTGGCGGTGTGGGTTCGGGTCTGGCGGAGTGGGTTCGGGTCTGGCGGAGTGGGTTTGGGTCTGGCGGAGTGGGGTTGGGTCTGGCGGAGTGGGCTTGGGTCTGTCGTAGTGGGTTCGGGTCTGGCGGAGTGGGTTCGGGTCTGGCCGAGTGGGTTCGGGTGTGGCGGAGTGGGTTCGGGTGTGGCGGAGTGGGTTCGGG
This sequence comes from Raja brachyura, assembly GCA_963514005.1. Next base: position 10,489 of record OY740794.1, on the reverse strand, counting down.
TCTGGCGGAGTGGGTTCGGGTGTGGCGGAGTGGGTTCGGGTCTGGCGGAGTGGGTTCGGGTCTGGCGGAGTGGGTTTGGGGTCTGGCGGAGTGGGTTTGTGTCTGGCGGAGTGGGTTTGGGTTTGGGTCTCGCGGAGTAAGTTTGGGTCTGGAGGAGTGGGTTTGGGTGTGGCGGAGTGGGTTTGGGTCTGGCGGAGTGGGTTTGTGTCTGGCGGAGTGGGTTTGGGTCTGGCGGAGTGGGTTTGGGTCTGGCGGAGTGGGTTTGGGTCTCGCGCAGGGGGTTTGGGTCTGGCGGAGTGGGTTTGGGTCTGGCGGAGTGGGTTTGGGGTCTGGCGGAGTGGGTTTGGGTCTGGCGGAGTGGGTTTGGGTCTGGCGGAGTGGGTTTGGGTCTGGCGGAGTGGGTTTGGGTCTGTCGGAATGGGTATGGTTCTGGCGGAGTGGGTTCGGGTCTGGCGGAGTGGTTTCGTGTCTGGCGGAGTGGGTTCGGGTCTGGCGGAGTGGGTTCGGGTCTGGCGGAGTGGGTTTGGGTCTTGCGCAGGTGGTTTGGGTCTGGCGGAGTGAATTCGGGTCTGGCGGAGTGGGTTTGGGTCTGTCGGAATGGGTATGGATCTGGCGGAGTGGGTTCGGGTCTGGCGGAGTGGTTTCATGTCTGGCGGAGTGGGTTCGGGTCTGGCGGAGTGGGTTCGGGTCTGGCGGAGTGGGTTTGGGTCTCGCGCAGGGGGTTTGGGTCTGGCGGAGTGGATTCGGGTCTGGCGGAGTGGGTTTGGGTCTCGCGCAAGGGGTTTGGGTCTGGCGGAGTGGGTTTGGGTCTGGCGGAGTGGTTCTGGGGTCTGGCGGAGTGGGTTTGGGTCTGGCGGAGTGGGTTGGGGTCTGGCGGAGTGGGTTCGGGTCTGGCGGAGTGGGTTCGGGTCTGGCGGAATGGGTTCGGGTCTGGCGGAGTGGGTTCGGGTCTGGCGGAGTGGGTTCGGGTCTGGCGGAGTGGGTTCGGGCTGGCGGAGTGAGTTTGGGTCTGGCGGAGTGGGTTTGGGTCTGCCGGAGTGTGCTTGGGTCTGGCGGAGTGTGTTTGGGTCTGGCGGAGTGGGTTTGGGTCTGCCGGAGTGTGCTTGGGTCTCGCGGAGGGAGTTTGGGTCTGGCGGAGTGGGTTAGGGTCTGGCGGAGTGGGTTTGGGTCTGGCGGAGTGGGTTTGGGTCTGGCGGAGTGGGTTCGGGCTTGCGGATTTGTTCGGGCTGGCGGCGTGGGTTTGGGTCTGGCGGAGTGGGTTTGGGTCTGGCGGAGTGGGTTGGGGTCTGGCGGAGTGGGTTCGGGTCTGGCGGAGTGGGTTGGGGTCTGGCGGAATGGGTTGGGGTCTGGCGGAGTGGGTTCGGGTCTGGCGGAGTGGGTTTGGGTCTGGCCGAGTGGGTTCGGGTCTGGCCGAGTGGGTTCGGGTCTGGCCGAGTGGGTTCGGGTGTGGCGGAGTGGGTTCGGGTCTGGCGGTGTGGGTTCGGGTCTGGCGGAGTGGGTTCGGGTCTGGCGGAGTGGGTTTGGGTCTGGCAGAGTGGGGTTGGGTCTGTCGTAGTGGGTTCGGGTCTGGCGGAGTGGGTTCGGGTCTGGCCGAGTGGGTTTGGGTGTGGCGGAGTGGGTTCGGGTGTGGCGGAGTGGGTTCGGGTCTGGCGGAGTGGGTTCGGGTCTGGCGGAGTGGGTTCGGGTCTGGCTGAGTGGGTTTGGGTCTGTCGGAGTGGGTTTGGGGTCTGGCGGAGTGGGTTTGTGTCTGGCGGAGTGGGTTTTGGTTTGGGTCTGTCGTAGTGGGTTCGGGTCTGGCGGAGTGGGTTCGGGTCTGGCCGAGTGGGTTTGGGTGTGGCGGAGTGGGTTCGGGTGTGGCGGAGTGGGTTCGGGTCTGGCGGAGTGGGTTCGGGTCTGGCGGAGTGGGTTCGGGTCTGGCGGAGTGGGTTTGGGTCTGTCGGAGTGGGTTTGGGGTCTGGCGGAGTGGATTTGTGTCTGGCGGAGTGGGTTTGGGTTTGGGTCTGGCGGAGTAAGTTTGGGTCTGGAGGAGTGGGTTTGGGTCTGGCGGAGTGGGTTTGGGTCTGGATGAGTGGGTTTGGGTCTGGCGGAGTGGGTTTGGGTCTGGCGGAGTGGGTTCGGGTCTGGCAGAGTGGGTTTGGGTCTGGCGGAGTGGGTTTGGGTCTGGCGGAGTGGATTTGGGTCTGGCGGAGTGGGTTTGGGTCTGTCGGAGTGGGTTTTGGTCTGGCGGAGTGGGTTGTGGTCTGGTGGAGTGGAATCGATATGGGTAGAGCTGCGAAACTCTAAGGGGCAGAAAACGCTAGTGGGAACTGTGTACAGGCCACCTAACAGTAGTATTGGAGTTGGGGATGGCATCAAACAGGAAATTAGAAATGCGTGCAACAAGGGTAACACGGTTATAATGGGTGACTTCAATCTGCATGTAGATTGGGTGAATCAAATTGGCAGGGGTGCTGAGGAAGAGGATTTCCTGGAATGTATGCGGGATAGTTTTCTCAACCAACATGTGGAGGAACCAACGAGAGAGCAGGCTATTCTAGACTGGGTATTGAGTAATGAGGAAGGGTTAGTTAGCAGTCTTGTTGTGCGTGGCCCCTTGGGCAAGAGTGACCATAATATGGTTGAGTTCTTCATTAGGATGGAGAGTGACAAAATTAAGTCAGAAACAAGGGTTCTGAACTTGAACAAAGGTAACTTTGAAGGTATGAGATGTGAATTGGCCAAGATAGACTGGCAGGTGATTCTTAAAGGGTTGACAGTGGATGTGCAATGGAAGGTATTTAAAGACTGCATGGATGAAGTACAAAAGTTGTTCATACCAGTTTGGCAAAAGAATCAATCGGGGAAGGTGGTGCATCCATGGATAACAAGGGAAATCAGGGATAGTATAAAAACAAAAGATGAGGCATACAAATTTGCCAGAAAAAGCAGCCTACCGGAGGACTGGGAGAAATTCAGAATCCAGCAGAGGAGGACAAAGGGCTTAATTAGGAAAGGGAAAATAGATTATGAAAGGAAACTGGCAGGGAACATAAAAACTGACTGCAAAAGTTTTTATAGATATGTAAAGAGAAAGAGACTAGTTAAAACAAATGTTGGTCCCTTGCAGTCAGAAACAGGTGAATTGATCATGGGGAACAAGGACATGGCAGACCAATTGAATAACTACTTTGGTTCTGTCTTCACTAAGGAAGACATAAATAATCTGCCGGAAATAGCAGTGGAACGGGGGTCAAATAAGATGGAGGAACTGAGTGAAATCCAGGTTAGCCGGGAGGTGGTGTTGGGTAAATTGAACGGATTGAAGGCCGATAAATCCCCAGGGCCAGATAGTCTGCATCCCAGAGTACTCAAGGAGGTAGCCACAGAAATAGTGGATGCATTAGTGATAATTTTTCAAAATTCCTTAGATTCTGGAGTAGTTCCTGAGGATTGGAGGGTAGCTAATGTAACCCCACTTTTTAAAAAAGGAGGGAGAGAGAAAGCGGGGAATTACAGACCAGTTAGTCTAACATCGGTAGTGGGGAAACTGCTAGAGTCAGTTATTAAAGATGGGATAGCAGCGCATTTGGAAAGTGGTGAAATCATTGGACAAAGTCAGCATGGATTTACGAAAGGTAAATCATGTCTGACAAATCTGATAGAATTTTTCGAGGATGTAACTAGTAGAGTGGATAAGGGAGAACCAGTGGATGTGTTATATCTAGACTTTCAGAAGGCTTTCGACAAGGTCCCGCATAAGAGATTAGCATACAAACTTAAAGCACACGGTATTGGGGGTTCAGTATTGATGTGGATAGAGAACTGGCTAGCAGACAGGAGGCAAAGGGTAGGAGTAAACGGGTCCTTTTCAGAATGGCAGGCAGTGACTAGTGGGGTGCCGCAAGGCTCAGTGCTGGGACCCCAGCTATTTACAATATATATTAATGATTTGGACGAGGGAATTCAATGCAACATCTCCAAATTTGCAGATGATACCAAGCTGGGGGGTATAGTTAGGTGTGAGGAGGATGCTTGGAGGCTGCAGGGTGATTTGGATAGGCTGAGTGAATGGGCAGATGCATGGCAGATGCAGTACAATGTGGATAAATGTGAGGTTATCCACTTTGGTGGCAAAAACATGAGGGTAGACTATTATCTGAATGGTGGCAGATTAGGTAAGGGGGAGATGCAACGAGACCTGGGTGTCATGGTACACCAGTCATTGAAAGTAGGCATGCAGGTGCAGCAGGCAGTGAAGAAAGCAAATGGTATGTTAGCATTCATAGCGAAAGGATTTGAGTATAGGAGCAGGGAGGTTCTACTGCAGTTGTACAGGGTTTTGGTGAGGCCACACCTGGAGTACTGCGTACAGTTTTGGTCTCCAAATCTGAGGAAAGACATCCTTGCCATAGAGGGGGTACAGAGAAGATTCACCAGACTGATTCCTGGGATGTCAGGACTTTCATATGAGGAAAGATTGGATAGACTCGGTTTGTACTCGATGGAATTTAGAAGATTGAGGGGGGATCTTATAGAAACCTACAAAATTCTTAAGGGGTTGGACAAGCTAGATGCTGGAAGATTGTTCCCGATGTTGGGGGAGTCCAGAACAAGGGGTCACAGTCTAAGGATAAGGGGGAATTCCTTTAGGACCGAAATGAGGAAAACATTCTTTACACAGAGAGTGGTGAGTCTCTGGAATTCTCTGCCACAGAAGGTAGTTGAGGCCAGTTCATTGGCTATATTTAAGAGGGCGTTAGATGTGGCACTTGTGGCTAAAGGGATCAGGGGGTATGGAGAGAAGGCAGGTACGGGATACTGAGTTGGATGATCAGCCATGATCACATTGAATGGCGGTGCAGGCTCGAAGGGCCGAATGGCCTACTCCTGCACCTATTTTCTATGTTTCTATGTTTCTATGTTCCGGTCTGGCGGAGTGGGTTGGGGTCTGGCGGAGGGGGTTGGGATCTGGCGGAGTGGGTTCGGGTCTGGCGGAGTGGGTTTGGGTCTGGCCGAGTGGGTTCGGGTCTGGCCGAGTGGGTTCGGGTGTGGCGGAGTGGGTTCGCGCCTGGAGGTGTGGGTTCGGGTCTGGCGGAGTGGGTTCGGGTCTGGCGGAGTGGGTTTGGGTCTGGCGGAGTGGGTTGGGGTCTGGCGGATTGGGTTGGGTCTGGCGGAGTGGGTTTGGGTCTGGCGGAGTGGGGTTGGGTCTGGCAGAGTGGGCTGGGGTCTGTCGGAGTGGGTTCGGGTCAGGCGGAGTGGGTTCGGGTCTGGCCGAGTGGGATCGGGTGTGGCGGAGTGGGTTCGGGTGTGGCGGAGTGGGTTCGGGTGTGGCGGAGTGGGTTCGGGTCTGGCGGAGTGGGTTCGGGTCTGGCGGAGTGGGTTTGGGTCTGGCGGAGCGGGTTTGGGGTCTGGCGGAGTGGGTTTGTGTCTGGCGGAGTGGGTTTGGGTTTGGGTCTGGCGGAGTAAGTTTGGGTCTGGAGGAGTGGGTTTGGGTCTGGCGGAGTGTGTTTGGGTCTCGCGCAGGGGGTTTGGGTCTGGCGGAGTGGGTTTGGGTCTGGCGGAGTGGGTTTGGGGTCTGGCGGCGTGGGTTTGGGTCTGGCGGAGTGGGTTTGGTTCTGGCGGAATGGGTTTGGGTCTGGCGGAGTGGGTTCGGGTCTGGCGGAGTGGGTTCGGGTCTGGCGGAGTGGGTTCGGGTCTGGCGGACTGGGTTCGGGTCTGGCGGAGGGGGTTTGGGTCTGGCGGAGTGGGTTTGGGTCTGGCGGAGTACGTTTCGGTCTGGCGGAGTGGGGTTGGGTCTTGTGGAGGGAGTTTGGGTCTGGCGGAGTGGGTTAGGGTCTGGCGGAGTGGGTTTGGGTCTGGCGGAGTGGGTTTGGGTCTGGCGGAGTGGGTTCGGGCTTGCGGATGCGTTCGGGCTGGCGGCGTGGGTTTGGTCTGGCGGAGTGGGTTTGGGTCTGGCGGAGTGGGTTGGGGTCTGGCGGAGTGGGTTCCGGTCTGGCGGAGTGGGTTGGGGTCTGGCGGAATGGGTTGGGGTCTGGCGGAGTGGGTTCGGGTCTGGCGGAGTGGGTTTGGGTCTGGCCGCCAGACCCAAACCCACGCCGCCAGACCCCAAACCCACTCCGCCAGACCCAAACCCACTCCGCCAGACCCAAACCCCCTGCGCGAGACCCAAACACACTCCGCCAGACCCAAACCCACTCCTCCAGACCCAAACTTACTCCGCCAGACCCAAACCCAAACCCACTCCGCCAGACACAAACCCACTCCGCCAGACCCCAAACCCGCTCCGCCAGACCCAAACCCACTCCGCCAGACCCGAACCCACTCCGCCAGACCCGAACCCACTCCGCCACACCCGAACCCACTCCGCCACACCCGAACCCACTCCGCCACACCCGATCCCACTCGGCCAGACCCGAACCCACTCCGCCTGACCCGAACCCACTCCGACAGACCCCAGCCCACTCTGCCAGACCCAACCCCACTCCGCCAGACCCAAACCCACTCCGCCAGACCCAACCCAATCCGCCAGACCCCAACCCACTCCGCCAGACCCAAACCCACTCCGCCAGACCCGAACCCACTCCGCCAGACCCGAACCCACACCTCCAGGCGCGAACCCACTCCGCCACACCCGAACCCACTCGGCCAGACCCGAACCCACTCGGCCAGACCCAAACCCACTCCGCCAGACCCGAACCCACTCCGCCAGATCCCAACCCCCTCCGCCAGACCCCAACCCACTCCGCCAGACCGGAACATAGAAACATAGAAACATAGAAAATAGGTGCAGGAGTAGGCCATTCGGCCCTTCGAGCCTGCACCGCCATTCAATGTGATCATGGCTGATCATCCAACTCAGTATCCCGTACCTGCCTTCTCTCCATACCCCCTGATCCCTTTAGCCACAAGTGCCACATCTAACGCCCTCTTAAATATAGCCAATGAACTGGCCTCAACTACCTTCTGTGGCAGAGAATTCCAGAGACTCACCACTCTCTGTGTAAAGAATGTTTTCCTCATTTCGGTCCTAAAGGAATTCCCCCTTATCCTTAGACTGTGACCCCTTGTTCTGGACTCCCCCAACATCGGGAACAATCTTCCAGCATCTAGCTTGTCCAACCCCTTAAGAATTTTGTAGGTTTCTATAAGATCCCCCCTCAATCTTCTAAATTCCATCGAGTACAAACCGAGTCTATCCAATCTTTCCTCATATGAAAGTCCTGACATCCCAGGAATCAGTCTGGTGAATCTTCTCTGTACCCCCTCTATGGCAAGGATGTCTTTCCTCAGATTTGGAGACCAAAACTGTACGCAGTACTCCAGGTGTGGCCTCACCAAAACCCTGTACAACTGCAGTAGAACCTCCCTGCTCCTATACTCAAATCCTTTCGCTATGAATGCTAACATACCATTTGCTTTCTTCACTGCCTGCTGCACCTGCATGCCTACTTTCAATGACTGGTGTACCATGACACCCAGGTCTCGTTGCATCTCCCCCTTACCTAATCTGCCACCATTCAGATAATAGTCTACCCTCATGTTTTTGCCACCAAAGTGGATAACCTCACATTTATCCACATTGTACTGCATCTGCCATGCATCTGCCCATTCACTCAGCCTATCCAAATCACCCTGCAGCCTCCAAGCATCCTCCTCACACCTAACTATACCCCCCAGCTTGGTATCATCTGCAAATTTGGAGATGTTGCATTGAATTCCCTCGTCCAAATCATTAATATATATTGTAAATAGCTGGGGTCCCAGCACTGAGCCTTGCGGCACCCCACTAGTCACTGCCTGCCATTCTGAAAAGGACCCGTTTACTCCTACCCTTTGCCTCCTGTCTGCTAGCCAGTTCTCTATCCACATCAATACTGAACCCCCAATACCGTGTGCTTTAAGTTTGTATGCTAATCTCTTATGCGGGACCTTGTCGAAAGCCTTCTGAAAGTCTAGATATAACACATCCACTGGTTCTCCCTTATCCACTCTACTAGTTACATCCTCGAAAAATTCTATCAGATTTGTCAGACATGATTTACCTTTCGTAAATCCATGCTGACTTTGTCCAATGATTTCACCACTTTCCAAATGCGCTGCTATCCCATCTTTAATAACTGACTCTAGCAGTTTCCCCACTACCGATGTTAGACTAACTGGTCTGTAATTCCCCGCTTTCTCTCTCCCTCCTTTTTTAAAAAGTGGGGTTACATTAGCTACCCTCCAATCCTCAGGAACTACTCCAGAATCTAAGGAATTTTGAAAAATTATCACTAATGCATCCACTATTTCTGTGGCTACCTCCTTGAGTACTCTGGGATGCAGACTATCTGGCCCTGGGGATTTATCGGCCTTCAATCCGTTCAATTTACCCAACACCACCTCCCGGCTAACCTGGATTTCACTCAGTTCCTCCATCTTATTTGCCCCCCGTTCCACTGCTATTTCCGGCAGATTATTTATGTCTTCCTTAGTGAAGACAGAACCAAAGTAGTTATTCAATTGGTCTGCCATGTCCTTGTTCCCCATGATCAATTCACCTGTTTCTGACTGCAAGGGACCAACATTTGTTTTAACTAGTCTCTTTCTCTTTACATATCTATAAAAACTTTTGCAGTCAGTTTTTATGTTCCCTGCCAGTTTCCTTTCATAATCTATTTTCCCTTTCCTAATTAAGCCCTTTGTCCTCCTCTGCTGGATTCTGAATTTCTCCCAGTCCTCCGGTAGGCTGCTTTTTCTGGCAAATTTGTATGCCTCATCTTTTGTTTTTATACTATCCCTGATTTCCCTTGTTATCCATGGATGCACCACCTTCCCCGATTGATTCTTTTGCCAAACTGGTATGAACAACTTTTGTACTTCATCCATGCAGTCTTTAAATACCTTCCATTGCACATCCACTGTCAACCCTTTAAGAATCACCTGCCAGTCTATCTTGGCCAATTCACATCTCATACCTTCAAAGTTACCTTTGTTCAAGTTCAGAACCCTTGTTTCTGACTTAATTTTGTCACTCTCCATCCTAATGAAGAACTCAACCATATTATGGTCACTCTTGCCCAAGGGGCCACGCACAACAAGACTGCTAACTAACCCTTCCTCATTACTCAATACCCAGTCTAGAATAGCCTGCTCTCTCGTTGGTTCCTCCACATGTTGGTTGAGAAAACTATCCCGCATACATTCCAGGAAATCCTCTTCCTCAGCACCCCTGCCAATTTGATTCACCCAATCTACATGCAGATTGAAGTCACCCATTATAACCGTGTTACCCTTGTTGCACGCATTTCTAATTTCCTGTTTGATGCCATCCCCAACTCCAATACTACTGTTAGGTGGCCTGTACACAGTTCCCACTAGCGTTTTCTGCCCCTTAGAGTTTCGCAGCTCTACCCATATCGATTCCACTCCACCAGACCACAACCCACTCCGCCAGACCAAAACCCACTCCGACAGACCCAAACCCACTCCGCCAGACCCAAATCCACTCCGCCAGACCCAAACCCACTCCGCCAGACCCAAACCCACTCTGCCAGACCCGAACCCACTCCGCCAGACCCAAACCCACTCCGCCAGACCCAAACCCACTCATCCAGACCCAAACCCACTCCGCCAGACCCAAACCCACTCCTCCAGACCCAAACTTACTCCGCCAGACCCAAACCCAAACCCACTCCGCCAGACACAAATCCACTCCGCCAGACCCCAAACCCACTCCGACAGACCCAAACCCACTCCGCCAGACCCGAACCCACTCCGCCAGACCCGAACCCACTCCGCCAGACCCGAACCCACTCCGCCACACCCGAACCCACTCCGCCACACCCAAACCCACTCGGCCAGACCCGAACCCACTCCGCCAGACCCGAACCCACTACGACAGACCCAAACCAAAACCCACTCCGCCAGACACAAACCCACTCCGCCAGACCCCAAACCCACTCCGACAGACCCAAACCCACTCAGCCAGACCCGAACCCACTCCGCCAGACCCGAACCCACACCTCCAGGCGCGAACCCACTCCGCCACACCCGAACCCACTCGGCCAGACCCGAACCCACTCGGCCAGACCCAAACCCACTCCGCCAGACCCGAACCCACTCCGCCAGATCCCAACCCCCTCCGCCAGACCCCAACCCACTCCGCCAGACCGGAACATAGAAACATAGAAACATAGAAAATAGGTGCAGGAGTAGGCCATTCGGCCCTTCGAGCCTGCACCGCCATTCAATGTGATCATGGCTGATCATCCAACTCAGTATCCCGTACCTGCCTTCTCTCCATACCCCCTGATCCCTTTAGCCACAAGTGCCACATCTAACGCCCTCTTAAATATAGCCAATGAACTGGCCTCAACTACCTTCTGTGGCAGAGAATTCCAGAGACTCACCACTCTCTGTGTAAAGAATGTTTTCCTCATTTCGGTCCTAAAGGAATTCCCCCTTATCCTTAGACTGTGACCCCTTGTTCTGGACTCCCCCAACATCGGGAACAATCTTCCAGCATCTA